>OY757012.1:186560403-186766374 GCA_963580285.1 Lucinisca nassula
TAGGCAGGGCAACGGCAATATCCACCATTTGCTAGGTATTTGGAAATAGGAAGTCCCTTAAAAATGCCTTTTGGAAGACCATTCAAAAATAAAAATTAGCGGGATTGCAAAATGGCTGATTAGCCTCTTCACCGTCTTTCTCAAACAAAGACATACCTCCAAACACATCATGAAGACTTGCCTATGCAATTTTGAACCCCACTTGTATAGGCAGGTCTCTGTGATGAGAGCTCGGGTACTAGGACTTTTTACAATAGCCGGAATTGGCTGGTCTATTAGTCACCCATCCTGGCTCACTTTAGATGCCTGTTTAAAATCCAAAAATTTCGTGCGCTATCACCCTTTAACAAACATTGTGACCGAAGGCGTTTTCTTTGCCATGTCAGGGGTTGAGGCAGAGAATAATGGAAGCCAGAACTGATAATGTATGTTAGCTTTTTTCCTCGGCCAGACATTCGAAAACAGGGCTGTGCTCTGACACATTTGGCAGCTGAAATTGGCAACATGTCATCACATACTAGAGCCCGTCTTTTGTCTGATTCCTGCACTCAAAATTCTAAAATCGCTACAGAACTGCGTTTCTTAGGACAAACTCAGTTCCTTGGGTGCGATTTGTGCCTTCCTCCGAGCAAGAGTTCAGTATATTCCCATTGGTCAGCTGACACCTGTTGAATTGACAAGTGCCAGCACATTGGAGGCCTTGGGAAGAGCAGTTCATAAACTAATCCCATTTAGCGAGATGGGGGTAGCCCCTATGTGCTTTTAGCGCCCGGTTACCTTACAAAATCTATCAAGTCAAGTCAAGTAAATTTAGGGGTGACAGCTTGTGGTACCTTCAACATTAATTTGGAAAATGGCTGCTTCCTGCAAATAGTGTAGGCCCTGATGAGATGCCGCATTCTGCGGCATCTCATCTGGGCCTGCACTGTTTGCCAAGGTACCCCTTTTGGGGTTGCCAGAACAAAATGGGTTAATCCTGACCCTTATTGGGTTGCTGTTTTGTTAAACTCCATTGGAGAATGAACATGACAAATTAGAAGATAAATAATAATGCATACATAATTAATTGAAAAAAGGGAGAAAAACTTGTTTAGCTACAAATGACTTTAACAAATATATAATAGATGGTAATGAAGTACCCCAAGCATGCACTGCGTATTTAATTTAAACCATTACTTACATCTGAGCCAGATAACTTAACCGTATTTCATAGGCAAACTGGAAAACAAGAATCTTCCCAGTCAATTTTCATTAAGAGAACACACCCGTGTGACATAGTGCATTTTTTCACAACTCCAAAATGGCTACTTTTCTAAGGAAACCCGTGATTTTTTGCATATTTATACTGCAAACATAGGTTGTGGGTGCTCGTTAGAACCTCCTCATTGAGGCAGTTCTAACGAGTACCCAAAACCTATGTCAATAAAACGTATACCCCGTAAACACCAGTTTTCTCTATATAAAGTGGGGTTTAAGGTGGTGATCATTTCACGGACTTGTTCACGTTATGGTTCACTTACAGTATGGGACAAGACAAAGTCATAGACAAAAAGATGGTGGGCCTGCTCTAATGAATGGCCATTCAAACCGATTTCAATTTTTACATATTTAACCTCACTACAGCTGGTGTCTGGAAATGTGTGGCGGCCGTAAAAAGTCTCCCAGCCCTACACCATAGTGCAGTTTATATTTTCTTGTCCTTTGGGAGCATTGATTCCATTGTGAAATTTTGAAAATATTTGAGGGTCACTGATGAGGCCAAATTGGCCGAAACTAACTAGTCTGGCCCAGAAAACCTGTACACTCTGTTTTCCAGTTTTGTAGTGTATTCCTTGCTTCCAAAGGATAACCCTTTCTAGAACGTATTTACATATTGACCATGCAGAAAGGTCCCTTTTCAAATATTTATTTCACCCTATTTCAGGTATTGGGACCTCCGAGAGCTTGTATGACAGTTAAGAGTGGGTTAGAAGAAATGTAACACGACTATTGGGGTCCAAAGCAGAAACCTTGTTAGTTAGACAAACATCTTGTATTCGACGGGCCTCCGTGGCCTAGTGGATAAGAGCGCCGACTCTTAGTCATTAGGTCTCTCACTGTCGTAGGTTCGAGCCTCGCTCGGGCCACGTGTGAGACGCCAAGTTCTGCAACAGAAGGTCAGGTGGTTTTTCTCCGGGTACTCCGGTTTTCGCCCACCTCTGATTAACGATCGGCTCGATATGAGTGAAATAATCTTGAAAGGGCCGTAAAACCCAAACCAAAAAAAAAAAAAAAAAAACATCTTGTATTCAAACAAAAATGTATAGATTACCGTATTCGCCCTAATTACCGCACATGCTCCTATAAGCGCACACCAAAGCTATTTTTGAAAAGGAAATGCATAAGCGCACACTTTACAGTAACCTCCCCATGGAAACTCTCACAGTAACTCTATAAAAACTTACCGTTATTTCTTCAACAGTGAAGGCAATGCTTTAGTATCCTTTTCTGTCCCATTAAATATCAGTATGCATCATCTCGGAAGCTATTGTTTTCGCATCGAGTGTGCGCTAATTAGGAAGACTTTTCACTGTGATTTTTTGACACGATTTTGAAAAAACTAAGCGCACGGTGCGATAATTAGGGCGAATACGGTATGTAGAAAAATTACCATTTATTGGCATTTTTGTTCCACCTGCCTTTAGCATGGAGCCATATAGCATGAAGCCATATAGGAGTCTAATTTTTTATCTAAGGGTGACAACTTTAATGCAGACATTCATATTTGATCTTGACCTACATTTAATGGTTCATTGACTTTGTGAGCTATTGCGACCACCCCAGCTTTCACCCTAATGGTCAAGTTCATTTCTTAAGAACTATAAGAGCTTATAATTAATTATACTTAGCACAAACTTGTATCTAGGGATAGCAACTTTGATGCAAGCATCCATTTTGACCTTGACCAACATTTCATTGTTCAATGGTGAACTACTTGATCAAAGCTAGCATTCACCTTTATATTCATGCTCATTCTCGAAAACTATTGACCTTATTTGCATTATTTGCTGGTTCCCAGTCTGAGGATTATCAGTGTTGGGAAAACAGGTAACCAGACCCCCCTGACCTTTCAAGGTCAGGGGGGTCTGGTTACCTGTTTTTACAATATTGAAAATGTGCAGGCTGGGAGCCAGCAAATAATGCAAATATGGTGAATAAAAGCTTCATTGATGATAATTGATACAAACTTGTATCTAGGAATGACAACTATAATTCAAGCATCCATTTTTGACCTTGATGTACTTGCTTAGTGAACTATTTTGTCAACCCTAGCATTCACCCTAATGTTTAAGTTCCTTTCTCAAAGACTTCTGTTACTTGGTACAAGCTAGCATCTAGGAATGGCATCTTTTATGCAAGCATCCAGGTCTGGCCTTGACCTAGATTTCATGGTTCATTGACTTTTATTCCCCACAGTTGCCACATAGCCTTCAGCCGAATTCATGTTCTATATATAACCTACTATTGTAGGCAGGAAACCCCTAAATGGGTACCTTGGCAAACAGTGTGTGCCCAGATCAACAGACAGTCACGCTGAAACTTGACAGATAGTTAATCATGACATGGAGCAGCCAGTGCATATTATTTCGATGCTATTGTCCACCAAATATTAATAGAGTTATGCCTCTTTGAAAATTTTGGTATACTTTTTGTTTCCAGCTAACCCCTCCTACAATTTAGATCCAATCAAGCTGAAACTTGATGGATAGTTAGACCATGATGTGGAGCAGCGCATAATATGTCAAGGTTACATTCCACCAAATATTAATGGAGTTATGCCCCTTTGAAAATTTCTGTAAACATTTCGTTTCCGGCTAACTCTTCCTACAAGTACCCTCTGTACAAGCTGAAACTTGATATATAGTTAGACCATGATATGGAGCAGTGCATATTGTTTCGAGGATAGGGTCCAGCAAATATTAATAGAGTTATGCACCTTTGAAAATTTCTATCTGGCTAACTCCTCCTGCAATTTAGATCTGATCAAGCTTAAACTTGGCACTGCTTATGGTTTCAAGGTTGTAGTCCACTCATTTAATAACAGAGTTTTGCTGCTTTGAAAATTTATGCAAATATTACATTCCCCTATACCCTTGAAATGCCAGTCAGACTAGCAGATGCCATTTTCAAAGTTTTTTTGTCAAATTTTTCAGAGATAAGGCTTGACATTGCTTGTGGATGGTATTCACATGATATGTCAAGCCAAAAAAGATTGTCATCTGCTCCAAAATTTTTCTTGGTTCTTAACATGACTGTTGTTATGCTTATTTGGAAATGAAAAGATTTTTTTACTGTCATAGTCCTTTATATGAGTGGAGCCTTTGAAGGTTGAAGTGTCTGTTTTGATGGGATTACTTAATGTCAATTAATGATAATCACAGCTCATACGGGCTCATAAATACAATGTAAATTGTCACTGAACAACGATTTATGTCGCAGTAAAAAGACGGTGAAGAATTAGAAACTCACTCATGAGTCGAACGTGACTTCACCACAGAAGCAAATGCGGACAGATGCATGATCAAGAATCGGTATTAATGTTTTTAAGACCAAAAATAAAAAATAAGTGGAACATTTTTTTTGTTATCATCTAGAATAAGGAGAAAGTACTAAAATTAAGCTAGAGATTAACCCGTAACCCTTGTCCTGCTGAATATTTATATATGCCACACCCACTACTGATTATCAACCAATCAGATTACTTGATGCAAATTATTGCAACAAATTCATGAGCTGAATGACAAACAATGAAGATCCTGATCATCTGGCTACTTCAGAAGCCACCTGATCTGGATCTTCATTGTTTGAAAGATAAGGCATTTCCGGGCTCAGCAGAACAAGGGTTAAGCCATCAAGAAAAAAATACATCTGAAAATGTCGTCTGCTTTTGTCGTCTGCTGAATTTTTTGCAAGCTTTTTAAAAATATTTTTTCATACAGGCAAACAGTGTGGGCCCAGATCAGACTGCTCCTACAGGAGCAGTCTGATCTGTGTCAACACTCTTTGCAAAAATACTTTTAAGGTAACTGGCAGGCAAAGCAGATGACAGTTGTTGTGATTGGCATTTTATGGGTTAACCCTTGTCATGCTGAACATGACAACCTCTACTATTGCAAACAATGTAGAACCAGATCTTTTGAATAAGCCATCTGATCAGGTTCTACAATGTCATTTAGTTTGTGAATTGAATAGATACATTATATTAAATAATTTGATTGGTTGATGGTGAGAAATGAGTGTCAAAATTAATTTTTTCAGCAGAGGAACAGAACAAAATGGGCCTAGTACCAACACCTTAGCACATCCATTTGCATAATATTTTTCAGATTTTCCTTATTTCTGCTCAAAACATGGGGTGGGCTAAAATATTTAATGAATAAAACTGACTCTGCTCTAAAAAATTCTTTAGTGCTGTTGGGTTAAATTAAATACTAATGACACAGCATTCTGTACATTGCATAATTTGATTATTTGATAGTGGGAAATGGTGTGGCAAAATTAATTTATTCTGCAGGACAAGGGTTAAATCTCAGGTAAACAAGTCTGCATCATAAACATTTGAAAACCCCACTTAAAACAGAGAAAAATGGTTCTTGCAAGCACCCACTATCCATGTTTGTAGGAAATAAATAAGGAAAATATCATAAATTTTCACCTGAAAAATAAAAGCTCATTAACTCATTTTGTACCAGAAACCCCAAAGTGGGTAATGGGCAAACAGTGTGAGCCCAGATCAGACAGCGCATTTTGCAGAATGGGGCATCTGATCAGGGCCTACACTGTTTGAGAAAAGTTAAACAATTTTCCATTTGGTACAAAAAGGGTTAAAGGCATGCAGGACAACACCAACTCATACTTATGGACAATTAGAAAATAGAAACTAGATGGCGCAGTTGATGGTATACCATCGCAAATACCCGCTTTTTCTATTTTTCTACTTTCTGACCTTTGACCTTGGGGCCATGTTGGGGTCAGGGTCACAAAAAAGTAGCACACTGCCATCTACATACCATGTACTATCCACATGCAAAGTTTCAAAAGTGTAACTTCAGTGGTTGCAGAGGAGGTCCATTTACAAGAAACGTGATGGATGGAAAGACAGAGAGACAGACAGACAGACAGACAGACGGACTGACAACCACTCAGCTGTGGTATGAAAACAATATACCCGATTTTTCTTCGAAAAAGCGGGTATAACAATGTGATCATTACAGTAAATCAATGATTTGAACACTGCTTGCTCAGTTGCCATGGCTGTATGGAACTCGGTTTTTATGTCCCTGGGAAAAAATACACATACTTGCAGATATTGATATATTTGGAATAAGTTTCTGATATTTATCTTGAAAATGTATGTTGTGTGTGCTCATTAGATCTGCCCCAATTCTAATGAGAACACACAATTTTTAAGAAAATGAAAAACATATTCCTGTTATGCTTCCTGACCCTGGCACTGTGATTAAACCTCGGTGGCTCGAACAACCCCTGTCTCAAACAGATTTTCATGGTCCCAAAGATGTTTGAGCCATTGAAGTTTGACTGTAACTTTTCGTATCTTCTTGTTTGAACATGTACTAATTTTTAATTACAGAAACTTGATGTGGTGAAAGCGGATAACAATTGAAAAGCTCAGGAATCGGCTTACTAATAGCATCCATGGCACACAGAAAGCATGCTTGTTGCACGTGCAAACAGCAGAGGCTGAACTTTTCAGGTGTACAGTCACCCTGGCATCTGCAGGCTGGGTAGTACGGACCAGATGATGCTTCTTACAAATAGCTAGAATTCTGACCCTGTCACTTGATCAACTGATCATTGTTAGTTGAGACCTCAAGAACCCTTCATAGTTGATACAGGTAGGTTATATTTTTTTCATTAATGACTTTTAAATGTTTTTCTAACGATATTTTAATTTAGTAGGCATTTTGGTTGCAGAGATTGAAAATTTGCCAGCTCTTAATCCTTTTAAAATGATATTACACTAGAAGTGATAAGGGGATTATTTGTAGATTGTTATGGGTTAATTTACATCAGACCCCTCACTGAAGTCAGATGTTGAGGGTACTCATTAGAATTGCCTCAGTGAGGCAATTCTAATGAGTACCCTCAACCAATAAGTGGCAGCTCTAGTAACTGCATACTCATACAATTTTAGAAGCCTCTGCGGTGTAGTGGTTATGCTACTCGCCTTGTAAACCAGGGGTCACAGGATCGACCCCCGGCTTCTCCAAACGTTCCGATGAGTCTTTAAACCGAGGTCCCGTCTCAGTATGACCTTAGCTGTTGGTGGGACGTAAAAAACACTCACCGCATACAATTTTATGGTGAAAAAAGAAGAATTATCTCAGAATTATCACCAATATTTCTATGAATCTCTATATTTCCTAAATTCCTGGGATACCGTAAACAGAATATAAGTATTTTGTCAAATGTTAACCCATTTTGTACTGGAAGCCCCAAAATGGGCAGTTGGCAAACAGTGCAGGCCTAGATCAGATGCTGCAGAATGTGGCGTCTGATCAAGGCCGTCTTTTTTTGCAAAAAGTTAAGCCTTTTTCCAAATAAAGTTTGAAGAAAACCTGACACCCATAAATATTTAAATGGACTCCTGCTTTATATAAGGAGGAAGATTCCATTTGGTACAAAAAGGGTTAAAAGTACCATATTTACCATATTTGGACAGATAGGCCTGAGCAAACGGTGCTGACCCAGATGAAATGCTGCAGAACATCAGTGAAACTGTACTTGTTGAAATTTAAGAACAAATATGGTAAGGAGTGGAAGTGTCCAAGTACGGTAAATATGATATTTTCACCTCAATTGCAGTGAAATTCCACCAGTAAGATCACCTAAAATTAGGACTTATTCTGCTATAAAAAGCTTATTTTAAAGGACACACTTAATTTTTCCTTGTGTTTTCGACCTACAAAGTCCTCTGATCAGGGACCACATTTGGGACTGTTCAAAAGTGGTCTTTAAGACCACTTTTGAACAGTCCCAAAGGTGGTCTTAATATAGGAATTCTACTATGGTTTAGTGTCCAAGATGGAACCCAACAAATACATAACGTGTATGAAATGTCGTATCAGTGTCAATGCATTGTTACATTGCATCGACGTTGATGTGATGTTGCTTAGACGTTGTGAGCCCACTGGCAATTGACTGCTGAATAATGATAATCCTATATGGTTAATTAAGAGAGAAATTTACAGGTAAAACATCATATAAGAGAGTTTATATTTTACTGACAGACAATCACTCACCTGTATTATATACACCTGTCACACTAAGAGTGTGGGAAAATTGAAAAATCCGAATTTAAAATCCAAATAAACACTTTTTATAAACTTCCAAAATTGTTCAAATTTTATAGATCCAGAGAAATATATCCAAGAGATGTCCAGGCAAATAGCTGTGACGGGGTGTCATGTGGGAGACGTCCAGTTATTGTTTACCTTTCTCAGGTAAGAAACAGATCACATTACCAACAGGCAACATAACGTAATGCAAAACTTGACCCGAAAGATAAGAGAAGTCATAACTCAGAATCAAAAATAGAAGCATTAGTTTCTTCACCGTGGGAAAGTTTTTAACGCAAATATTGATACAATATAAATTTGTGTCGCCAATCAGATAAAGAGAGAAAGGTGTCTTCATGGCCGCTGCTCGGTCTCGTGGATACATAGTTAACTCATAACTACCTGGGGTTGATTAAAGGTTATCAAATTAACTTTAAAGATTTTATCGGCTGTCTTTTTAAGACAGAGCATATTTACCTTTTAAAAGTGAATTTGATATACAAAAGATAGGTAAAATAGACACTTTAAAACTATAATCTTACGGTAGTAAATGCCTCATTGGCATTTTTTTTTTTTTGCTTGTACTTGAAGCTGTTGCTTTTAGATAATCTTCTTGTTTGAGTGAATTTATTGCTTTTAAGCTTTATGGACACATCTGACAAATTTCAACAATTTTTAAAAAGGGAGATAACTGTCGGACCTGCATATAGGGGAAAATAAATTGCTCTTAACAAGGCAAAGAATGTGAACTGTTCTAGCTAAGATGTTACATCATGACCTTGGTAGTGTAGACTGGGCCATGAAATTCCAAGCCCATTTCTAAAAAACAGGCCCATTTAAATTTTTTTGAAAATTTTACCACCAAAAATGATAATTTTCAGATAAAAAAATTTCTGATATTTTTATGCTCCCCGAAGGGGGAGCATATAGTTGCCATTTTGTCCGTCCATCTGACCGTCCGTCCATCCGTCACACTCTTTATCTCTAAAAGTATTAAAAGTGATTAAGTGAAACTTGATATAGAGGCCCATGATAGAGGCCCATGAGGGGAATCGCAGAAAGCAAGAACCAGCACCCTGTCACCAGTATTAATGGAGTTACTTCCCTTCTTAACTATTTCAATGAAAAGCTTGTCCGGAGCATATCTCTGAAAATATAGAAGGGAATTAAGTGAAACTTGATACATTGATAGATGTCCATCAGAGGCAGTTCAGAGTGCAAGAACCAATACTCTGTCACAAGTAGTTACAGAGTTATTTCCCTTTTTAGTTTTTGCTATATTAAGCTTGTCCAGAGCATATCTCTAAAAGTTTTAAAGGTAATTTAGTGAAACTTGATACACTGGGGGCCATGAAAGAAATCGTAGAACCCTGCAAACAGTATTTACGGAGTTACTTCTCTTCTTAATTAGGGCCCCATACAGTAGTTTGGGTGTCCTATTGTAATCACCTTCTCAGTCAGTTTGTCACATCTGAATAAAAAAAATTAACCTCATGCATAACTCAAAAGTATTAGCCCTACTCTCATGAAACTTCACACACATAATAACAATCACAAGACCCACATTCTGACAAAGGGCCAGAACTATACGTGTGTTAATTGTCACGTCTTGAACAAAAAACTTAACCTTGGTCATAGCTACAAAAGAATTTGCTCTACTCTCATGAAACTTCACACACATACTTACCATCACAATACTACATTCTGACAAAGGAGAATAACTATATTGCTTTTGTCCGTATGTTTGTCATGCCCTAACCTCGGGGATAACTTCAAAAGTATTTTCCCTACTCTCATGAAACATCACACACATAATTACCATCACAAGACCTACATTCTGACAAAGGGCCATAACTTTATTCCTTTTGGGTGTGTGTTTGTCATGCCATAGTCAAAAAACCTAACCTCGATCAAAATTTTAAAAGAAATATATTTGTCCTACTCTCATGAAACTTCACACACATACCATCACAAAACCTACATTCTGACAAAGGGCCATAGCTATATTGCTTATTTTCTCTGAATTATCTCCCCTTTTTCAAAAACATATCTCCTGTTTTTAGCTCACCTGAGCATGAAGTGCTCATAGTGAGCTATTGTGATCGGTCAATGTTCATCCTGTGCCGTGCGGCGTCAACAATTTGTTTTAAATGCTTACTCCTCCTTAACCCTTGAGCCAAATTCAATAAAACTTCATAGGAATATTGCTGAGGTGACCCTCTACAAAAATAGCTAAAATTGTTCAACTCCACTGAACAAAATGGCGGCCAGAGCTAAAAATAGAAAAAATCTTTAAACAACAACTTCTCCTGTACCTTAAGGCCAATTTCATTCAAACTTTATAGGAATGTTGCCTAGGTGACCCTCTACCAAAATAGCTAAAATGTTTCCACTCCGGTGAACAAAATGGCCGCCTGAGCTAAAAATAGAAAATTCTTGAAACGGCAACTCCTTCTGTACCCTTGGGCCAAATTAATTCAAACTTCATAGGATGTTGCTTAGGTGACCCTCTACTAAAATAGCTAAAACGGTATTGCTCTGATGAGCAAAATGGCCGCCATAGCTAAAAATAGAAAAAACATCATAAATTTCCTACAAACACAAACTCCTCCTCAACCCTTGGGCCAATTTGATTCAAACTTCACAGGAATGTTGCCCAAATGACTCCCTACCAAAATAGCTAAAATCGTTGTGCTCTGACAAACAAGATGGCCGCCAGAGCTAAAAATAGAAAAAAATCTTTAAATGACAACTCCTCATGTACCCTTGGGCCAATTTCATTCAAACTTCATAGGAATGTTGCTTAGGTGACCATCTACCAAAATAGCTGAAAAAGGTTGTGCTCTGATGAGCAAAATGGCCGCCATAGCTAAAAATATAAAACATTGTAAATTTGCTTCAAACACGAACTCCTCCTTTACCCTTTGGCCAATTTGATTCAAACTTCACAGGAATGTTATGTAGGTGACTCCCTATAGAAGAAGCTAAAATCATTCCGCTCTGACTAACAAGATGGCCACCA
This sequence comes from Lucinisca nassula, assembly GCA_963580285.1. Lineage (NCBI taxonomy): Eukaryota > Metazoa > Mollusca > Bivalvia > Lucinida > Lucinidae > Lucinisca > Lucinisca nassula. Next base: position 186,571,765 of record OY757012.1, read on the forward strand.
GATCTAAAAATAGAAAAATTCTTTTACGACTACTCCTCCTTTACCCTTGGGCCAATTTCATTCAAACTTCATAGGATTGTTGCTTAGATGACCCACTACCAAAATAGCTAAAACGTTTTCGCTCTGATGAGCAAAATGGATGCCATAGCTAAAAACAGAAAAACTTTGTAAATTTACGTCAAAATGAGAACTCCTGCTCAACCCTTGGGCCAATTTGATTCAAACTTCACAGGAATGTTAGTTAGGTGACTCCCTACCAAAATAGCTGAAATCTTTCAACGCGGCGAATAAGATGGCGCCAGAGCTAAAAATAGAAAAATCTTCAAACGACAACTCCTCCCTCCTTACCCCTTGGGCCAATTTGATTCAAACTTCACAGGAATATTATGTAGTTGACTCCCTACTAAAATAGCTAAAATTGTTCTGCTCTGACTAACAAGATGGCCGCCAGAGCTAAAAATAGAAAAATTCTTCAAAGACAATTCCTCCTTACCCCTTGGGCCAATTTGATTCAAACTTCACAGGAATATTATGTCGTTGACCCTCTACCATATCAGCTAAAATGATCCCGCTCTGATGAACAAAATGGCCACCAGAGCTAAAAATAGAAAAACATTGTAAATTTACTTCAAACTTCACAGGAATGTTGCCCTGGTGAATCTCTACCAAAATAGTCAAAATCATTCCACTCTGATAAACAAGATGGCCACCAGGGCTAAAAATAGAAAAAAAACATCTTCAAATGACAACTCCTCCTGTACCCTTGGGCCAATTACATTCAAACTTCATAGGAATGTGACTTAGATGACTATCTACCAAAATAGCTAAAATGGTCTTGCTCTGATGAACAATATGGTCGCCAGAGCTAAAAATAGAAAAACATTGTAAATTTGCTTCAAATGCAAACTCTTCCTAAACCCTTGGTTCAATTTGATTCAAACTTCAAAGGAATGTTGCCTAGGTGACACCCTACCAAAATAGCTAAGATCATTCCACTCTGATCAACAAGATGGCCACCAGAGCTAAAAATAGAATGTACTAGAGACAGTGACATTCAGGTGAGCGAATCAGGGCCCTCTGGGCCCTCTTTTTTTCAGAACCATGGGTAATAGAGCTTTCATATTTCACTTGTGTATTCCTTGTGACATTCTTCATTGAAAATCTATTACTAGGGAACACAAAACGGAGTTTCTTAGCCTTATGGTTTAAGATTTACAGGCTCTTGCAAGGAAGAGGCCCTACATTTCTCCTTTTTTTGCATTCTTTGTTGAAAATCACTAACTAGTTTCTTTATTTGTACTCAAAACATCGGCTGAGGGCTCCTCATTCAGATGGTTCTGACGAGTACCCATAACCTTTGTCTTCAAACAAATCTTATCACACAACAAAGTGTATAAAACCATTTCACAAAGGTAACCCTCCTACTACTGCGCATCTTCGGGGAGCATCCCTCGGTTTCACCGATGCTCTTGTTTTATATTTCTGGACAAAACTTAGATTGTGGTTACACATTAGAACCGCATCTCCAAGAACCACAACCGTTGGTGCCATAGTTTTTGAGTTATATCTCCTTCCAGTATTTGAGTCATATTGATGGTACCTGGCACAATTGTTCACAATGCTGAGAGGGCGTGTCATACACAAGAACAACAACTCTTGGTGCCATTGTTTTTGAGTTATCTCCCCTTCCAGTAAAACAGAATGACTACCTAGTGATGGCCATAACTCCAATACTCTTTGAGACATATTGATGGTACATGGCACAATTGTTCACAAGGCTGAGAGGGCATGCCATGCACAAGAACCCCAACTCTGGGTGCCATGGTTTTTAGCTCACCAGAGCCGAAGGCTCATGGGAAGCTTATAGAATAGGCAGTGGTCTGTCATCATCTGCGTCTGCGTCAACATTTTCAAACAGCATCTCCTCTGAAACTACTGTGCCAATTGAAACTAATTTACATGCGAAGCCTCTATGGGAAGTGGGAACGAAAGTTTGTCCGTAAGGACTGGGTCTCATGACAATATGGCCACCATGCCCATATATGGTAAAAACTTTAAAAATCTTCTTCTCAGGAACCAAATGGCTGCTGACCTTGAAACTTGTTATGCAGCTTCGGGGACTCAGGCCCTACCAATATTGTTCAAATGATGACCTTTGGACGACCTTGACCTGGTTTACGTCAAGGTCAAATTTGGTCACTTAGACATTTGTATGAAAAAAAAAAGACAAAATTGGATTTTCTGGTTGCATGGTAGAATGTGGCATCAGAAATGATATTTGCAATCAGCTGAATGAATGTTTAACAGTTCCAAAGGTCAAGGTTATTCACTGACCTTTGTCCTGGATAGCTCAGGTTCAGTATTTTTATCTTCTTCTCCACTTAAACTGCTGGGTTGATTGAAACCAAATTACATTATGGAGCCTTTATGGGAAGGGGGAATGAAAGTTTGTTCATAAGGACATGGTCATGTGACCAGTATGGCTGCCATGCCCATATATGGTAAATATCTTTGAAAATCTTCTTCTCAGGAACCAAATGGCCAATAACCTTGCAACTTGGTATGCAGCATTGGGGACTCAGGTTCTACCAAGTTTGTTCAAATGATGTCCTATGGTTGACCTCGACCTGTATTTCATCAAGGTCAGTTTTTTTCACTTGACATTTGTATGGAAAAAAGGCGAAACAAGGGATTTTACTGATTGCATGGTAGCCTGTCGCATCAGAACTATTATTTGCAGTCAGCTGAATGGAAGTTGATGAATTCCAAAGGTCAAAGTCATTACGTCAGAAGCCCTCTGATCAGGATCTACACTGTTTGCAAAAGTTGGGATTGTTCTTTTCAGCAGGATAAGGGTTAGGTTGCAAGATTTCCTCAGAGCCAGCTGTTCAGAATTCTGTCAGATTTGCACTTGCAGCGGAGTAATTTCAAAATATCTGTAGACTACTTTGGTCGTAACAGCTAACTTAACCAAAATTCATGTTTTGAATACTTTTGGAATCCAGGCCAGTAAAATAAATCTTAACCCACTCCCAACCCACACCATATCCCCTCCCAATATTTCTTGCCGTTGATTTTAAGGTGATGTTTTCTGTTTCATTCATTTAGCATGTAGTTCAAATTGTGGCTTGGCTGTCCGGCTGTAGTTTGTGTATGGTTTTATATGCTCACCTGAAGCAAAGCTGCAGTTCAGCTTATGCCATGGCCTGTTGACAATCCAATCATCGTTAGCTGTTTATATTTTTGGCATCTTCTCCAGAATCATAAGCTGAATTGAGCTGATACTTGTGCAACATGGAGATTCAGAATTGGTAAAATCATTCTGTCCTGACAAAAGTTTTTAAACGATGTCTCCTCCCCAACCAAAAGTCTGATTGACCTGAAACTTGGGAATCATTGGGGAAACGTGTAGATTTAGAATTGGTAAAATTATTCCATCACAATATTCAAGATGGTCATCATGGCAGCCATCTTGAAATCCTTCCAACTGCATCTCTTCCCAAAGCAAATGTATGATTTAGCTGAAACTTGATGGGAGGCATCAGGGCTACAGGAAATTTAGAATTAAAACAGTTCAAATATCCTTAACTCTTTCTGTACCAGATGGAATCTTCCTTCTTATATATAGCAGGAGTCCACTTCAAAATTGAGGTGAGGGATGGTTGTAGGGGGGGGGGGGGGGGATGGGGAAAGGGGATACGGGTTGTGTTTTCTTCAATATTTATTTGAAAATTGGCTGAACTTTTTGAAAATAGTGTTGGCCCTGAATGTGGTGTCTGATCTGGGCCTGCACTGTTTGCCATTTTGGGGTTTTTAGTACAAAATGGGTTAGACAGCCATCTTGAAACAACATCTCCAGAACCGTTAGACAAACTGAGCTGATACAATTATTCAAATTGCATTTCATCAAAGAGTAAAAGACTGATTTAACTGAAACTTGATGGGAGGCATCAGGGCCACATGGAGGTTCAGAATCACATATCTGTCTATCTATCTTCTTGTACTGAGTCGGTCACATTTGGCCAATACCCCATTACCTTAGTTGAAACCATTACCTCAGTTGATTCAGATTCTGAATTTCTAAATTCTATACATTCCAATATCCAAAATGAGTCATCTTTAAATTCTTGAAACTTCTCAAAGCATCATAATGGGCCATCTTTAAATTCTTGAAACATCTCAAAGCAAAAGTCAGATTGAGATGAAACTTAATGGGAGGCATATGGAGATTCAGATTTGCTAAACTCATTCCATTCAGGTATTCAAAATAACTGCTTTGTCATCATCTTGATATTCATCCAATCATTTGTCCAGTACATCTCCTAAATCAAAAGTCAGATTGAGCTGAAACATGATTGGCTGCATTTGGGCATTGCTATGATCATTCTGTTCTGGTGGCCATCTTGAAAGTCTGCAAACCACGTCAGTCAGTCAGACTGAGTTGTTTCGAAACTTTATCAGAGGCATGAAGGCAACATGCAGATTCAGAATTGCTATAAGCAATCTGGTCTGACAGCTTAGATGGCCACCACTCACAATGTAACATTTCGTGTGAGCTGCATCCAGTTGAGCGATTTTGGCCCACTTGGGCTTCTTGTTGGGTTGATTGTTTATCAGTTGACTCCAAGTTGCTAAGCACAGTAGCTTTACATTGCTGATGCACATCACTGGTTTGTACAAAGTCCAGATAACTGTTATTTATAGCCATAATTATTATTTGTGGTGTTGTGACATCATGGTGCTGTATAAAGGAAGCTTTAACCTTTAAGATGCCAAGAAAAACTACATCTGAAAATGTCATCTGCTTATGTCGTCTGCTCAATCTTGTTGCAAACTTTTCAAAAATATTTTTGCAAACAGACAAACAGTATGGACCCAGATCAGACTGCTCCTCTAGGAGCAGTCTGATCTGGGTCCACACTTTGTAAAAACTAATTTTAAAGTACTTGGCAGACGTCAAAGAATTGTCGTGATTGGTAGTTTATGGGTGAAAGCCTAAACAAAGCATTTTTCGTAGCTTAGAGACTTTGATTATTGTATTTTTTAGTTAGTTTCTTTAGAATATTGCCACCTCTTTGAAAGTCTGCTTGCTTTCTGAGGCTATTGATATAGTTGACCTTTTCTATGCAACAGAAAGCAATGGGTGGCTGTATACCCTGGCAAACACTACATTTGGTTGCAATGGTGGAAAGGAAGAAAGTATAACCCTTTCTAGAACATATTCTTAGTTTGTTGCATAGACTCTATTGTCAGTACTGCCTAGTGAGGCATACCTAAGATGGTGATGAAGTGCAAAGATGTAGTGCACGACCTAGCAAACAATACAAGTAAATGTACATTTAGATACAAGAAATATTGCTCTTTTTGGTGTTGATGGTGGTCTGTGATCTTTGACCCATTTTATTCTGAATGCATAGCTACAGGTTAGGAGTTGTAACTAGAATAATTAAGGCATTATTTTCTTTTTTCTTGTTAGAAACATTTGATGTGAGTACTTGTTAGAATAGCCTTATTGAGGCAATTCTAACAAGTGCCTACAACGTATATTTTTATGGAGAAATAAAAAAAATTATCCTAAACATTACCCTTGTTTTCCTCCTTTTCTGGAGCTATGCTCCATGGCCTCTACCATTACAAAAACACACCTATAAAATTTGGACCCACTTGAACCACACTTTTATATAGTAAAACTGGGGTTTACAGGGGTAAACCTTACTTTTCTTATTTCTGCTCTAAAATATAGATTGTGGGTACTCATTAGAACCACCACATCGAGGGGTGGGAGGCCTATTTTTTCGTTTGTATTCTATTTTTGATGGAAAATTCTGTTAGCAAATAGTGCAGGTCCTGATCAGATGCTGCATTCTGCGGCGTCTGATCTGGGCCTGCACTGTTTTGCCAAGGTACTCCTTTAGGGGTTTCCCCGCATACGAAGGGTTAAAGTATCTGTCATGTGTTGGTATCTTTTCTAATGAGTTATTCCACCCCAGATTACTAATCTTTTTTTCTCTCTTTATACTATGCTGTGCAGTTACATAAGTCTCAAAGATTAATAAGTCAGTAAATCTTTAATTTACTTCAGTAGTGCAAATGCAGCATGAAAGATATTGAACATCAGTAGACTTAATTAGTTTAATAATCATATGGGTGTACATATTCACATTACAAAAACACGCCTGTACAAATACATTGTAAATCTTACCGCCGAAAAAACAAAACTTTTAAGCTGTTAATTTGTGATATTTTCTTATATCTGCTCAAAATATAGATTGAGGGTACTTGTTAGAACCGCCTCGATGAGGCGGTTCTAACGAGTACCCACAATCTATATTTTACAGCAGAAATAAGAAAAATAAGTTATTTCTGCTCAAGATATAGATTAAGATATGCCATGTCCATATAAGGTAAAAACCCTTCAAAAACCTTCTCCTCCCAAACCAAAGGGCCAATTGTTATGAAACTTGGTATGTAGCAATGGTGACTCGGGGTCCATCATAGTTTGTTGAATGATAACCCTTGGATAACCTTGACCTATTTTATGCCAAGATCAAATTTGGTCACATAGACTGTAGTATGGAAAAGTCTTTCCATTTCATTAAAATCTCACAGGAATGTTGCTTGGGAGATCCTCTACAAAAGTAGCTAAAACCCTTCTGTTGCAATGAATGAGAAAAAAAGTTTTGAAATGACAACTCGCTGTATTCACTGGAGGCCAATTTCATTCAAATTTTACATGGATGTTGCCTAGGTGACTCTCTACCAAGATACATAATTAAAATGAAGAAGATGACTGCCAGGGCTAAAAATAGAAAAATATCTTTAAATGACAAGACCTCCTAAACCATTGTTAACCCATTGTGTACCGTAAACCCCAAAACGGGTACCCTGGCAAACAGTATAGGCCCAGAACATGGCATCTGATCAGGGCCTATACTGTTTGCAAAAGGTTCAACCATTTTCTAAACATAGCCTGACACCCCTAAATTTTGAAATGGACTCCTGCTATATAAGAAGAGGAAGATTCTATTTGGTACAAAAAGGATTAAGCCCTTATTCTGATTAACACAACAAACCCTACCTTTGCAAACAGTAAGTAATCTGATTAGTTGATAGTCAGAAATGGTTGTGGCAATATTAATTTATTCAGCAGGTCAAGGGTTAGTATGATGGGGGTAAAAGATATTACCTATCAAGAAATGCTAACTGGATATAACATGAAACCAGTGTTGTTGGATGAGACTGATTTCACTCTGATACTAAATAGATTGTCAAAGCTACTTCAAGTGACTTAGGATTATGAAAGATGAATAGTTGTAATGACATTGATAAAATCGTAACAACCCCTTATAATAAACAGATGAATTTTTGTTGTCTGTAAAGTATTATCAAGAGATGAATGAAATCTTCAAAGAGTTTTGTTCAGCTTCAAAAAAAATGAAGACGATATTTTTGTGGATTGTTTTTCTTCCTATTTATTTTAACCCATTGTATACTAGTGGACGCTTCCATTGCTATATGTTGGACAAGTCCTTTTGTCATATAAAGAGTGCCAGGCCTGTTTCGTTTTTATTCTGTTGTTTTTTGGCGGCAAATTCTGTTAGCAAATAGTGCAGGCCCAGATCAGATGCGGCATCTGATCTGGGCCTGCACTGTTTGCCAAGGTACCCCTTGAGGGGTTTCTCGCATACAATGGATTAAAGTATCATTTCTAAAGATATAAATCAACACGCATTGTAGCTTCTTCAAAAGTTTTGTGAAATTATTTATAATTTTATAATATCTGCTTTCAATTTCCATCATCTTTTGTGCCTCTGGGTTTGTTTTGATATTTTACATCCCCATCAACACTATTTTGGTCATGTTGGAGATGTTGCTCCCAATTTTGTGGGACTCTTACCCGACATTGAGATGAAATAACATCCCAAGCCCTTACGCTCAAGCAAACCAATAGGGTTTATATGCAGGAACAGTCTTACTCTCAACGCTTTGTCTCGGCAGGCTTAGACCTTCAAAGTACACATATATGGTCATTTTCAGCTGAACTTTTTGCAAACTATGTTTGCTCTGATCAGACCCTGCGTTCTGCAGCGTCTGATCGAGCCCTGCACTGTTTGCCAATTACCTGTTTTACAGTTTCCACTTCAAAATGGGTTAAAATGACAGGGAAGGGGATATATCATGGTTCAGTTGTTAAAACCATTGTTAACTCAACTGTTCTCTAATGATCTGGTATTTTATGCTGAAAAATATGAGTAGCTTTTGCTACTCACATTTTTCAGCATTCGCAAAAATTTTAATGATACATTCAAGACATCATTAGTTTTGAACTACTGGACTGTGTGCCATTGTCTCTTCCAAATGGAATCTTCCTCCTTATATATAGCATGAGTCCATTTCAAGATTTAGGGGTGTCAGGTTGTGTTTTCTTCTAAATTTATTTGGAAAATGACTGAACTTTTAGCAAACAGTGGAGGCCCTGATCAGACGCCGCATTCTGCAGCGTCTGATCTGGGCCTGCACGGTTTGCCAAGATACCCCTTTAGGGATTCCCCCCCCTCCCCGCATTCAATGGGTTAACCCATATATGACTATAGAATCTTCCATCTAATAAGTTTGGAGTGGTCAATTTCCAAAAATTGGGTGTCTGGTTTGTTTTGTTTGTGGTAATTTGTATAAAAATGTATGTACTTTAAGCAAACAATGCTGTGTTTGGCAGCATCTGATCTGGGTCTTCACTGTTTGCCAATGTCCATAAAAAGGAGCGCTAGGCATATATGGGTTAAATATTACTACTGGTAAATATTATCGTATCAGGTTGCTGTTATTCAGTCAAAATGTCATGCCATAAAAATATGACCACAGATGTAAAAAAAAAACAACAACATGGGAACAACATAATATTTTCTTTTGAACTTCTTTGATGATAAAAATCTGATTAAAAATTGTTATATGATAAAACAGAATCTTAGTCTTGTGGTCATTCCAAATAAATTTATGAAACTCATAGCTTGTTTTATAAATTTCATTTGAAATGACAGTGTAAGCTCCTGTTTATTAACCCATTTTGTACCAGAAACACCAAAAGGGGTAGTTGGAAAAGTGCAGGCCCAGATCAGACGCAGCAGAACGCGGCGTCTGATCAGGGCCTACACTATTTGCAAAATTTTTAGCCAATTTCCAAATAGTTTTGGAAGAAAACACAACCTGACACCCCTAAATTTTGAAATGGACTCCTGCTATATATATAAGGAGGAAGATTCCATTTGGTACAAAAAGGGTTAAAGATATTATGATTATGAAAATGAATACAATTCTCATGATTTATGAGTGATTTGAAACAATGTATACACTGATCACTGTTGATTAAGAAGCTGAAGGCTCTTTTTATAGGTTTATATATCAATTATTTTGTCTTTTTAATGATTTTCCCACAGTAGCTATATAACCAGAGGGGCCAACACAATTTCTCTTGTTAACGAGAATTTTTTTCAAAGGTATTAAAATGTATTATATGGAAAGATACATCAATCATTTTGAATTTGATTGAATTTTCCTCACTTTATACAGCATGGACAGTAAATGTTTATGCTTTTCTCTGAAAAAAAAAAAAAGAAAAAAATTATCATCAGATTTCTGCTTTATAGAAGAACAAGACTATAGTATGCTATTTAGATGTTGTTTTGTTTGATTTGAGATTTAACGTTTCCATCAATACTGTATAGGTCATTTTGGAGACTTGCTTCCTATTTTGTGGGACTTTTACCCGACATTGAGATGAAATGACATCTAAAGGCTTGCTGCCCAATGAAACCAATAGGGTTTATAAGCATGGGCGGGCCGACTCGCACTGCTTTGCCTGGGCAGGCTTAGATCCTCTAAGTGGTTTACCAGTACTCGTGTGCGGTCAGTTTCAGCTCTGTGTGGAAGCATCATGGAGCCCATCTATTTTTTCAGGCCCCGATGGGCGGGGGCGGATTTAGGAGTTGATGTGTCAGAATATTTTGGGTAAATTCGGAACTGTTCCTTCAGGCCTATCTGTCCAAATACATAGGGTAAATATGGTACATGGACAATAAATGTTTATAAAATGCTTTTCTCTGAAAAAATGATAAAAAATAAATAACTTGTCACCTGCTAATGAACTTCTTTTGTGGAGCTTCAATGGTTTAACCCTTGTCCTGCTGAATATTTATATATGCCACACCCACTACCGATTATCAACCAATCAGATTACTTGATGCAAATTATTGCAACAAATTCACAATCTGAATGGCAAACAATGTAGATCCTGATCAGATGGCTTCGTCAGAAGCCATCTGATCTGGATCTACATTGTTTCAAAGATAAGGCATATCCAGGATTAGCAGGACAAGGGTTAAAATGAACAATATGTTTTCTGCTAGCAATATAAGACAGGAAAAAAGGCAGATGGCTATTTCAAGTTTTCTCTTTTTCTTTTGAGTTAAAATCATTTATGTCATCATTGACTGCCTTTAGATGGCTAATTGACTTCATTGGAACTATCTTTTCCTTTGAAATTTTCAGATTAATCTATTGAAGTTTCTGACTGTTCATTATCTGTTTGATTATGGTAATTCATTTACTTTAATTAATCTTATTAGGTTTTCCTATCAGCTCAAATACCAGCCTAAAAAACAAATCTCAGAATCATACCAGGTTAATCAGTGCTATTCAATGCTTGCCAATATTTATTACATGTATTTTGCATGGAAATACTGTTTTATCTTGCACAGGTAGAGTACTGTAACCCATTGCATGTGGGACACCCCTGAAGGGGTACCTTGGCAAACAGTGCAGGCCCAGATCAGACGCCACAGAATGCGGCATCTGATCAGGGTCTGCACTATTTGCTAACAGAATTTGCTGTCAAAAGTAGAATAAGCCTACCACCCCGCATGTTCAACATATTGCAATGTAAGAGTCCACTAGTATACAATGGGTTATATCCAGTTTAGAACTCACTTCACAAGAAAATTTACAAAAATTACGGGTGCCAGGTTGAGATATTTACAGAAATTTATTTAGAAAAGGACCTAAATCGTGCCGTCTGCTTTGCCATCTGCCGGTTATCTCAGAGTCTTAAGGGTAAACTTTTTGCTAACAGTGAAGGGCCTAATCAGATGCCACTTTTTCAGCGTCTGATTTGGACCTGTACTGTTGTCAGTGTCCTGTTTTGAGGTTTTCTGTCTGAAATGGAATAGATCTATACCATACCAAAAAAAAAAAAAAAAATTGGACACCTTGGGGACTTGGTGTAATTCTCCTAAACTTTTAATAAATTTGATTCATGTTCCAGCAAGGAGTTTAAAATGTGTAGACAGAATGGCAAATGGTGTAGACCCTGGTCAGACTGCTCTTTCAGGAGCAATCTGATATGGGTCTGCACTCTCTGTCCATGAATCCATGACACAGCTGCTGTGGGAGGGTAGGCAACATTTTGAGCTGATTAGAATTTTCCTCAAGGTAAACTGGAGAGATCTAGAGGTGATGCATTGTGTTATTTTATTCAGAAATCAATTTGAAAATGGCTCTATTTTTGCAACCAGTGAAGACCCTGATCAGATACTGCATTTTGCAGCATCTGATCTGGGTCTGTACAGTTTGTCAATATCCAATTTTGGGGGTTTCATCTTGAGCTTACTTTGAACTGATTCAAAGCTTTGTGCTGCTGACAATGTTAACCTGGGGTTGAGAAACTGACCCTGGCTTGGCAGAACTCAAGTTGAAACAACATCAACATTGATTCAATGTTTTGTGCCTGCTGGGTAAGTTTTTAGCTCACCTGCCATGTAGTGACAAGGTGAGCTTTTGGGATCACTTTTGTCCATCATCTGCATCCGTGCGTAAACAATTTCTTCAAACGACATCTCCTAAACCACTGATCTGATTTTGACCAAACTTCACAAGAATGATCCTTAGGTGGTCCACTTTCAAAGTTGTTCATAATGGTTCCAGTCCACTGCACATCAAGGCCACAGGAGCCAAAAATATATTTTTTTTAATGAAAACTTAAAAAATCTTCTCTGAAACCGCAAGGCCCAGGCCTTCAATATTTGGTGTGTAGCTTCATCTAGTGGACCTCTACCAAGATTTTCAAATTATAGTCCTGGTGCCAAGAATGCCCCCGCCCCGGGCCCTTTGGTTTTACATAGACTTACATAGGGAAAAGCTTTAAAAATTTTCTTGTCTGAAACCAGAAGGTTCAGGTGTTTGATATTTGGTATTAAGCTTCGTCTTGTTGACCTTTATCAAGATTGTTCAAATTATAGCCCTGCCCCCGCTCCGGGGCCCCTTGGTTTAACATTGACTTATTTAGGAAAAATCTTAAAAAATCTTCTCTGAAACTGCAAGACCCAGGTCTTTGATATTTGGTGTGTATTTTCATCTAGTGGACCTCTACCAAGATTGTTCAAATTATATCCCTGAGGCCAAAAATGCCCCCGCCCAAGGGCCCTTTGGTTTTACATTGACTTATATAGGGAAAACCTTAAAAAATCTTCTTGTCTGAAACCAGAAGGCTCAGGTATTTGATATTTGGTTTGAAGCTTCGTCTTGTGGACCTTTATCAAGATTGTTCGAATTATAGCTCAGGGGCCAAAAATGCCTCCAACCCGGGGCCCTTTGGTTTTACATTGACTTATATAGGGAAAACCTTTAAAAATCTTGTCTGAAACCAGAAGGCTCAGGTATTTGATATTTGGTTTGAAGCTTCGTCTTGTGAGCCTTTATCAAGATTGTTCGAATTATAGCTCAGGGGCCAAAAATGCCCATGCCCCTTCCCCTTTAATTTTACAATGACTTTTATAGGAAAAATCTTAAAAAATCTTCTTCTGAAACCACAAGGCCCAGTTCTTTGATATTTGGTTTGTTGCTTCATCTGGTGGACCGTTACCAAGATTGTTCAAATCATAGCCTTTGCACAAAAAATGCCCCCGATGCGGGGCTCTTTGGTTAAACATTGACTTGTATAGGAAAAAATCTTCTTCTGAAACCGCAAGGCCCAGGTCTTTGATATTTGGTGTGAGGCTTCATCTAGTGGACCTCTATCAAGACTGTTCAAATTATAGCTCTGGGGGCCAAAAATACCCCCGCCCCAGGACCCTTTGTTTTTACATTGACTTAATAATAATATATAGGAAAAATCTTCTCTGATGGTGTGTAGCTTAAGCCATTTGACCTCTACCAAGATTGTTCAAATTATAGCCCTGGTGGGGCCAAAAATGCCCACGCCCTAAAGCCCTTCGGTTTCACATTGACTTATATAGGGAAAACCTTTAACATTCTTCCTGTCTGAAACCAGAAGGCTCAGATGTTTGATATTTAAGACTGTTCAAATTATAGCCCTGGGGCCGAAAATGGCCCTGCCCTGGAGGCCACAGGTTTTGTTTAGACTTATGTAAGGAAAACCTTAAAAAATCTTCTTGTTTGAAACCAGAAGGCTTCGGTCTTTGATATTTGGTATGAAGCTTCACCTTTTAGACCTCTCTCAAGATTATGCAAATTATAGTCCTGGGGCCAATAAAAGCCCTCTCCAGGGCCCACTTGTTACACTATTGATCAGGTGAGCAATCCAGGGCCATCATGGCCTTCTTGTTATAGTCCTGGGGTCAGTTGTTTGAAACTAACGACGTCGTTAGTTAACATATTGTTAAAACTTTAGACATTTAATATGACAAATATACAAATATTTTTGCTGATAAAATGTGAGCAGCTTTTGCTAATGCAAAAGTTGCTCACAATTTTCCAGCAAAAATACCAAAGTCAACATATTGTACTTGCTAGAACAGTTAACAAATTGACCACTAACAAGCTTGTTGTGCTAATGATGCTTTGAACAACTGGCCCCTGGGCAGGAATCTGTAAACTTAAACCCAGGCTCCAAATGACAAATCTGGTGAAGGGATGTAATTTAAAAGTAGAACAACACACAAGTGATTCTCACCAAACAACTTTTTACCCCCAACCGAATATGTTCTAGTGATCAGCCTGACAGCCGTCCGTAGATAAAACCTTTTGCTGGTCATAACTCCTAAATCTGAATCAGATACAAAAATCCCACTTCTTTCTGAAAGTTGTCATCATTTCAATAGCAGTACACCATAACCTCATTTTTAGCTCACCTGAGCCTTTAGGCTCATAGGTGAGCTTATAGTATAGCCATGGTCCGTCGTCCGTCCGTCCGTCCACCATTTTCAAAGATCTTCTTCTCCTATACTGCAGGGCCAATCAAAGCCAAATTTCATATGGAGCCTCAGTGGGATGGGGGAACAAAAGTTTGTTTGCAGGGTCTGGATCACATGACCAAGATGGCCGCCCTGCCCATATATGGTAAAAAGCCTTCAAAAATCTTCTTCTCCAGAACTATAGGGCCAGTGGCCTTGAAACCTGTCATGTAGCATATGGTACTCGGGTCCATCATGGTTTGTACAAATGGTGACCCTGGGTTGACCTTGACCTATTTTACAGCAATGTCAAATTTGTCGACTTAGGCTTTTGCATGGGGCAAAGTGAAAATAATGGATTTATAGGAAACCATTGAAGACAGTGTCACCAAAATTTGTAGATCAGGTAAAGTAACTGAATACATGAATGTATATGGATCAGAAAGGTCAAGGTCATTCATTGGCCTTGTTCGCTGGTCTGGATCACATGACCAAGATGGCCACCATGCCCATATATGGTAAAAAGCCTTCAAAAATCTTCTTCTCCAGAACCATAAGGCCAGTGGCTTTGAAACTTGGCATGTAGCATATGGTACTCGGGCCCATTATGGTTTGTACAAATGGTGACCCTGGGTTGACCTTGACCTATTTTACAGCAATGTCAAATTTTCCGACTTAGGCTTTTGCATGGGGCAAAGTGAAAATAATGGATTTATAGGAAACCATTGAAGACAGTGTCAACAAAATTTGTAGATCAGGTAAAGTAATTGAATACATGAAGATCTATGGGTCGGAAAGGTCAAGGTCATTCATTGGCCTTAGACCAAGGTCATTCAGGATCCATATTTCAAACATTTTTTTCTCCAAAACTGCTGAGCCAATTTAAGTAAAATTTAATTTGGAGCCTTTGTGAGTTGAACAAATGAAAAAATGCCAATACGGTCTAGATCACATGACCAAAATGGCCGTCACGCCCATATATGATAAAAAGCCTTAAAACTTCTTCTCCTCCAGAACCGTAAGGCCAATGGCCTTGAAACTTGGCATGTAGCATAAGGTACTCAGGCCCATCATAGTTTGTACAAATGGTGACCCAGAGTTGACCTTGACCTATTTTACAGCAATGTCAAATTTGCCAAAATGACTTGGCAGACTCAAAGGTCAAGGTCATACTTAGAGGTCAAAGGTAAAAAAAAGGGTCTTTTTTAAGTGTTTGGTCAATAACTTTCATATTAATGGATGAATTTTAAAATGACTTGGCAGAAATGTTATCCATCATGAGACAATTTGTTGCTCGCAAGACCAAGGTTGCTACCTCCAAGGTCAAGGTCATACTTAAAGGTCAAAGGTAAAAAACAGACCTATTGTTTTTCGTGTATGGTCAATAACTTTATTATTCCTAAATTTATTTTGAAATTACTTGGCAGAAATGTTAACCATCATGAGACGATGTGTTGAGCACATGACCTAGGTTGGATCCTCAAAAGGTCAAGGTCATACTTAGAGGTCAAAGGTCAAAAAGGGTCTCTTTCTGTGTATGGTCAATAACTTTCATATTAATGGATGAATTTTAAAATGACTTGGCAGAAATATTATAGCTTTTTACCAATCTTTACACTTTGTTTTAGCTTTCACGCTTCAGTTGTGGTACAGGCCTATTCACTAAATAAGGGGTGTCACACCTGTTTGAATTTGCATACAATGCATGGGCAATGCCATACAATATCTTATATATACGCAATTACAAGTCACTATAGTATGGGAACATTTTGAGCTTTGAGCAAGGGGTGGAATGAAAGGAGTCAATGAACATTATATTGTTCACTCAGGTAAGACTTATTCAGGTATATGTGTTACTTGACTTGACTTGATAGATTTTGTAAGGTAACCGGGCGCTAAAAGCACATAGGGGCTACCCCCATCTCACTAAATGGGATTAGTTTATGAACTGCTCTACCCAGGGCCTCCAATGTGCTGGCACTTGTCAATTTGACAGGTGTCAGCTGACCAATGGGAACATACTGAACTCTTAATCGGAGGAAGGCACAAATGGCACCCAAGGTACAGCGTTTGTCCTAAGAAACACAGTTCTATAGCGATTTTAGAATTTTGAGTGCAGGAATCAGACCAAAGACGGGCTCTAGTATGTGATGACGTGTTGCCAATTTCGACTACCAAATGTGTCAGAGCACAGCCCTGTTTTCGAATGTCTGGCCGAGGAAAAAAGCTAACATACATTATTAGTTCTGGCTTCCATTATTCTCTGCCTCCACCCCTGACATGGCAAAGAAAACGCCTTCGGTCACGATGCTTGTTAAAGGGTGATAACGCATGAAATTTTTTAATTTTGAACAGGCATCTAAAGTGAGCCAGGATGGGTGACTAATAGACCAGCCAATTCCGGCTATTGCAAAAAGTCCTAGTACCCGTGCTCTCATCACGGAGACCTGCCTATGCAAGTGGGGTTCAAAATTGGACAGGTGTGTCTTCGTGGTGTGTTTGGAGGTATGTGTTTGTTTGGGAAAGGCAGTGATGAGGCTAATCAGCCGTTTTGCAATCCCGCTAATTTTTATTTTTGAATGGTCTTCCAAAAGGCATTTTTAAGGGACTTCCTATTTCCAAATACCTAGCAAATGGTGGATATTGCCGTTGCCCCGCCTATAAAGATATTTAGCGTGTGACCTGTCCCCGTTTGTATGCTCTGTTCTGGCAGTATTTATGCCTTCGCTTTGCCTACTTCAGGGGACTACATTCTGTTGGTACCTAGGGGGAGCCCAGTACGGGCTTTCTCCCAGGTGCCCTCAGGATGTTGTCCTTACGGGCTCCGTCGAGCCTCCTCTCGTTCCTGAAATAGAAAAGTCGGATTAGTGCTTTGGGACCCCATGTGTGCGCTCGGATCAGTGTAGTTGTGTCCAGTTTCTTGTCCCCCGGGGTCCCACCTGTACCTGTAATACAAACAAAAGTCATTAGTGCATATTGTGCTTGTGCTAATATGACCCCGCCATCCGTCACATATTTTGGCTTCCCATTCTGTGCACAGGGCGGGCCGGGCTTGTGAGGGGGGTCCCCCCACAAAGGCACGGTCCGGCTCTTAGGGTAACTTGTTCAAAACCAAGTTAACGGGTGGCGCGGTTATTGTGAAGAATTACCTTCCCATGGGGGATGCCTGTCCTGCCGCGGCATGTTACCTCATCGGAACACTCATAAGTGCAAAGCACATGAGCCGCAACCACAGTGTCCCGAATCGGCTTGTCGCCGCAGGTTCAAGCATGTCCGTGGGAGTTTTCGGGCTATGGGATTTTCTTACGATGCACCCTTGCCCGTGGTCTGTTATGATGTTGAAGGTATGGGAGGGTCATTGGTTTGGCCTTTGACGGGGGGTAGCCTCGGCGGGGCACCCATAAGTGCAAAGCAAATGAGCCGCAACCACAGTGTCTCGCTTTGACGCCCCCGTCTCAGGTCAAGTGCAGATTGACGGTAGGTGATGGTTGCCTAAGCGCGGTGTGTGGGTAACAAAAGCTGTTTTTCTTATATTACTTCCCAGTAATTTGTGTCTTTAAGGACTTTCTTAACCACCTCGGCTATGGCCGAGCAGTGTTTTTCGGGGGAGCGAGGAGATCTTGTAGGTGTACCGATTCATATCCTAATTTGAACATTTCAGATTTTATCTCTTCTCGTGCATGGGCGTTTGTTACACATTCAAACAAGATGTTGTGTTGTTTCTAGTTCATAGTTATCGCATTTTTAGCTCACCTGAGCCGAAGGCTCATGTGAGGTATTAGTATACCACGAGCCGGCGTCCGGCGTCCGTCGTCGTCGTCCGTCGTCCACACTTTCAAAGAAGTATATCTCCGGAACCAGTGGGCCAATCTTGATCAAAGTTCATTTGAAGCATTATCAGGTAGGGGGAAAGGCTGCATACTGTTTTCGGGCAGATCGGATTGGAACTCTGGTTGCCATGGCAACAAATAGCTCCCATAGACTTAACATAGGAAAAAGTTTGTCATCACTCTAGCTCCGTCAATTTTTTTCTGATCGTCTTCATTCTTGCAGATAACGAGGACAGGCATGAAATCTCGATCAAGTTCGATTTTGGGCTGAATCGGATTATTCACTCAGGAGTTACGTGCCCTTGAGCGTTCTTAACATAGGAAAAAGCTTGTCATCACTCTAGCTCCGTCAATTTTTTTCTGATCGACTTCATTCTTGCAGATAACGAGGACAGGCATGAAATCTCGATCAAGTTCGATTTTGGGCTGAATCGGATTATTCACTCAGGAGTTACGTGCCCTTGAGCGTTGAAAAAATTGCCTATTGACTTAACATGGGGAGAATGTTGTCATCACCGTAGCTGCTTCAATTATTTTCAGATTGGCTTTATTCTTACAGATAACCAGCACAGCCATGAAATCTCGGTCAAGTTCAATAACTGGCAGAATCGGATCATTCACTTAGGAGTTACCTGCCCTTGTGTGTTTTTGCATTAGGGTTAATGGGAATTTCAAAAATGTATATCTTAAAGACTGCTTGGCCAACTTTGATCAAATTTAATGTGTCGCATTATTGGGCAAGTGGAAAGGCTTCATTAGGTTTTCAGGCAGATCTGAGTGGAACTCTGGTTGCCATGGCAACATCTAGCTCCCATAGACTTCACATAGGAAAAAGCTTGTCATCACTCTAGCTCCGTCAATTTTTTTCTGATCGACTTCATTCTTGCAGATAACCAGTACAGGCATAAAATCTCGGTCAAGTTCGATTTTGGGCCGAATCGGATTATTTGCCTTGGAGTTACCTGCCCTTGAGCATAAAAAAATACGTTGTGACCACGATAGCAACTTTATTTTTATTCAGATCAGCTTCAAACTTGCAGGTAACGTGGACAGGTATAAAATCTCAGTTAAGTTCGAATCGGAATATTGACCTCGGAGTTACATGACCTTGAGCGACAAAAAATTTGCCCATAGACTTTACATAGGGAAAATGTTGTGACTACGATAGCGACTTGAATTTTTTTCAGATCAGCTTCAAACTTGCAGGTAACGAGGACAGACATAAAATCTTGGTTAAGTTCGATTTTGGGCCGAATCGGATCATTTGCCTTGGAGTTACCTGCCCTTGAGCATAAAAAAATACGTTGTGACCACGATAGCAACTTTATTTTTATTCAGATCAGCTTCAAACTTGCAGGTAACGTGGACAGGCATAAAATCTCAGTTAAGTTCGAATCGGAATATTGACCTCGGAGTTTCATGACCTTGAGCGACAAAAAATTTGCCCATAGACTTTACATAGGGAAAATGTTGTGACTACGATAGCGACTTGAATTTTTTTCAGATCAGCTTCAAACTTGCAGGTAACGAGGACAGACATAAAATCTCGGTTAAGTTCGATTTTGGGCCGAATCGGATTATTTGCCTTGGAGTTACCTGCCCTTGAGCATAAAAAAATACGTTGTGACCATGATAGCAACTTTATTTTTATTCATATCAGCTTCAAACTTGCAGGTAACGAGGACAGGCATAAAATCTCGGTTAAGTTCAATTTTGGGCCGAATTGGAATATTGACCTCGGAGTTACGTGACCTTGAGCGACAAAAAATTTGCCCATAGACTTAATTAGGGAAAATGTTGCGACTACGATAGCGACTTGAATTTTTTTCAGATCAGCTTCAAACTTGCAGGTAACGAGGACAGACATAAAATCTCGGTTAAGTTCGATTTTGGGCCGAATCAGAATATTTGCCTTGGAGTTACCTGCCATTGAGCATAAAAAAATACGTTGTGACCACGATAGCAACTTTATTTTTATTTATATCAGCTTCAAACTTGCAGGTAACGAGGACAGGCATAAAATCTCAGTTAAGTTCGATTTTGGGCCGAATCGGAATATTGACCTCGGAGTTACGTGACCTTGAGAGACAAAAAAATTTGCCCATAGACTTAACGTAGGGAAAATGTTGTGACAGAAATAGCGACTTGAATTTTTAGCTCACCTGAGCCAAAGGCTCCAGTGAGCTGATAGTATACCAAGGCTCCGGAGTCCGTCGTCTGTCGTCCGTCCATCCGTCGTCCACACTTTCAATGAAGCATATCTCAGAAGGCAGTCGACCAATCTTGTTTAAATTTTATGTGTAGCACCATTGGGCAAGGGGAAAGGCTGCATTAGGTTTTGGAGCTAGTCTGGTTCATTTGTTCCTTCATTCTTCTTTCTCTCCATATAGAGATAATAGACCAATGTTAAATTTTTAATCAAAGATTTCTCAGGAACTATAAATACTAGAAGCATGAAATTTGGTATTCAATAGAATAATGATGACTTATTTTGTGTAAGAGACATTTGGCTTTCTCAGCTTATTTGTTCACCTGTTCTTTCATTCTTCTTTCTCTCCATTTTGACCAATGTTAAATTTTCGTCAAAGATTTCTCAGGAACTATAGAAGCTAGAAGTCTCAAACTTGGAATGCAATGCAATAATGATGACTTATATCCTGTAAGGGTCAATGGGCTGGATTCTATTAGCAGATTTAGTAGTCAAGTCTGTGAATTGTTAAAACTTAAGTTCCTCAGGTGAGCGGTTTAGGCTCATTGAGCCTCTTGTCTGCATAGACCCGTTGTGTTTCCTAGTTGAGTGAGGTTGGCATTTAGGCCGTTATGGTTAAATCTCAAACGGGAAATTACCACGTCTAATTTTCTGTTGTTGCTAAATTGGTGGGCAGATTTACCTACTGTGGGCTGGAGGAGTTGGTAATGCCTCCCGGTGTTGGTTGGGTTTCTATCCCATAGAGCTTGCCATTTTCTCGTTATGGCGGTGTCTATGATTGTATAGATCTCCCGTTTTGAAGGGAGAGTATAATCTTTAATACCTATATCTAGTGCTAATCTGGCTGTTTCGTTGGCCGCCTCATTACCGGGGATGCCGACGTGGGATGGGATCCAGTCGATTTCAATGTCTTGCCCTTCTCTTTATGCCTTATCTAGTTTAGACAGGATTGAGTCAATTTGGTCAGGTCGTGTTTTGGATTTTCCTGACTGTAGGGCCTGGATAGCGCTAAGGCTGTCCGTGAGTACTGTGGCTTTGGGTGTCTTAACTGTGATGGCCCAGGAGATGGCCCAGTGAATGGCAATCAGTTCAATTGTGAATACTGAGAGGTGTTGGTTTGTTTTAATCGGTACGTGAAGATTTCTCTCTGGGACAACGAATGCGGCGCCGGTTTTTCCTGTTGTGGGGTCCTTACTGCCATCTGTTTAGATTAGAGTTTTCCCAGCATGGCTGGTGCGAACATAAGAGAGGCTTTTATTTTTCATGTATTCATTTGTATTTTCTTCTTTCCTCCCCAGGACCTGATGGAGGTAACAGGAGGGTGAGTTGTGTTTGAGATCCCATTTGGATCTGTACTTGGGTGCCTGGATCTTATCGGGTATGTTGTGCTCTTTCAGGAGGGCACGGACTTTCTTACAATATGGGTTGTAGTTCTTGGCTCTCCTACATGAATAGCAACCATGATCTGTTAATAGATCATTCACTGGGAGGGATTTGCCAAGTGGGGAGGATCTAGCCCAGTATTTTAGTATGAGTTCTTCCCTTTGTAGATGTAGTGGTTTAAGTCCACATTCTACCTCTAGTGCGTTGATTGGGGTAGATCGGTATGCTCTTGTTGCTATCCTGAGGGCGTGGTTTTGAATGATATTCAGAGTTTTAAGGATATTCTCTGACGCGGAGTTGTAAGCCTGGGCTCCATAGTCTAGCTTACTAAGAATAAGGGCTTTGTATAGGATCAGGAGTGTCTTTTTATCAGCTCCAAAGGTGGTACCTGACACTACTCGTAGTAGGTTCAGGTCTTTTCACATCTTTCTTTGAGATCTTTAATGTGATCTCTCCAAGTCAGTTGTTTGTCGAGGATCATGCCCAGAAATTTGATGTTCTGGGCCCATTCTATTTCCCTACCAAAGAGGTATAGTTTGTTTTGAGTGGTCTTCAGATTTCGTCGTTTGCTGAATATGATTGCTTTAGTCTATAGGTTTGATACTTTGAATCCCCATCTTAGTGCCCAGGTTTCGATTTCTCTTAGAACTGATTGTAGGTCTTTGACCGCCAGTTCTAGAGTAGAGCGTTTCCCCCACACCGCGCTATCATCGGCAAACTGTGACAGGCCTATATTATTATGTGGTTTCAGGGCCTCGTGAAGGGTGTTAACAATTATGTTAAAGAGTATGGGACTTAGTACTGAGCCTTGGGGGCAGCCGTTTTCCACGATTAGTTCCTCTGAGGTATTGTCCCCAACTCGGGTTTGAATTTTTCTATCCTTGAGAAAGCTATGGATCCACTTTAGGCCAAAAAAAAAAATAGGTGTGTTTCAGGTTTCAGCTTGAAAAAAATTAGGTGGGGAAGGTCGATTTAATTTTTTTTTTTATCTTAATTTTTTATTTTGTTTATACACTGTATAGAGCATTTCTACGGAAATAGTAGTAGTAAACACCGAAACGCTCGGAAACTGACCGAATTAGAACAAATAAACCACCCGCAACCGCTCGCGTAGTTCCGAGTCGTTTCGCCCCGCGATTTTTTTTTTTTTTTGGCAATAAAAAATTTAGGGTCGGGCCTAAAACTTAGGTAGGGTCGGGAAACCTGAAACACACCTATTTTTTTTTTGGCCTTAGCATGTTTCCGCTTATTCCGTATTCCTTTAGTTTGGTTATGGTGCCGGTTGACCACATGAGGTCAAAGGCCTTTTCAAGATCGAGGGCTACCGCTACTAGGATTTTGTGTTCCATAAAAGCCATGTTTATTTCTGATTCCAGTCGGACAAGTTGATCAGTTGTGGATCTGTTAGGCCTGAAGCCTGATTGGTTGTCTGAGATGATATTATTAGCTTCTAGATAGTTGGAGAGGCGTTTGGCGATCATGGTTTCCATAGTTTTACATGTGCATGAGGTGAGGGAGATGGGTCGATATGATTGTGGATCCAGCTTATCCTTGAGTGGTTTTTTTATTGGGATTGTTGTGGCTAGTTTCCATTGTGTGGGGACTTCTCCTCTACGCCAGGAAGTGTTTATGAGGTCTAAGAGTTTTTGTTTGCTATCTGGTGGGAGCTGTTTCAGCATTTCATAATGAATTTTGTCCGCTCCTGGAGCTGTGCTGCGTTTACTCTGCAGAGCCTCATTAAGTTCAAATAGGGTGAAGTCGCAGTTCAGGTTACTATTCTTCGGTCATCGTTGAAGAGGTCAGGGAGAGATTGGTTGAAGGTTCTCTCCTCGGTCTCTTTTATTGTTTGGAAGGCAGGATCTTGGTTGGAGGTTTTCAACATATTATGGTAGTGGTTGGCAAGAGCGTCTGCTTTCTCTCTATCATTAGTTATGGTCTGGCCGTTAATTTTGAGACAGTTTATCTTTTCAGTAGGTTTACCCCTAAATTTATTAAAAGTAGACCACATTTTCTTACTAGTGGTCTTATGGTTAAGTTTATTGACTATTTCTTGCCAGCTTTGTTTTTGTGCTATTTGTAGGGTGGTTCTAGCGTGTGCCTTAGTTTTATTGTAGTTATTCTTAAGCTCGGAAGTTCTATTTTTCAAGTATTTCTTCCTCGCTTGCTCCCGTTGATTTATGGCTTTCCTAAAATCTTGATTCCACCAGGGTGGGAGTAGTTTTTTATGTTTAACTGAGGTCGTTGGAATTGTACTGTCACAGATCTCTTTTAGGGTGGACGTAAACTGGTTGGCAATTTCGTCTATTTTTTGGTTGTCATTAATTTCTAATTTTTGTGAGCAGAGATTTTTAAAGAGATCCCAGTCGGCCTTGTTTACGTTCCATTTTTGGGAAACGGCTGCTCCAGTGGTGTTGTATTTGGCATTATATTTGGACAAAATGGGGAGATGGTCACTACCACAGGAATTGTCAAGGGTATACCATTCTGAGCGGGCTGAGAGGTTTGGGGTGGCTATGGTGATGTCAGGTGAAGATTCAGTTTCTGCAATGGTTGGTGCCCCATCATTGAGGATGGTAGCCCCGTATTCAAGTAATAACTCTGATAGTGCCTTCCCCCTTGGGTTCTGCTTTGGGTTCCATAATGTGTCATGGGCGTTAAAGTCACCTACAAGTATGTAGCTTTGGTGCGGGATATGGTTGAAAAGTTTTCTTAGTCTATCTAGTTCTTTTGTTGCGTTTTTATTGCTGGGCGGGTCGTAACAGTTTATCAAGGCTACTTTACAGTTTTTCAGATGGATGGTGACAGCGCACGATTCAAAAGTGGGGTCATTGATATTTATAGCCCCGCTTTGAAAAAGTGGGGCTATATTGGATTTGCCATGTCCTTCTGTCATTCCGTGATTCCGTTAATTTGTGTTGGCTCCATAACTTTGTATCTGCTTAACATATTTTCATGAAACTTCACACAAATGTTAAACACCATAAGACAATGTGCAGAGCGAAGGAATTATAACTGTGGATTGCCTACTTTTGGAGTTATTGCCCTTTGAACATTTTCCGTAATTCCGTGATTCCGTTAATTTGTGTTGGCTCCATAACTTTGTATCTGCTTAACATATTTTCATGAAACTTCACACAAATGTTAAACACCATAAGACAATGTGCAGAGCGAAGGAATTATAACTGGATTGCCTACTTTTGGAGTTATTGCCCTTTGAACATTGAAAAATGGCAATTTTAATTGTGTCCGCTTCATAACTCGAAAACCGTTTGAGATATTTTTAGGAAACTTCACACAAATGTTAAGCACTATGAGACGATGTGCAGAGCGCAGGAACCATAACTCTGCATTGCTTATTTTTAGAGTTATTGCCCTTTGAACATTGAAAAATGGCAATTTTAACAGTGTCCGCTTCATAACTCGAAAACCGTTTTGAGATAATTTCATGAAACTTCACACAAATGTTAAGCACTATGAGACAATGTGCAGAGCGCAAGAACCATAACTCTGGTTTTCGTATTTTCTGTGTGTCTGTCTGTGTGTCTGTCTGTGTCTGTTAACAATTTTCGTGTCCGCTCCATAACTTTAAAACCCATTCACATATTTTCATGAAACTTCACACAAACATTAAACACCATGAGATGGTGTGCAGAGTGCAGGAACCATAACTCTGGATTGCCTAATTTTTGAGTTATTTCCCTTTGAATATTGAAAAATATCAATTTTAGCCGTCTTTGCTCGATAACTCAAAAACCGTTTGAGATAATTTTATGAAACTTCACACAAATGTAAAGCACCATATTACGTGTGCAGAGCGCAGGAACCCAAACTCTGGATTGTCTACTTTTTCAGTTATAGGCTTTTGAATATTAAAAAATGGCAATTTTAACTATGTCCGCTCCATAACCGTTTCTGATATTTTCATGAAACTTCAAATAAATGAAAAGCACCTTGAGATGATGTGCAGAGTGCAGGAACCATAACTCTGGTTTGCCTACTTTAGGAGTTATTGCCCTTTGAACATTTAAAAAGGCAATTTTGACTGTGTCGGCTCCATAACTCACAAACCATTTGAGATATTTTCATGACACTTCACACAAGTGTAAAGCACCATGAGACAATGTGCAGAGCGCAGGAACCCTGACTCTGATTTGCCTACTTTAGGAGTTATTACCCTTTGAACATTGAAAAATGGAAGATGAAATTTAGTATAAACATGGACATTCTGGTAATGTATCATGCTCATTGAAATGAGGGACAAGGGCTCACAACTCTTAGAGTTTTTCCAGATAATGTAAAATTTTCAACAGTTATTTCTTGTTCATAACTGTTTTCTCTGCAGCTTAAATAACTTTCTTCTCTGACAGCGCTGAAGCGGGGCTATAGTCAGATCCTCTGACAGCTCTAGTTAGGTCTAGCTTTTCGAATGGGATGTTATCTTTCATATAAATGGCTACGCCACCTCCTCCTTTTTCCTGTCTGTAGGAGATGGCGGCAAGTTTGAATGTCGGTATCGTAGGGGTTCTTTTATTATCTTTGAACCAGGTTTCTTGTAGGCATATTGCGTGGGGGGATAGTTTTTTCATCTAGAAAGGCTCTAAGTTGATGTAAATTGACAGCGCTACGGGAGTTCCACTGCAGAACGTCAAGTCGGGAGGCTGGTGGAGGGGGTGGTTTTGCAGTGGAGTCCGCCATTATATATCCTTATAGGGTCGGGTGGGTGGGGGTCGGAATCTCTATGGGCTTGGGGTTGGGTTTGTTGGGTTGGGTGTTGAGGTATTCATGGGAGTTGGGTTGTCTGCTCTTAGTGCTGCTATACGCCTGTTGGTGGCATTTGTATGGCAGTGCATTTTTTGTCTAGCCGGGGTGTCTTATGTTTGTACTCAGGTGTAGGTTTATGTGGGTGTGGGTTCTGACGATATTTCCCACTGCTTTCGCTTGGTCTTTTGGGGCTAGGGTCAATTTATCAAATTTCATCACCTCAACGAGGATGGTGATGAGTTGTTCTGTTGTAACATACGTTTGGTTATGGCTGGGTGTATAGCTAGGGTTAGGATCAGGGTTAGGCATGGGGTATATGTGTTAATCTAACCTGCAGGTAAATATTGCAACAATAGAGCTATATCAATGGGTAATTTTGTGGTTCACTGAGCAATCAGTCAGGAAAAAATGGTGTGTTATTTGATGCAATGAGCAGCCAACCTTAAAGAAAATGGATTAGTCTATAGATCTGACTCATCACAACAAAGTCTAAAGAAAGGGAATGACCTATAGCCATCCTGAGACAATGTGTTGCGTGCAGGACCCAGGTCAGTACTTCCAATGTCAAGGTCATACTTAGAGGTCAGACATAAAAAAGTGGCCTTTTTTCATGTTTGGTCAATAACTCACTTTTTCCTGGATGAATTTTAAAATTACTTGGTGGAAATGTTAACCATCATGAGAAATTTGTTTGAATTGAGGTTTTCATCTCCGCCAACACTGTATAGGTCATTTTGGAGACGTTGCTTCCAATATTGTGGGACTTTTACCTGGCATTGAGATGAAATGGCATCTCAGTAGGGTTTTTGTGCATGGGTGGTCCGACTTGCATCACTTTTCCTGGACAGGCTTAGAACCTCTATGCTGTTTACCAGTACTCATTTGCAGTCGGTTTCAGCTCTGCATGGAAGTATCATGCAGCCCAATCTATTTCTTCAAGCCCGATGGGCGGGGGCCGGGGGTCATGAGACAATGTGTTGCCCCCAAGAATCAGGTAGGTACCTCGATGATAAAAAAAAGGGGGAGACATCTGTGTTTTTGTAGAAAAACAAATTCTAAACTCCGTTCAGAAAATCTGAATCATCGATTTTTTCGTTTCTCGCTTTTAATACTCATTTTAGCCCATACATCACTGTGGGAAAGTTTTAGACCTCACCCTCCGCCGATTTCTCCAGCAAGTCGTATGCCTCTGCGACAGCTAGGAAAGGCTGTGATTATTTGGAGAAAATTGCAAAATCTATATTTCCTTTTACAGACTAAGACATTTTGACAGGTTCGACACACCCTTTTAAACCATATATAGAAGTGGTTACTGCTCTTGTACATTACAAGGGCGTCCATTCTTTATTTGCACGATCACTCCATGGAAAATCATTAGCTGTGACACCACATCTGATATCAGTATAATTCTTTTTGACGACTGTTGACAGCACATCGCGCCAGTGACTCCCCGTTCCTAGTGAGGCTCTATCTAGCCATTCGAATATAAGGTGTGTCGCAATTGCATATCTATTTATAAAGCGCTTCACATGGATTTGAATATTTATTATTTTACCTGACAATCATCGTCAAATGGACTTAGTCTGCGCTCTCATTTCTTTGTTTTGCAATTTTCTCCAAATGATCACAGCCTTTCCTGACTGTCGCAGAGGCATACGACTTGCTGGAGAAATCGGCGGAGGGTGAGGTCTACAATTTTCCCATAGTGATGTATGGGCTAAAATGAGTATTAAAAGGAAGAAACGAAAAAATCGATTCAGATTTTCTGAACCGATTTTAGTTTTGTTATGAAAATAAATTGGAACAAGTTTTCTTTTTGTTTCATTTGCTTCTGTATACAGTATACCATTTATGTCCAATGGACAGTTCCTCATATTTTCCCTTTCTGTGAGCCAGGCACCGAGGTTATAAAACTTATTTCACGCTCAACTCACTTCAGCATGAAATTTACCCTGCTCATAAGTTTTAAAATGCCAACAAATATTGAGATGGCATTTTAAAATTTATGAGCAGGGTAAATGACATTTTCTGCTGATCTAAGTAGGAAAATTGTCACCAGAAAGGTGAGCGGTTCAGGACCACTGGTCCTCTGGTTTTGTATTATAGTTTAATTGCCCAGTCAACACTGTTAAAGGCCATTTTTGAGCCGGTCAGTTTACACACTTCCTGGGCAGGCTTTTATGAAAGCGGTTAACCAGTACATTTTTTCGCCAGAAACGGACAACTGCCCTTCTTGAATCAGTGGAAGGGAGAGAATGACCGTAGAAAAGATTTCATGATCAATCTCCACGAAAGAATGTTGCTGACACTGGTAGGTATCAAGCCCGCGTCCTCCTGATCACCAGTCAAACGCTCATCCGACTGAGCTACCAAGGCCGGCACCATAACCTCATTGTAAAACAGTTCCTAACAACAAGATTTTGGAAGATCATTCCAAAATGCATAGATTTTGATTGAAAAAATAAAATGTTTGGATAAAACACAGTTGTTAAACTTACACAATATCTACTTTTGACCCTAACAATAGTGTTCTAAAGAGGCTTTGTGCTCTATCTGTTACTTTTTATGGATACACCTTCAGGGGTGGTAACCCCTTCAAAAGTATTTTTACCTCCCATGTCAATAGGGGTCAACTATTAAAGGTAAGAATTTGCTCCTGTGGAGCAAATTCTTTCCTTTAAGAGTAGACCCCTTTTTCCATGGGACAGAGTTCACAGAAAAGCAGACAGGAATTCCCAAAATTTGTCTCCCTTTGAAAAATGGCGGCAAAATCGGCAAGGTGTATCCATTCCCCTTAAGTTGCTGCTGGAAAAGAAGTTGTGTCATAATTTATGTAGTAAGAGAATTATATCATTGTTTTGTGTACTCTAATAGTATTTTCAGATGTTTATCTCATTAAACTTATAGTTTATCCAGGCAGTACGAAAATTCTGTTATTGCCCTCAAGGTTATTTTGAGCATTCATCAAGTTTTGTCTGATTCCATTAAACTGATGTTAAAAAGATCCTAGAATTTGATGGATTGCTCATAGCTATTGAGTTTCTTCAACTTTGCTTTCAGCAATTATAACTGAATCTGGAGAAATGTCAATGCTTTTTGTCAGTCACAGTTGGGGTGGGGGTAGTATATATCCCACACCAAGACTTGCATTCAACCAATATTCCATCAGTCTCTATACAACATCAAGTTGATGGGCCATTGCAAAGCATACAAATGACATACAAATGCAAATGCAATTCAACAGAAAAATATTATCCTGCTGAATATTCATCTTGACCACACCCACCTGAATCAATCAGATTACTTGATGTAATTTATTCCCACAAATTCATAAACTGAATGTCAAACAGTGTAGATCCTGATCAGATGGCTTATTCAGAAGCCATCTGATCTGGATCTGCACTGTTTGCAAAGTTAGGGGTTGTTGTGAACAGCAGTATAAGAGTTAAAGTGGAAAAAACAACAACAGTTTTTGCTACTGTTGGTTACTTTCTTCTTGTTTGATGCATAATATCAATAGCAAAAACAAAAAACTTGGAATCAGACATTACTGAAATTCCGATTTTAATAATGTTTTTTTTGTAAAAATTGTCTTTGAAATGATTCCATGTAAGCATGTCTTCTGGCCCCCGCCCATCGGGGCTTGGAGAAATAGATTGGGCTGCATGATGCTTCTTCCACACAGAGTTGAAACCAACTGCACATGAGTACTGGTAGACCACTTAGGAGGTCTTAGCTTTCCCAGGTAAAGTTGTGTGAGTTGCACTGTCCACGCATATACCTATTGGTTTCATTGGGCTGAAGGGTTTGAGCTGTCATTTCATGTCAGTTTCGGGTAAAAGTTCCATGGAATTGGAAGCAACGTCTATAAAATGACCAAGTGTTGACAGGTACATTAAACCTCAAATCAATCAAACAAAACATACCATGTAGTCTGACAGACTGTGTAGACCCATTTGACACCTACATCAGCATCTCATCTGTACTGTTCACTCAGCTAGCTATGGGTAATGATTTGTACTTGGAGTTCTGGGTCCAGTTGTTCAAAGCCCCGTTAGCTTAATGAGCTTGTTAGTGGCCAAATTGTTAACTGTTCTAGCATGTACAATATCTAGTGTGATTTTTGCTGAAAAAATGAGAGCAGCTTTTGCAAATGAAAAAGCTGCCCATTTTTTTTCAGCAAAAATACCAGCATATTTGCCATATTAAATGATCAAAGTTTTAATAATATGTTAACTAATGACCGTTTGTTTTGAACAACTGACCCCAGGTGTCCAAATTTTTATTGTAAATATGGTAGTCACTTGGACATTATTTCCCAATTTTTAGGATTCCTTTTCTTTGTGTTGTGGTGTCTGTAGAGGGCTACACTGAGTCAAGAGCTATACTGAGTAGAGGTCTACACTACCCAGAGGGTTACACTGGGTAGATATAGACGGCTACACTGAGTAGAGGGCTATGCTGTGCAGAAGGGGGGGGGGGGGGGGGGCTACACAAGGTTACACTGGGTAGATAGAATGCTATGCTGTATGCTGAGTAGACAGCTACATTGAGTAGATGACTATGCTGAGTAGATGACTAAGCTGACTATATACGGCTACACTGAGTAGAGGGCTATGCTGTACAGAGGGGGTGGGGGTGGGGGGTGCTACACTGAGCAGAGGGTTACACTGGGTAGATAGAATGCTATGCTGAGTATACGGCTACACTGAGTAGAGGGCTATGCTGTGCAGAGTGGGGCTACACTGAGCAGAATGCTGTGCTGACCAGAGGGATACACTGAGTAGAGGGCTACACTAAATAGAGGACAACAGTGAGTAGAAGGCCGAGTAGAGGGATATGCTGAGTATAGGGCTGCTTTGAGTTGAGGGTACACAGGCTACACTGCTGAGTAGAAGGGGCTTACACTGAAGATGGATTTTTATGGAAGGTCTTTCATCTCAATGAGAGTACACAGGCTACACTGAGTATAAAGTCTTAAATAAAAATCAAAAATGTGTTCCTTTAAGAGCAAAGAAAACATTCATAAGAAAGAAGATGGATCATACTACGTAGTTTCGGTTAATAAAGCCTTATCAGTGACCCTGTAATGATCCGGCAAAGAAAACCAGAGGAAACACACTGCAATTTTGCGAATTTCGAATAGGCAGTCGATTCAAAGACTGATATAAATCAAAATGGGGTCCAAATAATTAAAAAACCTGTCTAGAATATGAGTCTAAACCAATAATTTATTTCCGATTTCTCAGAATATAAAGACCACTTTTGAACAGTCCTAAAGGTGGTCTAACAGAAGAATTTTACTGTATGTATTACCTTGAACCGAAAGTGACTATGCCATCTCACCATGTAGGTTAAAGTGACATGTTTTGTTTTCAGAATGTAGCATGAAGTGTGCCTGTGTATACAAATGGAGAATTCCAGCAGTGCAAAATGCATTAGTGAAGCTCTTAGAATTCCATTTCAAAACATTTGACCTTTAAGCACCAAACACATTTGAACCAGATGATATTTTCTTATCTTTTCCTCTTCTTTTCCAGTGAAATGAGGCTGAAATTTTAAGTGAACCATATTTCTAAAAATGTTTCACATGAGTTGATAGGTCTGATTTTCTCTAAATATTAACAATAATAATGATAATAATAATAAAAAGAACAGAATGCCATCTGCTATTTTTGCTCCATGTATTAAGGGTTAACATTTTGACATGTTGATGGCTACTGTTATGGAATTTGATATGATCTTTCCATCCATTTTGTGAATTACTTAAGGCTCTATCTTTAGACATTGTGAAATAGGTTGAGATTTTTCCCACAGACTTCCAAGAATTTCTTCCATCCTGCTTACTGGTAATATCTGTCTGAAAAACTTTCTTGATGACAAGATAACTCCAGTTTTACCATAATGTATAAATACAACTGTAAGTGAGCTAGGTAGTGAGTAAAAGGCCTTTATGTGTCAGGGGCATAGCTGCAATGTACACATATACGCATGTGCATGCACACTGGATCCGCAAATATGAGCTAGTTAAAAGACGGCCTCGGGGAGCTCATGAATTGTTCTATTTTCGATTCTGCCTGGGGGGCTTTGCCCGCCTAGCCCCCCCCCCCAACACACACACACAATAAGGGGCTATATTCCCCTTAACCCCCATTGGGGTGGACCCCCAATCCCCCTTCTTATGTGCGTACTGTTATTTTGCCCCCCCCAGCTACGCGCCTGGACTTAATCAGTTTCAGATACAGGGGAGTAGGGTGTAGCTGAACATGTCAGTGTTGAGAAGGCTTTTGTGGAACACAAACAGTATCAGAACTTTCATAGTTGTCGAGTAAAGGAGAGAATGACCATAGAAACTATAGAACTTATTCCAGAAGCATTCTCCATGACAGTTCTGGGCCCAGTTGTTCAAAACTAACGACGTCGTTAGTTAACGCATCGTTAAAACTTTGATCATTAAATATGGCAAATATGCTAATATTTTTGCTGAAAAAATGTGAGCCGCTTTTGCGGATGTAAAAGCTGCTCACATTTTTTAAGCAAAAATACCAAAATTTTACATATTAAACTTGCTAGAACAGTTAACATTATGACCACTAACGAACTCATAAAGCTAACGATGCTTTGAACAACTGGCCCCTGATTTGGTTGGGACCCAAACTCGGAATTTGCAACAAGCTGCACTTTCATTATGATGGCGTTTTTTGTTCATTAGAAAAAAAGTTTTGTAAACAGAGCATTGTTTTATCAAATGTATTGTTTTATCATGTCATTTAAGTTTTATTTAAAGTTGATAATTACGCTATAAAACTTAAAAAAAGATAATTAACTTGATGTTAATCACTCCTGCAAAAATACTATTCACTACATCATATCAAAATTTTCTACATCTTCTATCAGTTTTCAGTTTAATGAGGTATTGGATATATATTGACCCTTATCCTGCTGAATAACTTAATCCAATCAAATTACTTGTTCAGTTCACAAACAGAATGACAAACTGAAGATCCTGATCCAGAAGCCATCTGATCTGGATATACGTTGTTTGCAAAGGTGGGGGTTTTGTGTTCACAGGATAAGGGTAATGGACAATGAGAATTCAAGATAGTTTTTCAGTTTTGTCCTGAATTGTTCAATTTTTCTAGCATTGATGTAATTTTAAAATGCATTACTCCTTCAGATTAAATGCTTTTGGATATATCTGCATTTAAGTAAAACAGTTTTATTTTAAATTTTAGAATATCATTTTTTAGCTCACCAGAGCCAAAGGCTCCGGGGGAGCTTATAGGATAGGCAGTTGTCCGTCGTTGTCGTCGTCGTCTGGTGTCGTCGTCGTCTGGTGTCGTCGTCGTCGTCTGGCGTTAACATTTTCAAACGACATCTCCTCTGAAGCCACTGGGCCGATTGAGTCCAAATTTCATCTGTAGCATCCTTGGGCTGGGGGATTGAAAGTTTGTGTTTTTTATGAAAATTGGCCCATTAGTTTGGTTGCTATAGCAACTTAGAGCTCCCATAGACTTATAATGGGGAAAATTGAAAAATGGCATTAACTGCCAAGCCTTTGCAGATATTGGAACAAAACTTTCATAGAAATGTTCCTTAAGCAATCTAGTATCTACAATATGATTTTAGGCCTACTGCTCAATTTTAATGGTTGCCATGGAAACCAAAATGCAAAAAATAGAAAAAAAAATACTTAAAAATCATCTCCTCACGAACCATATGCTCTATGAGGCTGAGACTTACTGAAAAAATTCTCCATATTAGCCTCAACAGGTTTTGTGTTTTTTATGGAATTCGGCTTTTTAGATTGGTTGCTATGGCAACTTAAGAGTTTCCATTGACTTTTAATGGGGAATATTGAAAAATGGCATTAACTGCCAAGCCGTTGCAGATATTTAGACAATTTTTTATAGAAATGTTCCTTGAGTAAACTTCTTTCAGCCATATGCTTTTATGCCAACCTGAGGGTGCCCCAGGTTGTGCTGGGGCCATGCCCCACCCACTTCTTTTCAGAAAAGGCCATATATCTTGCAAACCGTTCAGATCCCCACCTTCAAACCATATATATTCTTGTTCCCTGTGATAAGACGCATTTAGTGACACCAACCTGTGGGTCCCCCAGGTTGTGCCGGGGCCATGCCCCACCACCTTCTTTTCAGAAAAGGTCATATATCTTGCAAACCATTCAGATCCCCACCCCCAAACCATATATATTCTTGTTCCTTGTGATAAGACGCATTCCGTGACACCCACCTGTGGGTCCTCCAGGTTATGCCGGGGCCATGCCCCACCCCGTTCATTTCAGAAAAGGCCATATATCTTGCAAGCCATTCAGATCCCCACCCCTAAACCATATATATTATTGTTCCTTGCGATATGATGTATTCAGTGACACCAACCTGTGGGTCCCTTGGGTGCTCTGAGGGTCCCCTAGGTTGTGCAGGGGCCATGCTCCACCCCCTTCATTTCATAAAAACTTATATATCTTACAAACCATTCAGATCCTCACCCCCAAACCATATATATGTTTGTTCCTTGTGATAAGATGCATTCAGTGACAACAACATGTGGGTCCCTTCGTTGTGCTGAGACCATACCCCAACCCTTCCATTTAAAAAATGGCCCAATATCTCAGAAACAGTTAACATCCCCACCCCCTAAACCATATATATTGTTGCTCCTTGTGATCAGACACATTCAGTGACAACAATTTGCGGGTCCCTTGGGTGTGCTCGGGCCAAGCCCCACCTCCTTTATTTAAAAATAGTCTAATATCTGAGAAACCGTTCAGATTTCCACCCCTAAACCATATATATTCTTGTTCCTTATGATAAGACACATTCAATGATACCAACCTGTGGGTATCCTGGGTAGTGCTGGGACCATGTACCATCCCTCCACTTCGCAAAAGGCCACATATCTGAGAAACTGTTCAGAACCCCACCCCTAAACGATATATATTCATGTTCTTCATGATAAGGCACAGTCAGTGACACCAACATGGGGGCCCTAGGGTCATGCCCCACCCCTCCTCTTCATAAAAAAGCTGTATATCTCAGAAACCGTTTAGATCCCCACCCATTGATCATATATTTTCTTGTTCCTTATGCTATGGCCCATTCAATCACACCAACCCACGGTGTTTTTTAGCTGGGGCCGATGTACCCTATCATTTCATAAAATGCCATATATCATAGAAGCCATTCAGATCCCCACCCCATAATCCTATGTATTATTGTTCCTTATAATTAGACACTTTCAGTCACACCAATTTGGGCCTCCATGGCCTAATGGATAAGAGCGCTGACTCTTAGTCATTAGGTCTCTCACCACCGTAGGTTCGAGCCTCGCTCGGGCCACGTGTGAGACGCCAAGTTCTGCAATGGAAGGTCAGGTGTTTTTTCTCCGGGTACTCCGGTTTTCGCCCACCTATGCTTAACGATCGGCTCGATATGAGTGAAATAATCTTGAAAGGGCCGTAAAAACCAAAACCAACCCCCCCCCCCCCCCCCCCCCCAAAAAAAAAAGTCACACCAATTTGTGTGGTCCACAGAGGCTGTTCCTCACCCCTTTATTAGCTCACCAGAGACAAACCTCCAGGGGAGCTTTAAGGATACTGTGTAGTCATTTGTCCATTGTCGTTAGTGGCATTAACATTTTCAAAAGACATCTCCTCTGAAGCCACTGGGCCGATTGAGCCCAAATTTCATCTGTAGCATCCATGGATTGGGGGAATAAAAGTTTCTTTTATTATGAAATTCTTATAATTAGTTTGGTTGCTATGGCAAATGTTGCATATTTATAATTAATTAATAATATGTCAAGGTAGCTTTACTTTCAGGGTCTGGGCTCAAGGTCAAGGTCACTATGGCTGTTTTTACCATAACACTTGATCATTACTCTAGTGCCTACATTTGTTGATGGATTTTAATGTTACTTCACACAGATGTTGTGTTTGAGAATATCTCGAGCAAGTGTAACCGTCATGGTCCTGTTCAAGGTCACTTCGGGTATTTTTAGTAAATCTTTGTCATCTCTCTAGCATCTACATCCATGTATGGATTATAATATAACTTTATGCAGTTGTTGCATATGATTATATCTTGTGCAACTTTCAGGGTCCTGAGCTCAAGGTCAAGGTAACTTGATATTTTTAGCTCACCAGAGCCGAAGGCTCCGGGGGAGCTTTTAGGATAGGCAGTTGTCCGTCGTCGTCGTCTGCGTCTGCGTCTGCGTCTGCGTCGTCAACACTTTCAAACGACATCTCCTCTGAAACCACTGGGCCGATTGAGTCCAAATTTCATCTGTAGCATCCTTGGGTTGGGGGATTGAAAGTTTGTGTTTTTTATGAAATTCGGCTCATTGGTTTGGTTGCTATGGCAACTTAGAGTTTCCATAGACTTATAATGGGGAAAATTGAAAAATGGCATTTACTGCCAAGCCACTGCAGATATTTTGACAAAACTTTCATAGAAATATTCCTTAGGCAATCTACTATCTGCCATATGATTTTAGGCCTACTGCTCATTTGTATTGGTTGCCATGGAAACCAAAATGAAAAAATAGAAAAAAAAATACTTAAAAAATCATCTCCTCAGAAACCGTATGCTCTATGAGGCTGAAAGTTTATGGAAATATTCACCATATTTGCCTTTACAGGTTTTGTGTTTTTTATGAAATTCGGCTCTTTAGTTTGGTTGCTATGGCAACTTAGATTTTCCATAGACTTATAATGGGGAAAATTGAAAAATGGCATTAACTACAAAGCCTTTGCAGATATTTTGACAAAACTTTCATAGAAATGTTCCTTTAGTAAACTTCTCTCAGCCATATGCTGTTATGTCAACCGGGGGGTCCAGTAGGTTGTGCCGGGGCCATGCCCCGCCCCCAGTACTTCATAAAATGACTTATATCTCAGAAACCTTACAGATCCCCACCCCTAAACCATATATATTCTTGTTCCTATTAATAAGACGCATTCAGTGACACCAACCTGGAGGTCCTCCGGGATGTGCCGAGGCCATGCCCCACCCCCTCCACTTCATAAAAGGCCCAATATCTCGGAAACAATTCAGATCCCCACCCCTGAACCCTATATACTCTTGTTCCTTATGATAAGACGCATTCAGTGACATCAAACTGGGGG
This sequence comes from Lucinisca nassula, assembly GCA_963580285.1. Taxonomy (NCBI): domain Eukaryota; kingdom Metazoa; phylum Mollusca; class Bivalvia; order Lucinida; family Lucinidae; genus Lucinisca; species Lucinisca nassula. Next base: position 186,609,277 of record OY757012.1, read on the forward strand.
TCCCCCGGGATGCGCCGGGGCCATGTCCCGCCCCTCCAGGCCCAATATCTCGGAAACCTTACAGATCCGCACCCTTAAACCATATATATTCTTGCTCCTTATGATAAGACGCATTCATTGACCCCAAATTGGGGGTCTTCCGGGGTGCGCCGGAGCCATGCCCCACCCCTTCACTTCACAAAAGGCCATATATCTCAGAAACTGTTCAGATCCCCACCCCTAAACCATATATGTTCTTGTTCATTATGATGAGACAAATTCAGTGACACCAACCTGGGGGTCCCCAGGGATGTGCTAGGGCCATGCCCCACCCCCTCCATTTCATAATATCACAATATCTCGGAAACCTTACAGATCCCCACCCCTAAACCATATATATTCTTGTTCCTTATGATAAGACACTTTCATTGACACCAACCTGGGGGTCTCCCTGGGCCTTGCCCCACCCCTGCACTTCACAAAAGGCCTTATATCTCAGAAACTGTTCAGAGCCCCACCCCTAAACCATATATATTCATCTTCCTTATGATAAGGCACATTCATTGACACCAGCTTGTGAGTCCCCGGGGCATGCCCGGGCCTTGCTCCACCGCTTGACTTCATTAAAAGCCACATATCTCAGAAATAGTTCAGATCCCCACCCCTAAACCATATATATTCTTGTTCCATATGATAACTCATTCAGTCACACCAACTTGGGGGTCTCTTTGTGCTGAGGCAATGTGCCCCGCCCTTCCATTTCATAAAAGGCCATATATTTCAGAAACCATTCAAATCCCCACCCCATATTCATATATGTTCTTGTTCCTTATTATTAGCACACCTACTGTAGGGGTGTCCGCAGGGGCCATTCCTCTCCTTTATCACTTCATGAAAGGATATCTTGGAAACCGTTCAGATTCCCACCCCTAAACCATATATATACTTGGTCCTTATGATGAGACACATTTAGGGACAACAATCTTGGGCTTTCCTGGGAACGACAGGGCATGCTCCAACCCCTCCACTTTTATCTCCAGCCATGCAGATCCCCACTGCTAAACCATATATATTCTTGTTCTTTGTGATAAGACACATTTAGTGATACCAACCAGGGCTCCATTGGGTCCATGCCCCACCCCCTCTACTTCATAAAAGGCCTAATGTTTCATATACTGAGTCCACATTGATGCTCATTTGGATATGGGGGTTCATTTGGCAGATTAAAATGATACCATGTTAAAATACATGGCTGCAATTTGGCAGTGCCCACCTGAGCTCTGGTGAGCATAGTGGCCCATGGGCCTCTTGTTTTTCATTTAATATTGATTTTGAATGACCATCTTTTTTTAGTAATAAGCATCACAGAGACAGGTAAGCATCGCAGAGACAGGTGTAGTTTTTCAAGAAAAAAAAAAAGAAGGAAAAAGAAATGGATATGGCACTTTGGTTCAAACAGATTTAGTTATGATGAAACCTCTAGGAATTTTCTCAAGGTTTCTTGATTTGTTGATTATTTCTCAAGTGGATTGTTTTCTTTTCCATATTGCAGATTATTGAATGTTTATAGACTGGTTACTTTATGTTTACTTTGATCAGTCTAGTTATCTTGATGGCACATCTTAATGTGTGTTGGCACTGAAATCTTGTTACCATATTTACCCTAAGTACCGTAAAAATGCTAAAACGTCAGACACCTTGAAGACTTGCTGTAATTCTCCTAAAATTTTAACAAATTTGTTACACCATCCTGCAAGGAGTCCAAAAGGTGCAAACAGAATGGCAAACAGTGTAGACCCTGATCAGACTGCTCTAACAGTGTAAACCCTGATCAGACTGCTCCTGAGGGAGCAGTCTGATCTGGGTCTGCACTGTTTGCTTAGGTCTGTCTATCCCAATACTTAGGATCATTACGGTATTCGGATACCTAAACTCATTACCTACGGCCCCCACCCATTGGGGCTTTAAGAAATAAATGGGCTGTATGATGCTTCCACGCAGAGCTGAAACCAACTGCACACGAGTACTGGATATAAACCTGCCCAGGTAAAGCAGTACGAGTCGGACCGTCCATGCTTATGAACTGGTTTCATTGGGCGACAGGTCTTGAGATGTCGTTTCATCTCATTGTTGGATAAAAGTCCCACAAAACTGGAAGCAACGTCTCCAAAATGACCTAGACAGTGTTGACGGGGATGTTAAACCCTAATCAAACAAACAAACAAACAAAAACTCCTTACCTTACTTGTTCTATAACTTGAACAAGTACAATAATATTTACCACCCAATGTTGTGTCTAAAACTAGCTGCATTTTGCAGTGTCTCATCTGGGTCTACACTGTTGGCTCAGACCTGTCTGTTCAAATACATAATGGTTATATAAATAAATATTTGCCGGCCTCGGTAGCTCAGTCGGATGCGCATCTGACTGGTGATCAGGAGGACGCTGGTTCGATACCTACCGGGGTCGGCAACAGTCTTTAGTGGAGATCGATCATGAAATCTTTTCTACGGTCATTCTCTCCCTTCTGCTGATTCAAGAATGGCAGTTGTCAGTTTCTGGCGAAATGTGCACTGTACTGGTTAACCGCTTACGTATAAGCATGCCCAGGAAAAGTATGGTTAGGTAAACTGACTGTCTCAAAAATGACCTAAATAATGTTGACTGGGCCGTTAAACTCCAATTCAAATAAAACAAAACATAAATGAATACACTTCCAGGGGAGGCAGCTTTGACACACACTTTATGAACAAGTCAGTGTAATGAATAACTTTATAATCCTCACTTTATAGTGAAAAGTTGGGCTTACAATGTGAAATCTTATTTTCCTTAGTTTTGTTCCAAAAATAAATTGTGGGTGCTCATTAGAACCGGCAGTTCTAACGAGCACCGCAACTTATGTTTGCAGTGGAAATTGGGAAAAATCAGTACTATCCATCGGAAAAAAATACAAGTTCCATCAGATACTGCAGTCTGTGGCATCATTTGCACTCTGCCAATGTCCTAAAATATGGAAACTGGGCATATGTGGGTTAACCCTTGTCCTGATGAATATTCAAATATGCCACACCCACTACTGATTATCAACCAATCAGATTACTTGATGCAAATTATTGCAACAAATTTGTAATCTGAATGACAAACAATGTAGATCCTGATCAGATGGCTTCTTCAGAAGCCAAAGCCATCTGATCTGGATCTACATTGTTTGAAAGGTAAGGCATATCCGGGCTCAGCAGGACAAGGGTTAATTTAAGTCCTCATTATGTGTATAAACATGCCAATGCCAAATTAGTCTCTGTGTATACTGTAATTAGCAGGTTGAGTACATGGGATCTGGTTCTACTTAACCCAAGTTTTACCACAATCATTTCTGAAAATCAACAAATCAATTTTAATACAAGATCCAAATGTGTTCATTCAAATTTGCAAACTGAATGACAGTGTAGATCCTTCTAAAGAAGCCATCTGACCGGGATCTACACTGTTTGCAAAGATAGAAGTTTTCCTGGTTCAGCAGGACATGGGTTGTCTCTTGTCAAAACCTACCTTAACCCTTTTTGTACCAAATGGAATCATAGCAGGAGTCCATTTCAAAATTTAGGAGTGTCAGATTGTGTCTTCCTCAAAACTGATTTTTAAGTTGGCTGAACTTTTTGCCAACAGTGTAAGCCCTGATCATTCTGCGGCGTCTGATCTGGGCCTGCACTGTTTGCCAGGGTACCCATTTTTGGGTTCCCAGTACAAAATGGGTTAATGGACAGATAGGCAGGCCTATGCAAACAGTGCAGGCCCAGATCAGACTGCTCCAGATGGAGTACTCTGATCAGAGTCTACACTGTTTGGCATTCTGTCTGCACCTTTCAGACTCCTTGCTGGATACTGAAACATTTGAACTTTTAGGATTATTATAACAAGTCCAAATTTTGAAGATTTTTAAGGTACAAAAAGACCGGTGTGACCTGTAAAGACTCTGATCAGCCTGTGCATCAAATCAGTCTCACCCAAATCTTCCCTTGTAGCTCATGTACAGTGTTGTAGAAGTCCATTCACTACAGGGCCTCTGCGGCAAAATGGTGAAGAGTGCTGACTCTCAATCATAGGTCTTTCACTGCTGTGGTTAGAGCCTTGAATAATAATAAAGTAGTCATTCAAATTGCAAACTGGATGACAAAGGGTGAAGATCCTGATCAGATCTGGATCTACACTGTTTGCAAAGATAGGGGTTATCCTGTTCATAAGGACCAAGAATAATAGAATATACATGTAGGTTGACATTGTTTTATGCATCCCTTTGCCTGGAGTTATGGAAGATAATGATGACAAATATATGATCTAAGTTAACTGGTAACAGACTGCCGAAAAAAATGAAGTTGATGACAGAAAGTTGATAGTTGAGCCAGGAAACTGTTGTCAGTGGAGAATATTAAAATCTTGAGATGATTGCTTTTTAGTGGAGTTATTTCCCAGTTTGCACTCATTCATTATCTTCTATAGAAGTTCTGTCATTGATATAGAGGATCTTACGTGAGTGCTCATGTATTATTGAATTTATTAAACGGGTTGAGGAAAAGGGATAAAATGCGAGGCTTTGCCGAGCATTTTATCACTTTTCCTCAACGAGTTTAATAAATTCAATAACACATGAACACGAATGCAAGATTCTATTTATCATGTGACATCAAAAGGCATTAAATGCATGATAATTCAACAAATATGTCAATATTCCGCCATTAGTAAACGTGATGTCGTTAAGGACGTTGTACGTGTAACGTTACGGGACGTATCTGACTAATTTGCATATTTAATCCAGTAGTGGATTTCAGAATTTATTACATGACGTTATTACACTCTCAGGCATGAGGTCATATGATAAAGGTTCATAGTACACATGTAACTTGCTTTGGACATACAAGGCCAGGGCTTCCTTGTTCAAAACTAACAATGTTGTCAATTAATGTATCGTAAAAACTTGAATCATTAATTGTGGCAAATTTGCCAATATTTTTGCTGAAAAAATGTTAGCAGCTTTTGCAAATGCAAAAGCTGCTCACATTTTTTTCAGCAAAAATACCCCATACATTTTGCACTTACAAGAACAGTAAACGTTTTGATCTCTAAAGAGCTCAACTGATTCCATTCAGATTCAGTTACATCAAATTATCATCAGTTATCATCAGATTTCAAAATAACATACACAAAGTTCTTTTCTTTTCTGTTTAATTTGTTTGTTTGTTTTGAGGTTTAACATCCCCGTCAACACTGTAAAGGTCATTTTGGAGACGTTGCTTCCAATTTTGTGGGACTTTTATCCAACATTGAGATGAAATGACATCTCAAGGCCTGTCGCCCAATGAAACCAATTGGGTTTATAAGCATGGACGGTCCTACTCGCACCGCTTTGCCTGGGAAGGCTTTGATCCTCTAAGCGGTTTACCAGTACTAGTGTGTGGTCGGTTTCAGCTCAGCGTGGAAACATCATGCAGCCCATCTATTTCTTGAAGCTCCGATGGCTGGGGATAGAAATGCCCATGTACTCTTGTATTAGTCAAAACTGGCTTAACAACTAATAGAAAACACAAAAATGAAACATATTCATTCAACTAACAATAAGAATGACTGAGCATTTCATCAAAGAAAAAAACACTATATATCCTTGGAACAGCCAAGCTTTTGTGAAATTGTGATTGAAATTGGGGTAGATAAGATTATTTCACCCTAGAACCAAGATCTTTTGGGCGAAGGTGTCATGTATCTTACGCCACAGGGGCATCCAACTCATATTAGCATACTGTTGTTCTATCTTAATTAACCCTTGTCCTGCTGCTCCCTTCAAACAATGTAGATCCAGATCAGATGGCTTCTGAAGAAGTCCTCTGATCTGGATCAACATTGTCATTCAGTGTATGAATTTGTTGCAATAATTTGCATCAAGTAATCAGAGAAAAGATGGCTTCTTCAAAGGGTTGTCGAATGTTTGGTTTATACAAAAATATCAAATAGATTTTTAGCATAAGGGAAGTAACTCAAAATTCTTTATTATTTTCGAATGGAAATTTCATTGAATCATTTGAGTTGAAAAGTATACCATATACATTAGTAAATGAAGTATTTTGTTTCTGAGGCTGGAATTAATCATCATTGTTTATTCATGATTTACTACCTCCCAGGGCAAGGGTGTGGTGTAGAGTAAGAAATGCCTCATTAACCCATTTTGTACCGGAAACCCCAAAACGGATAGTTGGCAAACTGCAGACCCAGATCAGACGCCGCAGAATGCGGCGTCTGATCAAGGCCTACACTGTTTGTAAAAAGTTAAGCGATTTTCAGAATAAATTTTGAACAAAACACAACCTGGCACCCCTAAATCTCGAAATGGACTCCTGCTGTATATAAGGAGGAAGATTCCATTTGGTACGAAAAGGGTCAATCATATGGGCCAGTCATGCATAGACTGGTCACACAGTAGAACAAGAACATGGATAAGAGTTCATGGCCACTTTCTTTTTGTGCAGCTTTAAGATAGTAAAGAATGTGCAGTTGCCTTTAACCCTTTGAATGTCCGAAACCCCTAACGGGTACCTTGGCAAACAGTGCAGGTCCAGATTAGGGCTTGCACTATTTGCTAAGAGAGGGGCATAGCTGCAATGTATGCACTTACACATGTGAGTACACATTGGATTCGCAAGTATGAGTTAATTAAAGGCAAAAAAAAAAAAGAGTAAAAACGGCCTCGGAGAGCTCATGAATTGTCCTATTTTTTCCTCCCCCCCCCCCCCCCCCTCCACTGATTCCCCTGTAAGGGACTCTGCCCCCTTAACCCCCATTAAGGGAGTAACCCGAAACTTCCATTCCTAGGTGCATACTGTTATTTTGCTCCCAGCTATGCCCCTATCAACCATAGAATAAAAAAAAGTACACCTGACACTCCTTAAATGATAAATGGACTTGACCAACATATTAGCAGTGGAAGAGTCCACCACTCTACAATGGGTTAAACCTTTGCTATTTGCATATGTTACAAGAACCCTTTATGTGTCTGACATGACTCATCTGAATACAGAACAAAACTTTAAGGTGAACGGCTATTTAACTAACTTTCTGTCTGTAATTGTTCCAAGGCAGACAACTGGCTGACTAAACCTGGCTAAAAATGGGATTAACTCATAAAAGAGTTTGCTCCTCAGGGCTTGGAGAAATAGATTTGGCTGCATGGTGATTGAGTTGCCTCCCCTTATAAAAGAAATTTTAGTTGCCTCCCCTAAAGTGTATCAAAATTCTGTCTGAGTTGTCTGCTTTAAAGAGTGTCACAATATTTTGATTGAGTTGTCTACCCTAAAAATTTATCACAATTTGTGGAGTGGTCTCCCCCAAAGAGTATCAATATTTGAGTTGTCTCCATTAAAAATGTATCACAATTTGTTGATTAAGTTGTCTCCCCTAAAGAGTATCACAATTTTGTTTGAGTTGTCTGTCCTAAAGAGTTTCACAATATTTTGAGTTGTCTCCCCTAAAGATGCATCACAATTTGTTCAGTTGTCTGCCTTAATGAGTATCACAATATTTTGAGTTGCCTCCCCTAAAGTGTATCAAAATTCTGTTTGAGTGTCTGTCCTTATAGAGTATTACAATATTTTGAATGAGTTGTCTACCCTAAAAATTGATCACAGTTTGTTGAGTTGTCTCCCCACAAAGAGCATCATAATATTTTGAGTTGTTTCCATTAAAGATATATCACAATTTGTTGATGAGTTGTCTACATAAAGATGCATCACAATTTTTTGAGTTGTCTGCCCTAAAGAGTATCACAATATATGAGTTGTCTGCTCTAAAGATGTTTCACAATTGTTGAGTTGTTTGCATTAAAGAGTATCAATATTTTGATGGAGTTGTCTCCCCCAAAGACGTATCACAATTTTGTTTTGAGTTGTCTGCCCTAAAGAGTATCACAATTTTGCTTGAGTTGTCTTCACTAAAGATGTATCACAATATTTTGATTGGGTTGTCTGCCCAAAAGAGTATCACAATATGTTGATTAAGTTGTCTCCCCTAAAGTTGTATCACAATTTGTTGATTTGAGTTGGCTGCCTTAAAGAGTATCACAATATTTTGAGTTGTCTCCCCCCTAAAGCTGTATCACAATTGGTTGATTGAGTTGTCTGCTCTAAAGAGTAACTATATTTTGATTGAGTTGTCTCAATGTATCACAATTGGTTTGACTTGTCTCTCAGCATCAGAATTAGAACTGTTACTGGTGACACGTCAAATGACATTCATACACCAGGACCTGTGATATGGGAGGTTGGTCCCTTGCCGAACTTAGCTACACTATCCTCTGCACCTTTAGCTGAGGAAACTATAACTTTCAGAGGATCTGACAATACCCCCACTTCACCGCATTTTCACAGAAATGCACAACCCTTTGATCACTAGTCAGAAAGTCCACTGTCTCTTGCATGGTATTAGTAAACAATACTACATGTACATTGCATTCAAAGTTGATGGCTTCCAGAACAGATTAACCCTTATCTTGCTGTTCACGACAACCCCTATCTTTGCAAACAGTGTAGATCCAGATCAGATGGCTTCTGTAGAAGCCATCTGATCAGGATCTACACTGTTTGGCATTCAGTTTACGAATTTGTAGCAATAAATTACATCAAGTAATTTGATTGGTTGATATAACGAAATGGGTGTGGCTTAGATGAATATTCAGCAAGATAAGGGTTAACAAAAACAAGGAGAAAGTCAAGATATAAGACCTCTTTATTGGATTTGTATATCCTGAGTATTCGTTGTCAAAAAAAACAACATTTGCCTATATGGAGAGAAAGAACAATGAACAAATAAGCAAAGAAAGCCCATTGTCTATTACACAATACAAGCCATCATTTTTGCATTGCAAACCAAGTTTGAGGCTTCTAGCTTTTGTAGTTCCTGAGAAATCTTTGAAGAAAAATTTAACTTTGGCATAGATTGAGAGAAAGAAAAATGAAAGAACATGGCATACAAAGTCTGAGGCTTCTAGCTTTTGCAGTTCCTGAGAAATCTTGGACCAAAAACTTAAAATTGGCCTTCATGGACAAACATGAAGAATGAAAGAACAAGTGAACAAATAAGGTAAGAAAGCTCAAAGTCTCACACAATATCAGCCATCACTATTGCATTGCATAGATTCAACTCCCGAGGCAGCAACTCTGAGGCTTCTAGTTTTTGCAGTTCCTGAGAATTCTTTGACGAAAAAATTAGCATTGGGCTGTATGGAGAGAAAGAAGAATGAAAGAACAAATAAGTTAAGAAAATGCATTGTTTGCTACACAATATCAGCCATCATTATTGCATTGCACATCAACTCTGAGGCTTCTAGCTTTTGCAGTTCCTGAGAATCTTTGACAAAAAAATTAATATTGGCCTATATGGAGAGAAAGAAGAATGAAAGAACAGATGAACAAATTAGCTGAGAAAGCCTAATACAAGTCCTCATCATTGAGTATACCAAGTTTGAGGCTTCTAGCTTTTGAAGTTCCTGAGAAATCTTTGACGAAAAATTTAAGGTTGGCCTATATGCAGAGAAAGAAGAAAGAAAGAACAAATAAGCGGATAATGTTCGTTGCCTCTTACACAATACAAGTCAACATGATTGGTTAGTATGCCAAGTTTGAGCTTTCTAGCTTTTATGGTTCTTGAGAAATCTTTGACAAAAAACAATCATGGCCTATATGGAGAGAAAGAAGAATGAAAGAAAAAAAATAGCTGTGAAAGCCCATTTTCTCATACACAATATAATGTGTATATATTTTATATAATTTTTATATAATTTTATATTGGACTTCATGGTGAGAAAGAAGAGTTGAAAGAATTAATGAACATATAAGCCAAGAAAGTCCGTTGTCTCTTACAAGTCATCATTATTGCACTGCATACCAAGTTTGAGTATCAATTCTGAGGCTTCTAGTTTTTGTAGTTCCTGAGAAATCTTTGTCAAAAAATTTAACATTGGCCTATATGGAGAGAAAGAAGAATGAAAGAACAGATGAACAAATAAGTGGATAATGCCCATTGCCTCTTACACAATACAGGTCAACATGATTGGTTAGTATGCAAAGTTTGAGGTTTTCTTGAGAAATGTTTGACAAAAATAATCACAGACAGGCGGAAGGAAGGACGGCATGACAGATGTGAACCAGTATACCCCCCCATATAATAATCAAGTTAGTCTTCAATGCCAAGGAATGATGTTTTCTACAGCACCTAGTTAAGGGCCTGGGGATCCCTGATAACTACCGTATTCCAAGTTTGGGCGAACAAGTCCTTTAGTACTGGTAGTTCGTGAGGGGATGTGTCAAAGGCCTTCATGGTCCAAAATAAATGTATCCACCTGTCCCCCTTTGTCCATGATTTTTACCCAACCATTGATAACCATGCACAACTGAGTTTCACAACTATGTCTTTTTCTTAACCCAGAAAGGGCTACCTTGGCAAATAGTTCAGGCCCAGATCAGACGCCGCAAAACGCAGCATCTGATCAGGGCCTGCACTATTTGCTAACAGAATTTTCCATCAAAAATAGAATAAAGACGAAAAATAGACCTGACACCCTTATATGACAAATCGACGTCCAACATATATCAATGGAAGAGTCCACTAGTATACAGTGGGTTAATGCATGTTGCCTGTCTGACAACTAAAGATGTATCGCAATATTTTGATTGAGTTGTCTGCCCTAAAGATATATTCATTACCTTAACAACCAGTATCAGTTTTCCATTACACTGGAGAACCTATTTCTATTATTATGCTTCAGCAGTTTTAAATTTTTTAATTAGATTCTGTAACAATTTTTGTAATAGAATGACACCCAATTACATGAGCAACTTAATGACCTGAGGCTTGAAAACTTCATGTGAAGCATGTAATGAAGGCGGAGTCCAGGGGCCAGTTGTTCAAAACTAACGACGTCGTTAGTTAACATATCGTTAAAATTTTGATCATTTTTTATGACAAATATGCTAATATTTTTGCTGAAAAAATGTGAGCAGCTTTTGCATCCGCAAAAGCTGCTCACATTTTTTCAGCAAAAATACCAAAATTTTACATATTAAACTTTCTAGAACAGTTAACAATATGACCACTAATGAGCTCATTAAGCTAACGATGCTTTGAACAACTGGCCCCAGTTCTCTTAGACATGAAGTGCCAAAACAGGACATTGATAAACCAAGCAGGCACTGATCAGAAGCCATGGTGTGACCAGCAGGGCCTTTAACCCTATCTTCCCCCATATATATAACAGGAGTTCATTTCAAAATTTAAGGGTGTCAGGTTGTATTTTCATGAAAATTTATTTGGAGAATGACTGAACTTTTAGCAAACAATGGAGGCCCTGATCAGACGCCCCGGAATGCGGCGTCTCATCTGGGCCTGCACTGTTTGCCAAGGTGCCCATTTTGGAGTTTCCGGTACAAAATGGATTAACATTCGGCCGTTTTCAAATAAATTTCTATAAAGGACTCAATTTGACACCCCTAAACTTCAAAATGGACTCTTATAGTTTAGAATATTTCATCCAGCTTTGTTTGTTTGATTTGAGGTTTAACCTCCCTGTTAACACTATAAAGGTCATTTTGGAGACATTGCTTCCAATTTTGTGGGACTTTTACCCGACTTTGAGATGAAATGACATCTCAAGCCCTGTCGCCCAATGAAACCAATAGGGTTTATAAGCATGGACGGTCCGACTCATGCGCACGGCTTTGCATGGGCAGGCTTAGGCCCTCAAAGCGGTTTACCAGTACTCGTGTGTGGCTCAGATTCAGCTCTGTGTGGAAGCATCATGCAGCCCATATATTTCTTCAAGCCCCTTTGGGTGGGGGCCGTCCATCCAGCTTAACCTTATTCTGCCAAATAAACTGATAAAACTACACCCATTCCTCACTACCCACCAATCAAATTCATTTAATGTATTCGTTCAGTTCACAAACTCGGCCCCCGCCCATTGGGGCTTGCAGAAATAAATTGGCTGCATGATGCTTCAACGCAGAGCTGAAACTGACTGCACACAAGTACTGGTAAACCGTTCAGAGGTTCTAAGCCTGCCCAGGTAATGCGGTCAACGTTGGACCGTCCATGCTTATAAACCCTGTTGGTTTCATTGGGGGACAGGGCTTGAGATGTCATTTCATCTCAATGTTGGGTAAAAGCCCACAAAATAGGAAGCAATGTCTCCTAAATGACCTATACAGTGTTGATGGGGATGTTAAACCTCAAAACAAACAAACAAACAAACAGTTCACAAACTGCATGACAAATTAAACAGTATAATTCCCTACCAGATACATCGGATCTGGATCTGCATTATTTGCAAAGGTAGGGCTTGTCGACTGTTCAGAAAGAAAAGGGTTAAAATGGCTTGAAGGATCCCCGTCCCCCATTGTCCGAGACAATAACTTGAAAAACTGCATCTGAAAATCTCAATGTTGTCTGCTGCATATTCTTGCTGATATGCATATTATGGCATACTTTTTCCATGCAGGCAAACTGTGGATGCTGATCAGACTGCTGTTAGAGGAGCAGTCTGATCTGGGTCTGCACTGTATGAAAAATGACTTTCAAAGCTACCAGCAGATGACAAAGCAGACAACAATTGTTTTGATTGGCATCTTATTGGTTCAGAATGATGTCAGAATTCCTACTTGCATCACTTATGCGCTTCCATGTTAAACAACATAAAATCAACAAAAAGGCAAACAAATATTAAAATATTTTCAGTAAAATTCCGCTATTAAGACCACCTGAAATTAAGTCTAATTCTGCTTTGAAAAGCTTATTTGGTAGGTTGCAGTTATTCTTTCTTTGTGTTTTCTGCTTGTAGTGTCCACTGGTCAGAGACCACCTTTGGGACTGTTCAAAAGTGGTCTGTAAGACCACCTTTGAACAGCCCCACAGGTTCTCTCTCTGGTTACATTCTGTTAGCCGGTCTTAGTAGCTCAATCAGATGCGCGTCTGACTGGTGATCAGGAGGACGCTGGTTTGATACCTGCCGGGGTCGGCAACATTATTTCCTGGAGATTGATCATGAAATCTTTTCTGCGGTCATACTCTCCCTTCCGCCGATTCAAGAAGGGCAGTTGTCAGTTTCTGGCGAAAGAATGTGCACTGTACTGGTTAACCGCTTAAGTATAAGCCTGCCCAGGAAAAGTGTGGATAGGTAAACTGACCGGCTCAAAAATGACCTAAATAGTGTTGACTGGGCCGTTAAACACCAATACAAACAAACATCTTGCACTGGAGTGTTATTCTTAACCCTTGTCCTGCTAATCCCGGATATGCCTTATCTTTGAAACAATGTAGATCCAGATCAGATGGCTTCTGACGAAGCCATCTGATCAGGATCTACATTGTTTGCCATTCAGATTGTGAATTTGTTGCAATAATTTGCATCAAGTAATCTGATTGGTTGATAATCAGTAGTGGGTGTGGCATATATGAATATTCAGCAGGACAAGGGTTAATAAGGTTCCAATGATATGCTATGGAAGACTTGTTGTCTCTTGACACAGTCTAAAACATGATCTGTATCCCCTGCAGCAGTATTGTCATGGCTACAGGAGAAAAACACCTTCTTGCTTAATTATTAAAACACTAGAGACAAGGCAAACACATAATAATTCATTAAAAGCTTATTACAGCAACTGTCAATCATTTCCAGAAGACTAGAAATCCATTTGTCATCGGAAAAAAAAAAAGAGAGAAAAATATAAAATTAAAATGGAAACTATAGTCTGATAGTTAAGAGAACTGAGACCTAGGCCTTCATCACCAAAACATGCCTATATAATTTTGACCCCTTGAACCCCACTTTTATATAGTAAAACTAGGTTTCACAGCAATAAACCTTTTTTTCTTATTTCTGCTCTAAAATATAGATTGTGGGTGCTCATTAGAACCGTCTCGGCGTGGCAGTTCTAACGAGTACCCACAAACTATACTTTGAGCAGAAATTAGAAAAGTATCAATTTTTTCGGCGATAAAAGTGACAATCTATTTGTATAGGCGTGTTTTCGTAATGCTACAAACCACATTGTCAGATGTGCAGTCTTGGCAAAACGTTCACTATTACATAATATTGCATTGTGTGTTGAATGTAACCCTAAAGACGCCAATATTGCATTGTGTGCTGAATGTAACCCTAAAGACGCCAATCACGACAATTGCCACTTGTTTTGTTGTCTGCCGGGTTTGCAGAGGAGCAGTCTGATCTGGGTCCACACTGTTTGCCTGTATGTAAAAAATATTTTTAAAAAAGTTTGCAAAAACGAATCAGCAAACAATAAAAGCAGACAACATTTTCAGATGTAGTTTTTCTCGGCATCTTAAGGGGTGATATAGCATTTCGAAATTAAGGGGTCTCTTGCCAAGGTAATTTCAGAAATTGATGTCGAAAATGACCAGGTTTTTTTTTTTCACAATATTCAAACAGTGATGATTCATGTGTCTGTGCATTATCTGTGGAGAAAGGCCTGTGGTTCAGTCTGAAGATTTTCTAGGCCCAAACATTATGTGAAGCATTGTGTAGATTTATGTGATCCATAACTATATTGGCCTATGCATAGTGTTACCCTATTTATACAAACAGTAAAATATTTCTAATGTAAGAATCCCCTTTGGAACTCTTTAAAGCCACTTATGAACAGTTCAAAAGCTGGTCCCTTACTAGAGTGTGTAGAAAACAAGAGGACCAAGGTGGTCCTGTATCGCTCACCTGAGCTAACAGATTCAAAGTTTCAGGAAGTGCCAACCTTTACTGAAGGATTTATTGGAGGACAAGGTGATGACATGGTAAGCATTTTCTGCAATCAAGTAGAATGTAACTATGACAAATCGGCTGCCCTCACCGGTTTTCAAACTCATTCAAGCTTTTATTCCTGACTTGCTTATATGTAACTTTCAAGAAAATCCGATATAAACTGAAGGGGCTATGGTGATGACACGGTCAAAAGTAAGCAAGTAACTGCTGCAATCAAAGGGATGTAACTATGATAAATAGGCAAACCTCACCAGTTTTCAAACTCCTCCGAGCTTTTCTGCCCGACTTGTTCGTAAGTTTCATAAAGATCCAATCAAATCTGAAGGGGCAGCAGTGATGATAAGGTCGAAAAAAAAGCATTTTCAGCCAAGCAGGGGACATAACTCCATGATTAAGTGACTGGCATTGCTAGTTTTCAAACTTGTCCAAGCTTTTATCTATAAAGTTACTAAAAAAAAAAAATTTAAGAAGATCCGATGAAAACTGAAGGAGTTATGGTAAAAAAAAAAAACAAGGTCAAAAATAAGCATTTTCAGCAAAGGAGGGAACATAACTCCATTAGTAATTGACCCACATCGCTAGTTTTCAAACTCATCCAAGCTTTTAAATCGGACTTCTACACAAGTTTCAAGAAAATCCGATCAAAACTGAAGGGGCTACGGTGATGACAAGGTAAACAATCGGCATTTTCAGCAATCAAAGGGATTTAACTCTATGAAAAATGGCCCGACTTAGCAGGTTTTCGAACTCATCTGAGTTTTTATCCCCAGCCACATTACATATACGTTTCAGAAAGATCCGATCAAAGCTGATGACAAGGTCAAAAATAGGCATTTTCAGCAATCAAAGGGACATAACTCCGATAAATGGGCCGACTTGGCCAGTTTTCAAACTCATCCGAGTTTTTATCTCCAGCCACCTTACATAAAGTTTCAGAAAGATCCGATCAAAACTGAAAAGGGCTACGGTGATGACAAGGTAAATCAAAGGCTTGAGAAGCCTCAAAGTCGGTGAATTACAAAAGCTGCATTTGAAACACTTTACATGTTTGATCCGGACTTACACTGTTTACTAGTACCCTACAGGCGTAAATTAACGTGCTTTGGATCGTGTACGATCGACACAAATTTACTAAATGGCAAAACGGAATTCATGCAGTTGTTCACGTGACCATCACTGATTTGGGAAAACCAATATTAATAGAACTTGAAACGTTGCGCTATTTTTATCTTTGCAACATATGGGTCAGAGCTATCTATAGAGTCTTGACAGGAATCGTGTGAACACCGAATACCCAGAGCAGACGCCGCGGAATGTGGCGTCTGCTCAGTAGGTTGCACAGGGACTACACGGTGGCATTTGAGGGTAAAACGAAATAGTATAAGAATGCCAGGTTGCTCAGGTAACACGCTGTAACGTGACGTCTTACGGAACATTTCATTCATGAAGTATGTCAAGTCGAGTAAACATAGACTTTTTGCACTTCTGTTGAGAACCCTGAAATGTTTAAGAGCAAACATGAGTAGCTCAGACTTTATATGTGGTACCGTTATTAGATATACAGTCTAGACCTAGATCGGATAGACAGTAGATTGCTTCTTATCAGGGTGGGCACTGTTCGACATATGCATGTAGCAACAGTTTTGAACATGATTCAGGCCTGTACGCAAACTCTGAAAAGGGGCAGTTGACGGTGCGAATTTCAGGTATTTTGCAGAAGATAAAAAACTGCATGAATCTGAGAAAATTTCCAAAAGCGGGGAGGCGCTGCGTTTACACCTTCCCAACTGTGTGCGGACCTGCATTAACCGGTGAAATGATTTTTTGTTGTTGTTTAAACATATCGCTGTGGGGGCTCTATTACAGATCACTGTTATTCAGGATCTGGGATGCAGTGGTGGGACTGAGCGAGGAGAAAAGAGAGAGGAGAAACTATGATAAACATTGTAGATGCTGATCGATGGATCTACACTGTTTGCAGCTGCGACATGAAATATTCAGCACAGATTGTGTTGCATATGAGGTTAAGCATTAGCAGTGAAATACTCGAAATTCAGAAAGATTAATCGATATACAGAAGGGAAATAATTAAGCACATTAACAAATGAAAAGTACATGTAAATAATTGGACGGAAAATGCTACCATATTTTTTTATTTTCAGACAAAAAATTGACTAAATACTTTTCTTATAATGAAGCGATTTAACGGGTGCCCATAGTCTACGTTATAAAACAGATAATCTGTTGCTTGCTATTGTCCGCGGGACTATCACTGACCATCTGATTGCCGTTGATCCTGAACTGGCATTCTAAGACGTCAGAGCGCAGCAAAAGAAAAAAAAATATGGACTGTGCTCGTTTGTTTGTTTGATTTGAGGTTTAACGTCCCCGTCAACACTGTATATGTCATTTGGCGACGATATTTCCAATTTTATGGGACTTTTACCCGATACTGAGATGAAATGACATCTCAAGCCCTGTCGCAAATTGAAACCAATAGGGTTTATGAGCATGGACTCGCACCGCTTTGTCTGGGCAGGCTTAGATGCTCTAAGCGGTTTACTAGTACTCGTGTGTGGTCGGTTTCAGCCATACGTGGAAGCATCATGCAGCCCATCTATTTATTCAAGCCCCGTTTGGCGGGGGCGGGTGGACTGTGCTTATGCACTTGAACATTGGCAAGCAGAATCTACATAATCAGACGCCACATAACGCGATGTCTGATCAGATCTACTGTGCTTGCTTAAAAGTAAACGAACATTCCGATTCTCAGTTTAGGACTATTTTCCCAACCTACACTCAGAGACGATCGACCCACCGGTACTCTCAGTGCTTTGATTTTGTAAGGAAACGTTATATTATAGCGCTTACACATAACATACATAGCAGGCGCATTCTTTTAAAAGCTCTTAACCCGAGGGTTTTTTCTATTAATATTATTTTTCTCTCTTCATACATCGATTGAAGGTGCTCGTTAGAACTGTCCCAATAAAAATGTTCTAACGAGTACCCACAATCTTTGTAATAATAATGTATACCCTGTAGACACTATTTTTCATTGTAGTAAGCGGGGTGACAGGGGTGCTCTTTACATTCATCATGTGAACAAGTCCGTTAAAGGAACACCCCCAAAACCGTATACTTTATATAGGGAAAACTGGGGTTTACTGTGGTATACATTATTTGTTTTTATTTCTGTTCCAAGACAAAGGTTGTGGGTTAAATCAGCGAATGCAGAGGATTATTTAATATGCCTCTAGTTTAAAGGACAGGAGCATTAAAAAATATCTATCTTCTTACACGGACTGGGGATAATGAGAGCAGGCAGCCATCACTTCATTTACCTGTTACTTGATCTTCAATTATCGCCTATTATTGTTATCAGCAGACAAAACAAGAGGCTGGTGTAGCTGTAACCGAATATAAAGCTCCAGATAATAAGGATATTTAATGCATATATATCCGTAACATTTGACCATTACTTGCAGGTGCATACATATTATCCTGTATAGCTAATTAGGGTTGGGGTCGTTAACCTGGGTGGTTCTCCTGCACATGGGGGCTGCAGTTAATGGTGCACTTAGTGGCGACCATCCCTGTGGCGCTCTTCGGACGCCATAATTTTATTTGCTGGGAATCGAATCAGAAATGTTACAATGGCATTCATAAACCAGGAATGTCATTTGACGTGTCACCCGACAGGGGTCTTCTTGCATCAAAGACAAATGCAGTATCACAAACGGACTGATGCAGTCTATTTATATGATAATCGTTAGAATTGCACCCCCTCCCCGCCCCCACGCCGATTCTAACCAATACCCACAACAAATATGTTTTTGGAAAATTAGATCTATAGTATAGAAAACTGACAAATGACCAACTGCACGTAATCTTCGTTCTTCATGAGAGGGTGTGGCAGTATATAATATTATAAATAAAGAAAGATCAAATGCGAAATTATTTCTACTCATTGTCCTGTTATCTAGAGCTTTGATCTGTTTGACTTCTGCAGTCATTGACTCATTTTATAGATATGCCTACTGCAATCATACAACTTGGACTCGACTAATTTTATATACATTATCCAGTATTAAAAGCATGTACGAATATTAAACCCGCAAAAATTATTCGAAATAGAAAAGAATGTTACTGTATATTTTTTCTTACTTTTTCCGTACCGAAACACAACAATCTTGACCTCCGACCGATTGTATTCATCCGCCAAAAAATTTTAATATCGTAAATATATCAAACTGTTTGTGTTAACGTATTGTAAATACATAAAATCATAGGTGTATCCCAAATCAAACAATTCTACGCCAAGGCTTTCAGATCTCAGATAAAACTGCAAAGACTACACAGTGGGCGGAGGGATATATGTAGTAATAAGTCGTAGACAACCGCCGACCACTATAACTTCAAAAGCATTTGAATAGAAGGAAGCTGAAAAGTGTCATCGGACGATGAATAAGGTCTTGTGAATAAATTCACCGACCGAAAAATCGGCATTTTCAGCAATCAAAGAGATGTAACTCTATGATAAATGGGCCTACTTGGCTGGTATTCGAACTCGTCCGAGATTTTATCCCAAGTCACCTTACATATAAGTTTCAGAAAGATCCTATCAAAAATGAAGGGGCTACCGTGATGACAAGGTAAAAAATCGGCATTTTCAGCAATCAAAGGGATGCAACTCTATGACGAATGGGCCGACTTGGCCGGTTTACGAACTCATCCGAGTTTTTATCCCCAGCCACCTTATATATGTTTCAGAAAAATCTGATCAAAACTGAAGGGGCTACGGTGATGACAAAGTCAAAAATCGGCATTTCCACAATCAAAGGGATTTAACTCTATGATAAATGGGCCGACTTGGCCGGTATTCGAACTCATCCGAGGTTTTATCCCCAGTCACCTTACATTTTCAGAAAGATCCAATCAAAACTGAAGGGGCTACCGTGATGACAAGGTCAAAAATCGACAGTTTCAGCAATCAAAGGGACGTAACTCTATGATAAATGGGCAAACTTGGTCAGTTTTCGAACTCATCCGAGTTTTTATCCCCAGCCACCTTTTATATAAGTTTCAGAAAAATCCGATCAAAACTGAAGGGTCTACGGCGATGACTAGGTCAAAAATCGACATTTTTAGCAATCAAAGGGTTGTAACTATGAAAAATGGGCCGACTTGGCTGATTTTGGAACTCATCCGAGGTTTTATCCCCAGCCACCTTACATATAAGTTTCAAGAAGATTCGATCAAAACTGAAGGGGCTACGGTGATGACAATGTCAAAAATCGGCATTTTCAGCAATCAAAGGGACGTAACTCTATGATAAATGGGCCGACTTGGCCGGTTTTCGAACTTATTCCAGTTTTTATACCCAGTCACCTTACATATAAGTTTCAGAAAGATCCGATCAAAACTGAAGGTGCTACGGTGATGACAAGCATTTTCCCATAGTAAGTCTATGGGACCTTGTGGTTGCCATAACAACCAAAGTTTTAGAGCGATTTCGAAAAAAAGTTTGTCATCAATGCCCCATCAGAGGAATGTTACAGATTAGAAATGATTGAAATTAGCCTGCAAGCTACAGAGATGTAGCTGGTCAAAAGTGTGGATGGACGGACGGCGGAGGGACTACCATCCTATAAGCTCCCCTGGAGCCTTTGGCCCAGGTGAGCTAAAAACATAACTTTTTAAATATTTTTGTAAAAAAAATCACCTGTGGTCTTGATTTTAGCTGGTCTTAATAGCAGAATTTCACAGTGTTCATGTTGTGGTTTTATAACATCGTCGGGCCATTCAGTTACCATTACTGTTCCTGGACAGGCTTAGAGCCTCTAAGCAGTTTCCAGTATATGTACTTAGTGAAATCACCCCAGCAAAGTAATTGACAACAGCCAAGTCCTCAAGTCATCTTCACTTCAAATATAGGGCTTTAAACACGGGAAGACTAAAAACTAAAAAAAAAACAGCCAACCATCCTGCATCTGTTGCAAGCGGAACAGGCCCTTACCCTACTGAAGCAAAAGCAGTAGAACCGCGAGGCACTGAAAGCTATACACAACACCTTTTCACTGTATGACAAATGGTCCTCAGTCTCATAGCAGGTCCATTGTCCAATTTAAGGACTGTCTGGTTGTCATCCATCCTGCTCAGGTGTCTCCTGCAGTGGCTGATCTCGGTCTACTCTGTCAGTGCCCCTTTTAAAGGATTCTATGCTAACATGGGCTAATAAATTATTAGACACTTAACAAATTCTAATGACAAATTGAAATTATTTATTGAAATATTTTTCATGATGTGAGATAATATTCATAAAGCAAATCATTTTGTTAATATATAACATATAATAGTTTAAAGATGGGTTTCAAGACTATAGATTATTTAGAAAAATAAAAATGACACAAACAAAAAATGGACATAAATAATCATTTTCCCATATAATGTACTAGTATATTTTTGTTAGGATATATACGAGTAACATGGTTGTTTCATCAAGTTTCATTGTGGTATTGAGGTTGTGGTGTATTATCAAATTTTTTTTTTTTTTTTGTTTGGGTTTTACGGCCCTTTCAAGATTATTTCACTCATATCGAGCCGATCGTTAATCAGAGGTGGGCGAAAACCGGAGTACCCGGAGAAAAACCACCTGACCTTCCGTTGCAGAACTTGGCGTCTCACACGTGGCCCGAGCGAGGCTCGAACCTACGGCGGTGAGAGACCTAATGACTAAGAGTCAGCGCTCTTATCCACTAGGCCACGGAGGCCCGTTATCAAATTTGACTGTGTGAGAATAAGGGGAAAGGATACACCTTCAGGGTACTTTTTATGCCCCCGGAATTAAAGATTATTTCATGTATAAAGCATATATTTTCTGGTCTGTGTGTCCATCTGTTTGTTTGTCCACAAAAAACTTAACATTGGGTATAACTTTTGAATGGTTACTAACAGGGCTTTCATAGTGCACATGTGCATTTCTTGTGACAAGACCTTTCCAGTGGTACCATAATTTTGGACCCAGTGACCTACTTTTTAAAAACTTTAACATTGGTCATAACTTTTGATTGGTAAGTGTTAGGGCTTTCATATTTCACATCTGCATCCTGTCACAAGACCATTCCAGTGGTACCATAATTTTTGACCTCGTGATATTGACCTTGACCTACTTTTTATAAACTTTAACATTGGCCATAGCTTTCGATTGGTAAGTGATAGGGCTTTCATATTTCACATGTGCATTCTATGTCACAAGATCTTTCCAGTGGCACCATAATTTTTACCTAGTGACCTTGACCTACTTTTTAAAAACTTTAACATTGGGCATAACCTTTAATATGGTTGGTGTCAGGACTTTCATGTTTCACATGTGCATTCCCTGTCTCAAGTCCTCAGTGGTACCATGATTTTGACCTTGTGAGCTTGACCTTGTCATTTGACCTATTTTTTAAAAAAACCTTAAGATTGGCCATGACTGTTCTCAGCCCACTGCTTTTCATCATTGAACTTGAATTCTTGTCATGCGAGTTCCGCTCGGAGTCCCCTGGGAGGACCTGTATGCTGATGACCTTGTCATCATAGCTGAATCCCTTGAGGAATGTGTCAGGAGGCTCTTAACTTGGAAAGACGCAATGGAGGCGAAAGGGCTGAGAGTGAATGCAGGAAAGACAAAGATCATGATCTTTGGTACAGGTCTGGACCTCTTGCAGAGTACAGGCCAGTAACCATGCGCTGTATGTTGCACTGGAGTGGGCAGCAACAGTATCTTTTGTAATGGCTGCAAGTTCTGGGTGCACAAGAAATGCAGTGGGCTCAAATGCTTGATAGAGGACCCTGATTACAGGTGTACAGGGTGCCAAGGAACTGCACCCACTTTAGATGGCAGACCTTGGAGGGAAGTCCAAGTCGGATCCGACAAGCTGGAGGTTGTAGCTTCCTTTTGCTACCTAGGTGATATGCTCTCTGCAGCGGGTGGTTGCGACCTTTCAACTACATCACGTGTGAAAACAGCCTGGAAGAAATTCAAGGAGTTGCTACCAGTTCTCTCTTCCCGCCACCTCGCGTTCAAGACACGTGGCCGTGTGTATAGCTCTTGTGAGCGGAGTGCAATGCTCCATGCCAGTGAGACATGGCCATTGACAAAGCCAAACCTCCAACGTCTACAGCGAAATGACAGGGCAATGATCAGACAGATCTGCAATGTCAAGCCGCAGGACACTTTCACCATCAGGTCCAGTGAGTTACTTGAGCGTCTTGGCATTGAGGACCTGGACCTCATCCTGAAAGAGAGAAGGCTTCCCTGGTTTGGACATGTGGAACGCTCCAACGGTGCAGTCAAAGACTGCCTGTGACATACAGGTAGGTGCAAAGCGGGGGCCAGGAAGGCCCAAGATGACCTGGAAGCAGATAACAGAAAGAGATTGCAGAGAATGGAAGCTCTCTGCTATCGATCCTCATGATAGACAAGCCTGGAGATCTGGTGTAAGATCTGCCATGCGTGCAGCAAGCCAGCTACCTGGAAGGGGGCCCACTTATGTGGACGTTGCCCCTGTACCTGCATGTTAATAAAAATCCGTTGATGATGATGATGATGACTTTTGAATGGTTAGTGATAGGGCTTTCATATTTCACATGTGCTTTCCTTGTCCAGTGATACCATAATTTGTGATCTTGACCTTGATGTTTGATCTACTTTTTAAAGACTTAACATTGGCCATAACTTACAATTGCTTGTGACAAGACCTTTCCAGTGGTATCATAATTTTTTACCTTGTGACCTTGACCTTCGACCTACTTTTTAAATTAAAAACTAACATTGGTCATAACTTTCGATTGGTAAGTGATTGGGCTTTCATATTTGATGAGCATTCTTCCTTTCCAGTGGTACCAAAACTTTTTACCTTTGACCTGCTTTTTAAAAAACTTGAATATCAGCCATATTAGTGATAGGGCTTTCATATTTCACATGCGCTGTCCGAGGGCATCAGTGATCTTGTTCCTTTTTTGTCATTTGATTTTACGTCCCTGTCACAAACCCATACATCAGGTCTGCTCTTTACTAACTTTATTCAGTTGTCTAAATTTGTAGATGGAATTTCAAAAGTTAAGAATCATATTTTCATACGATAATAGATGTTGGCCCAAGGTATACCAAACTGAAGAATTTTGCTTTAACCCTTCAAGTGCTATGGAAATTTCATGAGCAGATCACAATGTTTTCTTCTCATTTTCCAGAGAAAACAGGCTTGACATTTCATGTGAAACATCTAGGGCACAGGGTTCACATCTAATGGCAAGCCTTTTTTTCTCTGAAAAATTAAAAACGAAAAAAATAAATACTGACAATGCCAATGCTGGAAAGTGAAGTACACCGCAACCTCATTATAACACTTTTCATAACATGGTTTTGGATATAATATGGTTTCAAGATGGATAAAAAATGTATAGATTATAGAGAAAAATGACCATAAATGGTCATTTTTCTCTATAATCTATACATTTTTGTTTGGATATAACATGGTTGTTTAACTATCATGGTTTCTGCTTTGGACCTTAACAATAGTGTTATAATACATGAGTGTTCATGTATTATTGAATTTATTGAACGAGTTGTGGAAAAGGGATAAAATGCGAGGCAGGCCCTTTTCCTCAATGAGTTTAATAAATTCAATAATACATGAGCATGATTGCAAGATTCTATTTATCATATGACATTTAAATGCATTTTATTCATGATAGTTTTATAAAAATGTCACTATTCCACCATTAGTAAACGCGACATCGTTAAGGATGTCTTTATTGTAATGTTACGAGGCGTATCTAACTAATTTGCATATTTAATCCTCTAGTGGATTATCAGATTTATTACATGGCGTTATTACACTCAGACGCGATGTCATATGATAAATAAGAGTTATACTGTCTAGCATTAGAATTAGTACAAGGGAAGTAACTTCCGGATGTATGAAATTCTTACCCACATGAGTAGCAACCAGTGAGGAGGCAGTCGTAACCCAAAAAGCAATGAACAAAATTTCATAGCGGATGGCATTATGATTATAACATGTATTATTGTTTTGTTGTTATTTTTTTTTTTTGGTCAGAGAAAATCAGACATTTATATGATTCATCTTCCAGCAGTCGATTCACATGAAATGTTAAGCCTGAATTGCTCTGAAAACTGAAAAAAAGATAGGTGGTTCAAGGCCAGATTACCTAATTACAAAAAAAAAAATGAATAAATTATCCAAGCAATCAGTCAATCAAAACAGCCTGTCCCTGTTGCTACAATTTTATTTTATAATGTTTATGTTTTATTGCCTAGCAAAATACAGATGTTTAATAGTTTGGAATCAACTACTGATAATTGCATATTATGTGCAGCTTAACAATACTGGCAAGAGAAATATCATCAAAATGCAGACTGGTTTCAAAGTTTTAATGCTTATGCTACAAAAGCTCTTTGAAATTGTGAAACATTAGAACTATTTTGAAGGCAGTAAATTGTCTGTATTACAGCAAGCTGCAGTTATTTGCCATTGATCCAGTCTGATTTATTGCACAATTTTGACAATTATGGAAAGATTAAAACTTGAAGGTTTTTGCCAATCAGTCTGATGCTGTCAAAAGCTATAATTACTGCATGACATTTTACACCTAAAGTGCATACATAACCTCAAAGTTCTGCAAACCCAGAACCTTTCAAGTCCTTATGAGTGTAATAGCATTCCATCACAGGGACCTCAACAAATAATGTAAACCATCAACTGACATTGAAGAACATTGTATCTGATCAGTGTCTATAATATTTGTTTAATCCATTTAGTACCAGAAACCCCAGAACGGGTACCCTGGCAAAGAGTGCAGGCCCAGATCAGACACCCCAGAACGCGGCGTCTGATCAGGGCCTCCACTGTTTGCTTAAAGTTCAGCCATTTTCCAAATAAATTTTGATGAAAACACAACCTGACACCCCTATATTTTGAAATGAACTCCTGTTGTATATAAGGTGGAAGATTCTATTTGGTACTAAAAGGGTTAAAATAAAGTAGGGATTTCTTTAAAATATAATTTTTAGCTCACCAGAACTGAAGGCTCCAAGGGAGCTTATAGGCTAGAGAGGTGTCCATGTATGATTTTAACCCTTATCTTGATGTTCAGGACAACCCCTGTTATTGCAAACAGTGTAGAAACAGATCAGGATCTACACTTTTTGGCATTCAGCTTATAAATTTGTAGCAATAAATTACATCAAGTTATTTGATTGGTTGATAGACAGAAATGGGTGTGGCTTAAATGAATATTCAGCAAGATAAGGGTTAAAATTCTTCATTTCAGGAACTGAAAGCTCTTGGTATGCAGCATTGCTAACTCTGACCAAGATAGGCGCTTCCATGCAGAGCTAAATCTGATCACACGAGAATTGGTAAACCACGTAACCCTTCTCTTGCTGAATATTCAGTTTAGCCACACCCATTTCTGACGTTGAACCAATCAGATCACTTGATGTAAATTATTCCTACAAATACATTAATTGAAAGTCAAACAGTTACACTGTTTCCAAAGATAGGGGTTGTCGTGAACAGCAGGATAAGAGTTAGAAGGATTAAGCCTGCTCAGGCAAAGTGGTCCGAGTTGGACCATCTGATGCATATTAACCCTACTGGTTTCTAAAATTGTGTGGTAGGGCTTGAGATATCATTTCATCTCAATGTTGGTTAAAAGTCCCACAAAATAGGAAGCAATGTCTCCAAAATGACCTAAATAGTATTGACTGGGATGTAAAACCAGAATTCAAACACACTAATTACCCTTGTTTGACATTCTTTAGGGCTGCATCAAAAAGCAATGGTTGATTTCAAAATGATTTCACAGCAATGATCCTGGGTGGACCTCTACAAAGCCACAATTGTCTGTAGAAAAAAAAACTCCTTTTCACTCACTTTAGCTCTGGTGGCCATAGTGGCCCTTGTATTGGGCCTCTTGCTTTTATTTGGATTCCAAGATTCTTATATTGAGTTCATCAGTAATAAGAGGTGAACCTCACATGTGACCCCAGCAAGGCTCAATCCCAAAGTGGTGAGAGACCTTATTAGCTCACCAGAGCATGAAGTATTATGATCAGTCATTGTTCATGTCATGTGTTATACGGCATCAACCATTTGCTTTAAATGCTAACTCCTAAACCCTTAGATCAGTTTCAATCAAACTTCATAGGCATGTTTCTAAGGCATCCCTCTTCCAAAAGAGCTACAATTGTTCTACTCCAGTGAACAAGGTGACCGCCAGCAAGGAAAATAAAAACAATCAAAACAGCTTCTAGTATGAGTGATATAATGTGACAACAATATGCATTAAGCATTTAAAGCCAAAAAATACCAAAGATATTTGATAGTCCAAAAATATATTCAGGTTTAGAAGTGAACCCTTAAAAATCTGCTAAATGGCCAGACCAATAAAAATGGGAGCATTTAAAAAAAAACAACAACAAAAAAAAACAAATTACTAAAATTTAAAATTTTGAACCCCCAAAAAAAGTCCCAGCCTATATTAGCAGGCACAGTCCAAGGGTACCCTGGGCTTAGAAGACCTACAAAAATAGCTAAAACAGATAGAAAATGTCAACAATTTGCTTTATATGCCAGCTGCTCCTATAAAGCAAATTGTTGACATTTTCTATCAATCAATCAATCTTGCTTAGGTCACCTCAACCAAAATAGCTCAAATCATTTCACTCTGATAAACAAAATGGTCTCTTGAGCTAAAAATAGAAATATCTTTAAATAGCAACTCCTCCTATACTCTTGGGCCACTTTCATTCAAACTTCATAGGAATGTTGTTTGGGTTGGTACCCTCTGCCAAAATAGCTAAAACTCCTGGATGAATCAAATGGCCACAGGAACTAAAAATAGAAAAATCATCAACAAGTTGCTTTAACTGCCAAATAGAAGTGAAGGCAATGATCAGGAATCGATATAATTAACCCACAGCTCCAATCAGAGACACCAAAGGGAAAGAAACACAAACATGAAACAACCAGACCCTAATGGAAACATCAATAGTGGAAAACCAAAAGGACAGTTACTTTCCCACAAAATGGCCAATTGGCTTTCCAAAACAAAATAATATAAGCGAAACCCTGGGCAAATTTTAATCAAACTTCATCGGAATGTTGCTTAAGTGATCCTCTACCAAAAAAAGCTAAGTTGAACAAAATTGCCACCATAGCTAAATATAGAACAAAAGGACCAAGATGGTCCTGTATCGCTCACCTGAGCTAACAGATTCAAAGTTTCAGGAAGTGCAAACCTTTACTGAACGATTAATGGAAGGACATGGTGATGACAGGGTAAGCAATTTCTGCAAATCAAGTAGAATGTAACTCTATGATAAATAGGCTGACCTAAACCAGTTTTCAAACTCATTCAAGCTTTTATTCCTGACTTGCTAAGAAGATCGGATATAAACTGATGGGGCTATGGTGATGACAAGTTCAAAAATCAAAGCGCCAAAGGCACTGAAATGACAGATTCTATGAGAAAATCATAACACTGTGAAAACTTACAGAAAACCTTTCTAAAAAGAGCTTAAAATTTAGAAAGGTAGTTCTGCAAATTCCAATATATGATATGTTTGCAGATGTCTATAGACCGGTGGAATTATGAAACGCCATTCGATGTTTCAAATTTTTGAAAGAAACTATTTACGTTTTCAAAACCAAACATTAAAATTCAAGTTTTAACAATGCTACTGTCCATAAGTAACAGTTTTTGTCTGGTCGTTTGTGGACACCTCTACCCAAAGATACTCTATGGGAAAGAGATCGGAGGAGAAAGGCTGACTATTCCAGTACATGAATTCCATTGGCTTGAAGACATTTTTGAGTAAGAACAGCACTATGAGCCCGCTCGTAATCCTGCTGGATAAGATATCCCGGATTCTGAGCGTAAACAAATAAATGGAACCATGTGAGGCCGAAGCACTTGATTGATGTAACGTCTTGCTGTTCAATCCACGTCTCAGCTATGATCTTGAATGTTCTTAATGACACTATGCTGCGTTCGGTAACTACACGCAATAGCTCGCCACACAATTACGCTTATTTCACCCGATATGTCATGCTCTATTACGCACGCGTCGCGTCGGCATACCTTACACCCATACGCCGAAACTCCCGGAAACGACAACCGGCGTGATTCACGCTGAAGTGCGATTTGTCACTGAAACGCATATGTCAGTCGCTTAGACGCCAATTTACGTATTTCATGCACTAGCGTAAGTGTTCCGTACTGTGTCGACGCGTTAACTTTGGTCACGACAGGGACGTCTAGCTCTCAAACGTGCATCGCATAACCTTGGGCGACGATCAGTGTCAGTGCTTATTAGTCGGTAGTTGAGACCCCTTGTTTATCTACAGGTACAGTGTAGCAGCTGCCTGCGGAAATCTGTTTCGCATAATATGCGTCTGACTGTCGAATCGATCTTGACGTACTGACGTCGGTCTTCAGCTACGTCGACGTCCACTAGCGTCTTCTGTATATAGTGAGATGTCGCTCCAATAAACGATAGATCACACACATGTGGCACCCAAAATCAGAGTCAAAGTCATCCGCTTTCCGACCAGCTTCTAACTGTCCAGGGGCACGCTTACGATCCTTTAATGAAAAATGTTGCAATACGCTCTCACTAAATGCTTTTTTGAGAACAAATTTCAGTTTCTTCTTTTCTAGGCACGACCGTACATTACACATCAAAACTTTGATCCGGAACATGTGGTTTCTATCCGTACTGATGTGAGGGTGGTGCACAGGATCGATGTGACCGGACTGGTAACCAGACGTCACGGTTGATTGGTTTAACCTTTTTAGCTTAAGGGCATGGTGCCTAAGTGTGTTGTAATCGTTTGGTTTCAGAATCAAAGCACTGAGAGTGTGGGGTGTAGGTTGGAGTAATAGGCCTGGGCTGAGATTTAAACTTTTTCATTTAACTCTGAAGTTCCAAACAAATAGTGAAGATTTTGATAAGAAAATGCGTCCGGCAGCGTCTGATCTTGGTCTGCACTGTTTGCCAAGCTCACCCTATGATTCCAGGATAACCCTCTTCCGTCTTATGGAATACCCCGTTCTCACTGCGGCTATTTTCTACAAGACAAAAAGTTATTCTGACAAGTCAGTGATAGTCACGCAGACATTAGCACTGAAGCGCGTTTCTTATTATCAACTTCGGGTCGAATGCCAAACAATCAACCCAAACATAGCCGCGTCGTTTGTCAGTGTTGGGTACATGTAAGTGTTATCTGTAAAATATGCACTCGTTAAGTGTCTTCCTACACTATGAAAAACCACGCCCAATGGCGCCAAAGTGAAGACGACGTTAACGTCGGTTGACGTGACGTCATTAAAAACATTGACGTTTCCCAACGCAGGACGCCATGTTTACCGAAGTGTTAGTTTTGTTTCTTTCAAAATACTCTTGATTTCCTAAAATAAATTATTGAATATCTGAACAGATTGCAGGTAGGTCATATTTGCTAGCATAAAATGCGCTTTATGCACCTTGTCACAGCCTATATTCATTTTGTTTTTGGTTATTTCAGTCGATACGCACGACAAGATGGCTGCCGATTTTTAGTATCGAAGTGGACAAATTTGAAAGTAGTTCTATTTTGAACGTGACTGCTTATCTACGGGCAATATGAACTTGACTACGGGCAATATGGAAAAATATTGACCGGTAACTTCTGTGCAAAGTAAACGGGACATTTTCTGGGTATATAATAAATGTATATATTACATGCATTACAGAGAAATACCATGATTTCTACCAGACATAATCTTGGTATTTTCCTTTTTGCTAAGAAGAAATATTTCCTCTTAGCCGGGGAAATAAATCCCTTCAGCTGGAACTACTTTATGTACAAGATACGAGATACCGCTTTGCAGTGAAATTGTTCTGTGCAAACGCGGGAAAGTTTCAATCACGGCGACGTTATTCATGACGTCATTGTAATGGCGTCTAAGAAATATCAACAGACGTTCAGAATGCGTGACGTTTGAGTCGGATGCAACGCTGAAACAAAAGAAAACATGGATGATTAGGATGTAAGTTTTGCTTTATTTAATCTAACGTTTTACTTGTTTTATCACTGAAACACTTTGTTTCTTCTATTTTTGTTCAAAACTGTAGAAAGCGCTTTCAAAATGGCGCCCATCCAGTTGTTCTTCCACCCAGATTCTGTAACACTTCGCTGATTGAACCGTTTACATGAGCTGTAAACAGTCAACTGAACGGGCATTCAGATCCAAAATTCAAGATCCAAACTCTCCTAAAAGTCTATGGAAGTGCATGTAATATACAGATTATACATTTCTCCTATCTGAAATATGGGATTTATAAACCTCGGGAGGTAAAACAATCCGTTAAAGAAACTCGTGCTTCGCACTCGTTTCTTTATCGGATTGTTTTACCTCCCTCGGTTTATAAATCCCATATTTCAACTAGGAGAATGAATAATCTATATATATTAGGTTATGTTTTAGATAGAGGACCATATTTATAGGTTATTGACTTTATATTGTGAAATATTCGGCACGAGTTCATATGGCGAAGGACGCACGAGCTTGAAGGTGCTGAGGATTGTGTAGCTAAGTTTACATCTTTGGTTAGAGCTAGGGACTAACTTCCAATATCACAGGTCCTGGTGTATGAATGTCATTTGACGTGTCACCAGTAACAATTCTGATTCTGATTCTGACCTTTTTATTATATACCCAAAAATCCAACTGTCTACTAGAATTCAGGATTGCCTGGTATAGAATTCTGAACGTAAAATCAGATTATATATCTTCAAGTGGTTTGAAATGAAAAATAATGAAGGTCATTAAGTGTCTCCCTACACGTTGAAAAACCACGCCCAACGGCGCCAAAGTGAAGACGACGTTAACGTTGGTTGATGTGACGTCATTAAAAACATTGACGCTTCCCAACACAGGACGCCATTTTTTCCGAAGCGTCGTTATATTTCTTTCAAAATACTCCAGATTTTTTAGAAGAAAGTGTTGAAAATCTAAACAGATTGCAGGTAGGTCCTATTTGACAGCATAAAATGCGCTTTATGCACTTTGTCAGCACCTATATTCGTTTTGTTTTAGGTTCTTTCATTCGATACGCACGACAAGATGGCTGCCGATTTTTAGTATCGAAATGGATCCATTTGAAAGTAGTTCTATTGTGAACGTGACTGCTTGTCTACGGGCAATATGAACTTGACTACGGGCAATATGGAAAATTATTATATACCCTGAAAATGTCCCGTTTACTTTCTACAGAAGTTACCGGTCAATATTTTTCCATACTGCCCGTAGTCAAGTTCATATTGCCCGTAGATAAGCAGTCACGTTCACAATAGAACTACTTTCAAATTTGTTCATTTCGATACTAAAAAATCGGCAGCCATCTTGTCGTGGGTATCGACTGAAAGAACGTAAAACAAAACGAATATAGGTTCTGACAAAGTGCATAAACCTCATTTTATGCTGTCAAATATGACCTACCTGCAATCTGTTTAGATTTTCAATACTTTCTTCTAAGAAATCAGGAGTATTTTGAAAGAAATATAACCGACGCTTCGAAAAAAATGGCGTCCTGTGTTGGGAAACGTCAATATTTTTAATGACGTCACATCCACCAACGTAAACGTCGTCTTCACTTTGGCGCCATTGGGCGTGGTTTTTCAACGTGTAGGGAGACACTTAACGACCTTCATTATTTTCTATTTCAAACCACTTAAAGATGTATAATCTGATTTTACGTTCAGAAATTCATACCAACCAATCCTGAATTCTAGCCGACATTTGAAATTTTGGGTATATAATAAAAAGGTTATTGACTTTATATTGTGAAATATTCGGCACTCGTTCATATGGCGAAGACGCACTCGCAAGCTCGTGCGTCCTTCGCCATATGAACTCGTGCCGAATATTTCACAATACAAAGTCAATAACCTATAAATATTGACCGGTAACTTCTGTAGAAAGTAAACGGGACATTTTCTGGGTATATAATAAGTTAGATTAGTAATTGTACTAAATATGTTATCCTCTTAAAATAAAGACATTATTATTATTATTATTATTATTATTATTATTATTATTATTAATAGACAGATGGAATCTGTCATTAATAAGCAATTAACTGCTGCAATCAAAGGGCTGTTTTGCGGACCGTCCATGCTAATAAACCCTATTGGTTTCAATGGGCGACAGGGCTTGAGATGTCATTTCATCTCAATGTCGGGTAAAAGTCCCACAAACTTGGAAGCAACGTCTCCAAAATGACATTTACAGTGTTGACGGGGACGTTAAACCTCAAATCAAACAAACAAAGGGCTGTTACTCTGTGACAAATAGGCAAACCTCACAAGTTTTCAAACTCCTCCGAGCTTTTCTGCCTGACTTATTTGTTTGTAAGTTTCATGAAGATCCGATCAAAACTGAAGGGGCAGCAGTGCTAACAAGGCCAAAATTAGGCATTTTTTAAGCAATCAAAGGCACGTAACTCTATGATAAATGTGCCGACTTGGCCATTATTCAAATTCATCCAAGGTTTTATTCCCAGCCACCTTACATATAAGTTTCAGAAAGATCCAATCAAAACTGAAGGGGCTATGGTGATGACAAGGTCAAAATTTTTACCAATCAAAGGATGTTACTCTAAGATAAATGGGTCGACTCGGCCAGTTTTCGAACTCGTCCTAGGTTTCATCCCCAGCCACCTTACATGTAAGTTTCAAAAAAATCTGATCAAAACTGAAGGGGCTATGGTGATGACAAGGTCAAAAATCAACATTTTCAGCCATCAAAGGGACATAACACTACGATAAATGGGCTGACTTGGTCTGTTTTCGAACTCGTCCGAGATTTTATCCCCAGCCACCTTACATATAAGTTTCAGAAAGATCCAATCAAAACTGAAGGGGCTATGGTGATGAGAAGGTCAAAAATCGGCATTTTCAGCAATCAAAGGGACATAAATCTATGATCAATGGGCAAACTTGGCCGGTATTCGAACTCATCCTAGGCTTTATCCCCAGTCACCTTACATATTAGTTTCAGAAAGATCCGATCAAAACTGAAGGGGCTACGGTGATGACAAGGTCAAAAATCGACATTTTCAGCCATCAAAGGGATATAACTATATAGTAAATGGGGCGACTTGGCCGGATTTCAACTCATCCGAAGTTTTATCCCCAGCCACCTTCATACAAGTTTCAAAGATCCGATCAAAACTGAAGGGGCTACAGTGATGACAAGGTCAAAATCAACATTTTCAGCAATCAAAGGGATCTAACTCTATGATAAATAGGCCACCTTGGCCGGTATTTGAATCCGCGGTTTTATCCCAAGCCACCTTACATATAAGTTACAGAAAGATTCGATCAAAACTGAAAGGGCTACGGTGTTGACAAGGTCAAAAATCGGCATTTTCAGCAATCAAAGGGACGTTACTCTGAGATAAATGGACCAACTGGGCTGGTTTTCGAACTCATACGAGATTTTATCCCCAGCCACGTTACTTATAAGTTTCAGAAAGATTCGATCAAAATTGAAAGGGCTATGGCGATGACAAGGTCAAACATCAGCATTTTTAGCAATCAAAGGGACGTTACTCTACGATAAACGGGCTGACTAGGTCGGTTTTCGAACTCTTCCGAGATTTTATCCCCAGTCACCTTACATATAAGTTTCAGAAAGATCCGATCAAAACTGAAGGGGCTACGGTGTTGACAAGGTCAAAAATCGGCATTTTCAGCAATCAAAGGGACGTTACTCTGAGATAAATGGACCAACTGGGCTGGTTTTCGAACTCATACGAGATTTTATCCCCAGCCACGTTACTTATAAGTTTCAGAAAGATTCGATCAAAATTGAAAGGGCTATGGCGATGACAAGGTCAAACATCAGCATTTTTAGCAATCAAAGGGACGTAACTCTACGATAAACGGGCTGACTAGGTCGGTTTTCGAACTCTTCCGAGATTTTATCCCCAGCCACCTTACATATAAGTTTCAGAAAGATCCGATCAAAACTGAAGGGGCTACGGTGATGACAAGGTAAAAAATCGGCATTTTCAGCAATCAAAGGGACGTAACTCTATGATAAATGGGCTGACTTGGCCGGTATTCAAACTCATCCTAGGCTTTATCCCCAGTCACCTTACAAATAAGTTTCAGAAAGATCTGATCAAAACTGAAGGGGCTACGGTGATGACAAGGTCAAAAATCGACATTTTCAGCCATCAAAGGGACTTAACTATATAGTAAATGGGGCGACTTGGCCGGTTTTCGAACTCATCCGAGGTTTTATCCCCAGCCACCTTACATATAACTTTCAGAAAGATCCGATCAAAACTGAAGGGGCTACGGTGATGACAAGGTAAAAAATCGGCATTTTCAGCAATCAACGGGACGTAACTCTATGATAAATGGGCCAACTTGGCCGGTTTTCGAACTCATTCGAGGTTTTATCCCCAGCCACCTTATATATAAGTTTCAGAAAGATCCGATCAAACCTGAAGGGGCTATGGTAATGACAAGGTCAAAATCGGCATTTTCAGCAATCGAAGGGACGTAAATCTATGATAAATGGGCCAACTTGGTCGGTATTCGAACTCGATCTAGGATTTATCCCCAGTCACCTTACATACAAGTTTCAGAAAGATCCGAACAAAACTGAAGGAGCTACAGTGATGACAAGGTCAAAAATCGACATTTTCAGCCATCAAAGGGACATAACTATATAGTGAATGTGGCGACTTGGTCGGTTTTCGAACTCATCCGAGGTTTTATCCCCATCCTGCTTACATATAAGTTTCAGAAAGATCCGATCAAAACTGAAGGGACTACAGTGATGACAAGGTCAAAAATCAACATTTTCAGCAAACAAAGGGACCCAACTCTATGATAAATAGGCCACTTTGGCCGGTATTCGAACTCATCCGAGGTTTTATCCCCAGCCACCTTACATATAAGTTTCAGAAAGATCTGATCAAAACTGAAAGGGCTACGGTGATGACAAGGTAAAAAATCGGCATATTCAGCAATCAAAGGGACGTTACTCTGTGACAAATGGACCAACTTGGCTGGTTTTCAAACTCATCCGAGATTTTATCCCCAGCCACTTTATTTATAAGTTTCAGAAAGATTCGATAAAAATTGAAAGGGCTACAGTGATGACAAGGTCAAAAATCAGCATTTTCAGCAATCAAAGGGACCTAACTCTATGATCAATAGGCCACCTTGGCCAGTCTTCGAACTCATCCGAGATTTTATCCCCAGCCACCTTACATACAAGTTTCAGAAAGATCCAATCAAAACTGAAAGGGCTACGGTGATGACAAGGTAAAAAATCGGCATTTTCAGCAATCAAAGGGACATAACTCTGATAAAGGGACCGACTTGGCCAGTTTTCGAACTCATCCGAGGTTTTATCCTCAGCCACCTTATATATGTTTCAGAAAGATCCGATCAAAACTGAAGGGGCCACGGTGATGACAAGCATTTTCCCATTGTAAGTCTATGGGACCTTGTGATTGCCATAACAACCAAAGTTTTCATGCGATTTCCAAAAAAAAAAAAAAGCATATGTCACCAATGCCCCACCAGAGGCATGCTACAGATGAGAAATGATTGAGATCAGCCTGCAGGCTGCAGAGATATAGCTGCTCAAAAGTGGGGACGGACGATGGAGGGCCCACTTTACTATTAAGCTCCACTGGAGCCTTCAGCCCAAGCTTATGCCATCAATGCCCCACCAGAGGCATGCTACAGATGAGGAATGATTGAGATCAGCCTGCAGGCTGCAGAGATATAGCTGCTCAAAAGTGTGAACGGACGGACGGACGACCAACTATACTATAAGCTCCCCTGGAGCCTTCGGCCCAGGTGAGCTAAAAAAGCGTGTCATCAATGCCCCACCAGAGGCATGCTACAGATGAGAAATGATTGAGATAAGCCTGCAGGCAGCAGAGATATAGCTGCTCAAGTGTGGACAGACGGACGACGGAGGACCCATTATACTATAAGCTCCCTTGGAGCCTTCGGCCCAGGTGAGCTAAAAATTGGCATTATCAACAATCAAAGGGACGTAACTCTATGATAAATGGGCCGACTTGACTGGTTTTCGAACTCATCCGAGTTTTTATCCCCAGCCACCTTACATATAAGTTTCAGAAACATCCGATCAAAACTGAAGGCACTACGGTGATGACAAGCATTTTCCCATAGTAAGTCTATGGGACCTTGTGGTTGCCATAGGAGCCAAAGTTTTAGAGCGATTTTGAAAAAAAGTTTATGTCATCAATGCCCCTCCAGAGGCATGCTACAGATGAGAAATGATTGAGATCAGCCTGCAGGATACAGAGATATAGCAGCTCAAAAGTGTGGACGGACGGACGGACGACCCACTGTACTATAAGCTAAATAGACTTGGCCGGTTTTTGAACAAATCCAAGGTGTAATCCCCAGCTACCTTACATATAAGTTTCCGAAAGATTCGATCAAAACTGAAGGGGCGGCGGTGATGACAAGGTCGAAAATCGGCATTTTCAGCAAGCAAAGGGAAGTAACACTATGTTAAATGGGCGGACTTGGCCGGTTTTCGAACTCATCTGGGGTTTTATCCCCACCCACCTTACATATAAGTTTCAGAAAGATCCGATCAAAACAGAAGGGGCTACAGTGATGACATGGTCAAAAATCGGCATTTTTCAGCAATCAAAGGGACATAACTCTATGATAAATAGGCCACCTTGGTCGGTATTTGAACTCATCCGAGTTTTTATCCCCAGCCACCTTACATATAAGTTTCAGAAAGATCCGATTAAAACTGAAGGGGCTACCGTAATGCGTGGTCAAAAATTGGCATTTTCAGCAATCAAAGGGACGTAACTGTATGTTAAATGGGCCAACTTGGCAGGTTTTCAAACTCATCCGAGTTTTTATCCCTAGCCACCTTGCATATAAGTTTCAGAAAGATTCAATCAAAACTGAAGGGGCTTCTGTGATGACAAGGTCAAAAATCGGCATTTTCAGCAATCAAAGGGACGTTACTCTATGATAAATGCGCCGACTTAGCTGGTTTTCGAACTTTCGAGGTTTTATGCCCAGCCACCTTCATGTAAGTTTCAGAAAGATCCGATCAAAACAGAAGGGGGTGTGGTGATGACAAGGTCGAAAATCGGCATTTTCAGCAATCAAAGGGGAGTAACACTATGTTAAATGGGCGGACTTGGCCGGTTTTCGAACTCATCTGGGATTTTATCCCCAGCCACCTCACATATAAGTTTCAGAAAGATCCGATCAAAACTGAAGGGGCTACAGTCATGACAAGGTCAAAAATCGGCATTTTTTAGCAATCAAAGAGACGTAACTCTATGATAAATGGGTTGACTCGGCCGGTATTCGAACTCATCCGAGTTTTTATCCCCAGCCACCTTACATATAAGTTTCAGAAAGATCCGATCAAAACTGAAGGGGCTACGGTGATGATAAGGTCAAAAATAGGCATTTTCAGCAATCAAAGGGACGTAACTCTATGATAAATGGGCCGACTTGGCCGGTTTTTTTTTAACTCATCCAAGGTTTTATCCCCAGCCACCTTACATATACGTTTCAGAAAGATCCGATCAAAACTGAAGGGACTACCATGATGACAAGGTCAAAAATCAGCATTTTCAGCAATCAAAGGGACGCAACTCTATGATAAATGGGCCGACTTGGCCGGTTTTCGAATTCCTCCGAGGTTTTATCCCCAGCCACCTTACATATAAGTTTCAGAAAGATTCAATCAAAACTGAAGGGGCTACCGTGATGACAAGGTAAATCAAAGCGCCAAAGGCACTGAAATGACAGATTCTGTGAAAACTTACAGAAAACCTTTCTAAAAAGATCTTAAAATTTAGAAAGGTAGTTCTGCAAATTCCAATATATGATATGTTTGCAGATGCCTATATAGACCGGTGGTATGTCTATAGCCCAACGTGTCACACAGTGAAATAATGGAAACTGGAGGAGCGCTTGCGCTTAGGACTTTCTAGTCGTTTCCAGTTATTTTCCCCTATTGATCGTCGCTTTTCATACTTCATATACACGAGTGGTCATTTCATATGATATTTATGAAACGAGCCTTTGGCGAGTTTCATAAATATCATATGAAATGACCACAAGTGTAAGATTCTCTTTATCATATGACTACTTTAAATTGGATTTTATCGCCTTTTAATTTTACAATTTTTCTACGAAAATTGCATTGTTGACATGGACGTCGTCATGACGTTACTTTATCCCGCCAAAGTGTTATTACACGTGTGGTCATATGATTTTTATTACACGCCGTTATCCACCGCTTATCAACGACGTCATATGATAAATATATTTATCAGATGACGAGGTCGAGAGGGAGAAGGTTCTTTTAGCTTCAAAAACATGAACTCATCCAATAGAGTTGTCGTCCTTTGAACCCCGAACCCCCTCAAGACAGCGGGAGAAGATCATAACGTTGAAACAACATCATCATGTTGCCACAACCACCTTAAATCCATTCATATCATCACCCGAACCAAACATCCCGTGACAAAAGGTAGTTCTGCAAATTCCAATGTATGATATGTTTGCAGATGTCTACAGACCGGTAGTATTATGAAACGCCATTCGATGTTTCAAATTTTTGAAAGAAACTATTTACGTTTTCAAAACCAAACATTAAAATTCAAGTTTTAACAATGCTACTGTCCATAAGTAACAGTTTTTGTCTGGTCTGCTGTGGACATTTCTATTCTGAATGTTCTTAAGGAGGGTGGGGACTAATTCCTTTCTCTTTAGATTTTTTTTATTTGCTTATATTTTGTAGCTTGAAATCTCTGCATTCGTTTGCCGGTATAAAAATATAAGCACACCAGGCTTTTTTTCGAGCTTTTTAGCCTTAAAGATGGGTACTGTTTTCGAATTTATCGAATGTTTCAATAATTACCCCAGTCATTGACAAATTGTCGATAACAATTGTTTAAAACAATATTTCCAAGTTTGGTTAAAAAAACACAATGCAGAATAATGTCATGTTTACGTACCTATGTGTGAAAGACAAACTCTTTCACAGATTTTTGTCGAAACACCTATTTACAAATGTCCTTTTCTGCATGTTTTGCTGTTTTGAGATGCAATTTTCGCTATATTTGAAAAAAGAATGCATTTTTCGTCCTTAGATTTTTCTTATTTTCACATATATTGTGTAATAATATTAGATACACGAAATAGACGTGAAATTTGACCATGTCACCAGGCTGAGAGAAATATTGCAGAAAAAATTACCCCACCCCCAATAAAAATGGCTAAAAAAGCATTAAGATATTGTTTAAATGACAAGAACAAGGATTATACCTTTATTATTGCACATACTTTTGCTCCCTTAATGTGATGTGAATCAAAGTATTTCATTAGAATTGAAACACAATTTCATTTATAAGTTTTATGGTGTGAAAAATTGATTTTTCTGGCCAAAAAATGCATGTTCTGATATAGCTATATTGTCGTTTTGTTCATGTTTAAAAGATATGAAGCCATTAACATTGTCGCAGACGTTCAAACAATGTCAGATGTATGTTATTAATATACCTGGGAAACATTATTATACATTTTTAGCTTTCTTTTTTGACAATTTATTACCCCACCCCCTAATGAAATGGGTTGAAATTGATAAAAAAAAAAAAAAAAAAAAATACAATAAGCTGATGCAAAAGAATATAAAAATTTCCTTTTTCCCATTAAAGTTCCTGCCAACGTTACAGGGAAAATAGAAACACTTCTAATTATTTTTTTCTATAATTTTGACAATTTTTTTTTTTTTTTTCGTGCCATATTGACCGGAAACGCTATTTAATTATCTATTGCCTGTTTATGCAAACTGTGAAAGGGAGGTGAGATAAGTTATCCTTTTACTTTCCGAAAGTGGATAGAAGTGATGGTAATGACCTGGAATCGATACAATTACCCAACACCTCCGATCAGACACACCAAAAGGAAAGAACCACGAACATGAATAACTAGACCGTAATGGAAACATCACTAGCGGAAAGCCAAAATGGCAGCTGCATTCCCACAAAGTGGCTTTCGTGGACCTTGAGAAGGCATTTGGTTGAGAGTCTCGGAAAGTCATCTGGGAGGCACAGAGAAAATTTGAAGTGGAGGAGTGGAATGTTCGAATGGTCCAGTGGGTGTATGCTAATTCGCGGAGCCGTATGCGTTTTTGTGTTGGTTCCATTGAAGAATTCGAATTGAAGGTCGGTGTTCCTCAAGGCTCTTTTCTCAGCCTAATGCATTTCATCATTGTACTTTATGTCTTCTTTTGCGAGTTCTGTTCTTGAGGGGGGGGGGGGGGGGGGGGGGGCATTTGTAATCATAGCTGAATCACTTCAGTGTGCTACACCACTTCAAAGGCGTCGCCCAAAAACTTCTCATATATATAGTCTCTACAATGCATGATAGCCCCGAACTGGCCTTGAAGAAAAAGATTGTGCTGCATGATACTAACCCAATCACTCATGAGTACGAGTAGACCGCCCTGCCCAGGTAAAGTGGTGCAAGACGGACGGTCCTTATAAACATATAGATTTGTTTCACTGGCTGTCAGGTTTCATCTCAATGTCGGGTAAAAAGACCCACAAATTAGGAAGTAACCTCTCCAAAATGACCAATATTATGTTGACGTTAAAATGGCATCTCAAGCCCTGCCGCTCAACGAAACCAATAGGGTTTATGTGCATGGACGGTCCGACTCGGACCCATTTTCCTGGGCAGGTTTAGACACTCTAAGCGGTTTACTAGTTTTCACGTGTGGTCGGTTTCAGCTCTGCGTGAAAGCATCATGCAGCCCGATTGGCTGGAGCCGGTACATTGACAAAATTCTGTTATGATGGTGGATGTGTGGGCATACAAAGGCTCCGTGTGGCACAACCTAAACCATCATCTTTATATTCGAAACAGATCAAAGGGATTTTTTCTTGTACACCCTTTTGCTTATGCTTGATTATTGTTTGTTTGATTTGAGGTTTAACGTCCCCGTCAACACTGTAAAAGTCATTTTGGAGGCGTCGCTTCCAATTTTGTGGGACATTTACCCGACCTTAAGATGAAATGTCAACTAAAACCCCGCCGCCAATTGAACCAATAGAGTTTATTAACATGGACAGGCCGACTCGCACCGCTTTGCCTGGGCAGGCTTAGATCCTCTAAGCAGTTTACCAGTAGGCCTACGCCTCTTGCGTGCAAGATCCTAATTATGGGTGCTGGCACAGGCTATTTGTTCACTGAGATGGCTTAACAGTAATTGAACCTGAGACTGCGACTGACAGTTAAAAGAATATTGTGCGCTGCCAGGCATTACAGTCTGGACTTTTAGTTATCAAATATGGCAGTGTTTTCTTTCCATATATATGACGTCACGCAAACTAAAGTAAACGTCACTATTGATTCATTGTTTTGTTTGTGTTGACAAAGTATGGCCGTGGAATATGTGAACTGATAGACTCTTCGAGGCTATATTTTTGACACCAATGGAAAAATAAAGTAAACATCGTGCGTTTAAGAGAGTTCAGATTTGCCATGGACAGCCGATGGGCTGGAATCGGAGGAAACAAACCAGTAACTGGAAAAATACAGGGTTAGTCTGTTTATCCCTCTATTTTCCTGTGCTTCCAGCCATGCGGACTAGACCGGAAAGTAGTCTATGAAGTCGCAAAATAATTTATAACAAAATGCACATTGCAGTGGTTATTAAATGTTACAAAAACCTCAGAAAACACTTTGAAAACTAAATAGAAACAAAAATCATTTTGAGGTAAAAATTCGAACCTGATTACGGCAGAGTCAATTATGCGCGACCCTCCTTAATGACACTACGCTGCGTTCGTTAACTACATGCAATAGTGCGCCACACAATTACGCTTATTTCACCCGATATGTCATGCTCTATTACACACGCGTCGCTTCGGCATACCTTACACCTGTACGTCGAAACACCCTGAAACCACAATCAGCGTGATTCACGCTGAAGTGCGATTTGTCACTGAAACGCATATGTCAGTCGCTAATAGACGCCAATTTACGTATATCATGCACTAGCGTAAATGTTCTGTACTGTGTTGACGCGTTAGCTTTGGTCACGACGGGACGTCTAGCTCTCAAACGTGCATCGCATAAGGGCGACGATCAGTGTCAGTGCTTATTAGTCGGTAGTTTAGACCCCTTGTTTATCTTCAGGTACAGTGTAGCAGCTGCCGACGGAAATCTGTTTCGCATATGCGTCTGACGGTTGAATCGATCTTGACGTACTGATGTCAGTCTTCCGCTACGCCGACGTCCACTAGCCTATTCTGTATATAGTAAGATGTCGCTCCAATATACGTTCTTGCATAAATATCTATGCGCATGCCTGTGTGAAGCCATTGTCAAATGGACCGAAAGCCGTGCTCAAACAGCAAAACTATGTTCAAATCATGAAATTCGCGTGCTGTTTGAACATGGATTTTGAGCTTTTGATATCACAAGACTGGCCTTGCTTTGTTAACATTACGTTGAGCTACGTAACCCTATCTCCCTGAACGTAGCATTTTAGAGTTCTATGATGTCGTCAGATGGTTACTGCGTAACAACGTCATTGTAAACAACATTCTGAAATGGCCACCGTGTTGGTTCGCCGGTCGCATTTGAAGAGTTTATATGGAGCTTTTGGGCGTTATCGTCAAAATTTGCTGTCAGAATATAGGGATCAACCATGGTTTTTCATGCATTAACATTTGCCGGATCCCGAGGAAGCTGTTTGAACATGAGGCCGCTAGGCCGAATGTTCAAATATCTTCCGAGGGATCCGGCAAATGTTAATGCAATGAAATAACCATGGATGATCGTTGTTCTTGCATAACTTACGAATCCGACAGCAAATTTTGACGAAAACGCCCAAAAGCTCCATATAAATTCCATATAAACTCTTCAAATGCGATAGGCAAACCAAAATGGCGGCCGGTTCAGAATGTTGTTTACAATGACGTTGTCATGCATTGACGTCATCATAGAACTCTAAAACGCTATGTTCAGGGCGATAATGTTACGTCGCCCAACGTAACGTAAACAAAGCAAGGCCCGTCTTGGGATATCAAAAGCTCAAAATCTATGTTCAAACAGCACGCGAATTTCATGATTTGAACATGGTTTTTGCTGTTTGAGCACGGCTTTCGGTCCATTTGACAATGGCTTCAAACAGCCATGCGCATAGGTATTTATACAAGAATCGTAAGTTCATCCATGGTTATTTCATTGCATTAACATTTGCCGTATCCCTCGGAAGATATTTGAACATTCGGCCTGGCGGCCTCATGTTCAAACAGCTTCCTCGGGATCCGGCAAATGTTAATGCATGAAAAACCATGGTTGATCCCTATATTAGATAACACACATGTGGCACCCAAAATCAGAGTCAACGTCATCCGCTTTCCGACCAGCTTCTCACTGTCCAGGTGCACGCGTACGATCCTTTAATGAAAAATGTTGCAATAGGCCTACGCTCCGACTTAATGCTTTGTGAGAACAAATTTCAGTTTCTTCTTTTCTAGGCACGATCTTACATTTAAGAAATAGATCAGCTCTAGCTGTGATTTGTTGTGTAATAAATCACAGTTTGGAGGTCAGTTGTAAAGTAGACAAATCACGAGCGCGTATACTTACAACTGACCGACAAACTGTGATTTATTACACAACAAATCACAGTTAGAGCTGATCTATTTCGATTCTAACACGCTGAAAATCGGCAATAATGTTGTTGTTTCCTTCAAAATCTCACAGCTT
The DNA here is from genome assembly GCA_963580285.1 of Lucinisca nassula. NCBI lineage: Eukaryota > Metazoa > Mollusca > Bivalvia > Lucinida > Lucinidae > Lucinisca > Lucinisca nassula. The sequence goes on from OY757012.1 coordinate 186,653,957, forward strand.
TTCGCCATTGTTAGAAGAAATCCCGCTAAAATTATCGACTGAAACACATGCATTTATATCCTTTTCTAACGTTTTCGATGCGAGAAAATGACGTTACACCGTCTAACGTCAAGTAAATCGACTAGTGACGTCATAAATTTGCAGTTTTTAATGACGTCACACGTCACGCTCTTCCGAGCTGTGATTTGTTGCAGAATAAAACACAGTTATTTTGCATTGCCTATATAGGCGCGCTGTGTTAGAATACACATTAAAAGTTTGATCCTGAACATGTGGTTTCTATCTGTACTGGTGTGAATCTGGTGCACAGGATCAACGTGGCTGGACTGGTAACCAGACGTCACGGTTTATTGATTTAACCTTTTTAGCTAAAGGGCATGGTGCCTAAGCGTGTTGTAATCGTTTGGTTTCAGAATCAAAGCACTGAGAATGTGGGGTCTAGGTTGGAGTAATAGTCCTGGGCTGAGATTTAAACTTTCATTTAACTCTGAAATTCCAAACAAATTCACCATATTTGCATTATTTGCTGGCTCCCAGCTTGCACATTGTCAATATTGGAAAAACAGGTAACCAGACCCCCCTGACCTTTTAAGGTCAGGGGGGTCAGGTTGCCTGCTTTTCCAACGCTGATAACCTTTTGACTAGGAACCAGCAGATAATGCAAATAAGGTGAATAGTGAAGATTTTGATAAGAAGACGCGCTCTGCAGCATCTGATCTTGGTCTACACTGTTTGCCAAGCTCACCCTACGATTCCAGGATAACCCTCTTCCGTCTTATGGAATACCATGATCTCACTGCGGCTATTTTCTACAAGACAAAAAGTTATTCCGACAAGTCAGTGATAGTCACGTAGACATTAGCACTGAAGCGCTTTTCTTATTAGCAACTTCGGATCGAATGTCAAAAAATCAACCCAAACATAACCGTGTCGTTTGTCAGTGTTGGGTACATGTAAGTGTTATCTGTAAAATCCGCGCATGGATCAAATGCTGGATCTGGTAAACAATGTAAATATAAACTCAGATCAAACGCCACAGAACACGGTGCTGATCTTGTTCTACACTTTTTTTTGCATTAGTTAACGAATCAGTCAAAGTGTGTGTGTGTGAATTCGGGTTTAACGTCGCTTTCAACAATTTTTCAGTCATATCACGACGGTGTCTGTTTGCGACAGGGAGCTCAATGCTCACGTTTATAGTGCTGCCTCACTGAAGTATCATGTCCCAGACACATTACATGATACCACACCCAGTCACATTATCCTGACACTGGATCGACCAGTCCTAGCTCTACCCCGTAAATCTGAGTGCCAAGCGAGGAGCAGCTAGTACCATTTTTAACGACTTTGGTATGTCGCGGCCCGGGGTCGAACCCCAGACCTCCCATTCCCCGGAGCGGACACTCTACCAACTGAGCTATCGGGGCCGGTCGAATCAGTCAAAGTCCCCGTTCATGACCAGCCTGCATTTAGAGACAATCGGCATGAGTGTTGTCAGTGCTTTGATTTATATTCACTGCCTTGAGTTTCTAGAGTGCACTCTTCCATCACTGAAGTTGGGCTCGTCCATTCTGCTGAATATATGGTATCTAGAATTATATCACAGGACCTACACTTATTATCTGTACCATATTCCAGGGTTGAAAGGGACAGCCTTTCCAATTTCTCCACGCAAAGTCAATATACACCTAAGTTGTAACTGACCTAAATTTGACCTCCAAAGTCAGAAAGAAAAACACATTAATATTCTTGTCTGCAGCTGACCTGGTCCAACGGCAGGCTGGTCTTTAAGGATTAAATATTGACAGCACTGATAGAAAACAGTATAAAACCTGGGCAGACTGCTGAGGAGACGCCGCATTGATCTGGGTTAACCTGTCGCATGATGCATCTGAAGATAAATCGTCAAGGCGTCTGCTTAAAAAGTTTGTATTACGCTTATAGGATAACTAATACGCTTGTACAATTTTGATTACTGCGCCAAACCGGACTATATTTTGTGCCGACGCATATTTCCATGGCAGTCAAAGCCGGAAGAATTAGCCTGAATTACTCCAAAACGTGTAGGACAGCAAGAATAGACAGATGGAATCTGTCATTAAAAATTGGCATTTTCAGCAATCAAAGGGACGTAACTGTGATAAATGGAAGGCACTACGGTGATGACAAGCATTTTCCCATAGTAAGTCTATGGGACCTTGTGGTTGCCATAGAAACCAAAGTTTTAGAGCGATTTCGAAAAAAAGTTTGTCATCAATGTTCCACCAGAGGAATGCGACAGATGAGAAATGATTGAGATCAGCCTGCAGGATAAAGAGATATAGCTGCTCAAAAGTGTGGAGGGACGACGGAGGACCCACTATACTATAAGCTCCCCTGGAGCCTTCGGCCCAGGCGAGCTAAAAAGGTCAACTCCACTTAAACCCTTGTGCCAGTTTGATTTAAACTTCACAGGAATGTTGCTAAGGTTACCCACTATCAAATTGGCTGAAATTGTTCTGCTCTGAGGAAAAAGATGGCCCCCAGAACTTTCAGAAGCTATAGCCATATTTAACTGGTAGATTTCGTGAAATTCCATGTAGGATTGTGGTGGATTTCTTGTAATAGCCAGACCCATGGTCCGATCCAATCTTTTATTCTTATTGACCATGTTTAAGTTTTGGACACTTTTTTTACATTTGACTTCTAAGTACGACTTTGGAGCTACGGATCTGGATTTTGTGCGAGATAGATCGTCTGATGATGGTTAACACAGACCTGGGTTTTGGGCAGGACACATCCTCATACGAAGGTTAACATTTCTGCAAAATTACTTCAAAATCCATCCAGAAATAAGGATCCTTTTTAGCTCACCGCAGCCGAAGGCTCCAGGGGAGCTTATATGATAGGCAGTTGTCTGTCGTCTGGCTTCAACACTCTCAAACGACATCTCCCTTGAAGCCACTGGGCCAATTCAGCCCAAATTTCATCTGTAGCATTCTTGAGTTGGGGGATTGAAATTTCATGTTTTTAATGAAAATCGGCTCATTAGTTTGGTTGCTATAGCAACTCTTAGTTTCCGTACACTTATGATGGGGGAAAATTGCAAAATGGCATTTACCTGTACTGCCAAGTCATTACAGCTATTTTGACGAAACTTTTATAGAAATGTTCCTTGAGTAGACTTCTCTCAGCCATATGCTTTTATACAAATCTGGGGGTCACCTAGGTTGTGCTGGGGCCATGCCCCACCCCCTCCACTTCATAAAAGAGAGCCAATATCTCGGAAACCTTACAGATCCCCAAAACCATATATATTCTTGTTCCGTATCATAAGATGCATTCAGTGACACCAATGTGTTGGTCCAGGGGCTATGCCCCACCCCCATTACTTCATAAAAGACCCAATATCTCAGAAATCTTTCAGATCCCCATCCCTAAACCATATAATTATATTCTTGTTCCTTATGATGAGACCCATTCAGTAACACCAACCGTGGGGTCCTACAGAGTGTGCTGGAGCCATGCCCCATCCCTCCACTTCACAGAAGGCCATATATCTGAGAAAATCAAGAGGCCCACCCCTAAACTTTTTGTGTTCATGTTCCTTATTATAAGACGCATTCAGTGATACCAGCCTATGGTTGCTCTTTTCCAGGTAAAATCATATCATATTAAAATACATGGTTGCTAGTGGGCATTGCTCCCCTGAATTCTGGTGAGCATAGTTGCCCATGGGCCTCTGTGTCCCGCCCAAAAGCAAATGTCAAAACAAGTTGCCCTCTCATGATTGTTAACATTTCTGCCAAGCAATTTCAAAATATACCAGAAATAAGAAAGTTATTGACCATGTTTAAGTTTCCGGCATAAGGAGGAATGGATAGGGGCAATACCATGAAAAACTTGGTTTGATATGCAATATTTGGGACTCAGGGGTGGGGGGGGCGAAGTTTGTTCAAATGGTGGTCTTCTGTTGACCTTTATCTATTTTATGTAAAAGACAACTTTGGTCACTTAGAATTTTGTATCCAGGGAAAAGGGCAAAACTGGATTTTTCAAATTCCCTTGTAAGCTGTGGCATCAGGATTGATATTTGCAGTCAGCTAATTATGGCCAAGATAGGTACCATGCCCATATATGGGGAAAAAGACTAGAAACTCTTATTTCGGGAACTGAAAAGCTAGATTTTACAAGCCAACATGATTTGTTGAAAAATATGGACACCAGGGGCAGGGGCGAATTTTTCACACTAAACCTCTGGTGAGCATAGTGGCCCATGGGCTTTTTGTTATTCATTATTCAACAGAACTGCCACCCCTGCCCATGATATCATAGACAAAGAATAAGACACCTTTCCAGGCAAGCTATGTTGTCCGATGATGGCTCGTTTATGAACAAATCAACCTGACACCCATAGATTTTGGACTGGACTCTTGCTGTGTATAATTCAGGATGAAATAGGTTAACCCTTATCCTGCTGAATAAATTAATTTAGCCACACCCATCTCTGACAATCAATCAATCAAATTACTTGATATAACCTACTGGTTCAATTAAACTGCATGACAAACAGTGTTTGCAAAGGTAGGAGTTGTGGTGTTAAACAGGATAAAGGTTAAAGGCTTGATCATCCAGGATATTTTCAACTCCAAATAATAATGGCTCAAGGGAGGAGTCTTTCTGGGAGACTTTGCCTCAAGACTTTTGTTTAATTCCCTAGAAAAGCCCACCATTTGAAAAGTGCATACCATTTTTTTTCTTTGCTATATCTAAGTGCAACACTGGCAATAATTTTGATGTGAGATCATAAACACGGCAACTGCATTTGGGATAGAAATATTAATAAATGGACTAAAATAATTTTCAAATGTTTATTGACACCTATAATTGGGAGTCTATAACGACTGAGGTATTTTATCAGCAATTTATTCATAGGAGGCATTTTATCCTTCAAGCTGCACTGTGCATCTGCAACTTAACAATTTTATTTGCATCAGACTATGCAACAGTAATTGAATTGAAATATTCCAATATCCTGTTTGTTGTTATGGATCCTTGTCAGGCAGGAGACAGGAAGTTGTTGACTGGGTTTTAGGAGTGGCTGAGTAGTGACAATAATCTCATTCTTTCACTGTATCGGGCATGTTACAATGCTGAGAAGACATTTTCTTCTGTTAATAAAAGTGCAGTATAATCAAAACATCAACATAATGATAATAAGTTCATGTGAAGTGCATACCGTCATTAGAAAATAAGACAAATAAAACAACTGTGGCAGCCATGACAGTCTTTGTAGTTCAAGGGGTTTGAACAACGGAATGGGTCTGCCTTCGCCTTTAAAAGAGAGGGTCTCAGTCATCTTGGTCTATACAGTGAACCATTATGACAGCCATCATCACTTTGAGAAGAGAAGGCCAGAGATAAGTCTAACCAGTGGGCCATTATGACCACCTTCACTTTCTGAAGAGAGGTCAGTGATCAGTCTATACAGAGGGCTATTTTGACAGCTTTCACTTTCTGAAGAGAGGGTCAGCAATCAGTCTAAACAGTGGGTCTTAATGACAGTAATCACTTTGAAAAGAGAGGGTCAGCGATCAGTCTAACCAGTGGGCCATTATGACAGCCTTCACTTTCTGAAGAGAGGGTCAGCGATCAGTCTATACAGAGGGCTATTATGACAGCTTTCACTTTCTGAAGAGAGGGTCAGCAGTCAGTCTAAACAGCGGGTCTTTATGACAGTAATCACTTTGAAAAGAGAGGGTCAGAGATCAGTCTAACCAGTGGGCCATTATGACAGCCTTCACTTTCTGAAGAGAGGTCAGCGATCAGTTTATACAGAGGGCTATTATGACAGCCATCACTTTCTGAAGAGAGGGTCAGCAATCAGTCTATACAGAGGGCTATTATGACAGCCATCACTTTCAGAAGAGAGGTTCAGCGATCAGTCTAAACAGTGGGCCATTATGACAGCCATCACTTTCAGAAGAGAGGGTCAGCAATCAGTCTAAACAGTGGGCCATTATGACAGCCACCACTTTCAGAAGAGAGGGTCAGCGATCAGTCTATACAGAGGGCTATTATGACAGCCATCACTTTCAGAAGAGAGGTTCAGCGATCAGTCTAAACAGTGGGCCATTATGACAGCCATCACTTTCAGAAGAGAGGGTCAGCAATCAGTCTAAACAGTGGGCCATTATGACAGCCACCACTTTCAGAAGAGAGGGTCTCAGTCATCTCAGTCTATACAGTGAACTATTATGACAGCCATCATCACTTTAAGGAAAGGTCAGAGATCAGTATAAACAGTGGGTCATTGTGATAGCCATCACTTTGAGAAGAGAGGTCAGCCATCTCAGTCTAAACAGTGGGGCATTATGACAACCATCAACAGACAAGACAGCTGTTGACATTCAGGTGGATTGAAAACATGGACCTAGGAGGCCCAAGATGGCCTGGAAGCAATTGACCAAGAGAGATCACAGAGAGTGGAAGCTCTCGGCTATCAACCCTCATGATAGACACACCTGGAGATCTGGTGTGAGAACTGCCATGGGTGCAGCAAACCAGCTACCTGGAAGGGGGCCAGTCACTGTACCTACATGTTAATCAAAAATGCAGATGGTGATTATTTAATATTCCATGGAATGGCTGCAGAGGAATGGTGTTTATCAGTTACCCCCAATATATAGTGCATTGTAACACATTGACCTGATAAAGATATGCTATCTCGGGACAAGTGAGCTTTATCACGTCAACATGACATTGCACTTTTTGAATGAACCGGACAACCGGAAAAATGGCAAAATTTTATTATTACTAGAAAATCAAAAGAAAATTACATTGAAATTATCAAAAGAAAAATGACGGTCAGATGATATTAAATATACTGGTCGATTTTTTCCGCATCGGAATGTTGGGACGCACTGAGGACAATCGGTAAGTGATCGAAAATTGCCAATTTAAAGGATTTACAAGGGGATAAACTGATAAATAGAATACCAGATTAGTGTCATTTGATATCGGCAAGCCTCGCGATTCTTCAAGCATTCCCAAAGCCTTGCCTGATAAACTTGATATCAAAAGACACGAACCTGGTATTCTCTATTTAGCATGGATGTCCTTACATTCTACAACGAACTGTTCGGTCTATGACATGCCACTTCTGTGAGCAGATTTAACATTTCTATGTGCATATTTATCTGCACTCTTTGATCAATAAACCACTGGCATAATTTATAGCATGTTTTATGTTATAAGTCCGTGGAAGAGGGTTTGCCGAGGCCTAGGGCCATCACAATAGAAAATAAATCATTTATGTTCGTTCGAGACAAAGTCTTATTAGAACATATACCCTATTGGTTTGTTTGGGCAATAGAGCTTGAAATGTCGCTTTATCTCAATGTTGGCTAAAAGTCCAACAAAATTGGAAGTAACGTCTCCAAAATGACCTAGTGTTGACATGGATATAAAACCTCCAAACAATCACATCACTTGAGATGTGAGGGTCAGCCAAGATAACAATCTGGAGTGGGACAACAATGACATCCATCACAGGCTGATGAATGGATCTGTATTTCTTGCACACCAGACAAGGAAATCCGTGATTTTACCCTGGGATAGAAATTTATGTTCTGACCCTGGTGTTCCGACCCCAAATCGAATATAATCGCGTGTTTGATAAATGCACTGGTTGATTACAACCTCATATGCGGCGTAGTCATGCGTGACGTCACTCAACATTCCTGTTGTGTCATCACAAAATGGCGGACGTCGGTAACCGAAGTGACAGCAGCATTAAAAATTCGCAATAGAAATGGAAGGTATGCAAGAAAAAGAATCCAATATGGGTGTGAGGGGTGGATAGAAAAAACTGTCCATCGGGATCACTGTCCGGCATCACTCAGCAAGCCTAGTGATGCCCGACAGTGTCCCTCGGGACGGATTTTTCAATCCACCCCTCACACCCATATAAGATTCTTATATTACAGGAGCATATGGTATAACATGCAACAAAGAAAAGAAAGAAAAGTTTTACTTTAATATTTATAGTACAATTTATCATTACAAGACTTTCCATTCATGTCAAGAAGATGGCATCAGATAAAATTTTGAGTTATTTTTCCGCAATTCTCTACAAAAAAAAAACAAAAAACAAAGAAAAACGGCTTTCCACACAGGAGACAGTTCCTATGCGTACCCAATAATGGTTGTTGCCAATACCCAGATGGGGAATGAATACATCAATTTTCTTCCATTTTTACAATTAAAATACATGTATTTTTTTTCTGTTTCTCACAATTCACATGCATATACAGATGCTGAAGAAAAAACTCTCAAAATCAACAGATACTCGCCATACTCTATTTCATTCTCTCGCCTCTTACACATATATATACATGTATATGTCATATACAGTCGAACTTCAATGGCTCGAACACCTTTGGGACCTCCAAAATCTGTTCGAGATGGGTAGTTCGAGCCACTAAGGGAGACTGCCAGAAGGTATACAATATACTTTGGGATATCTTTTCGGTGTTTTACGTATAATGAAAATGTATGCTGTGTGTACTCATTAGAATCGCCTCATCGAGACGATTCTAATTAGTACACACAACATACATTTGCAAAATAAAAGACGAAAATCTTATAAATTTTCCCCCACCAATTCTTATGTCGAGGATTTCCCTAGGGGCTCAAAAACGGATTCGACTCAGCTATGGTAAACGAGCCATCGGTGTTCGAGCCACCGAAGTTCTACTGTATATTTAGAAGCCTCTGTGGTGTAGTGGCTATGCTACTCGCCTTGTAAACCAGGGCTCGCAAGTGCGATCCTGGATTCTCCAGACTTTCAGAGGAGTCTTTAAACCAAGGTGCTGTCTCCTGTGACCTTAGCTGTTGGCGAGATTTAAAACTCACTCACTCATATATCACAACTGTTATCAGACCATAATGTTATAAGATTACATAATATTGAAACTCTCTAAACACATGCTTTAAGCTAACCATATGTTACAGCTTAAATAGTATAGGAAAACAGCTTAAAAAAGTATCATTAAAGGCCAAAACATCAAATGGTTTGGCAAGTACAATGAATAACATTTTTGCTGAAAAAAAATCTGAGCAACTTTTGGCAATTACAAAATCTACTCGCTTTTTTTTTTTCAGTTAGAACAATCTACTTGCATTTTGTTAAGTGCTACTGTTCCAACTTATTAACTATCAAAGTTTTAACAGTATGTTAGAACCCGACCCATTAGGGTTTGGGCTGCATGATGCTGCCACAGCTAGCTGTAACCGACCAAACTGGAGGCCTGCCCAGGAAATGTGGTGCGTGTCAGACCACTCCTTAAACCTAGGGGTTTCTTTGCACAGTAGGGCTTGAAGATGTAATTACATCTTGATGTCGGAAACGAAAAGTTTACAGACGGACGGACAGACGCCCGGGGGCATAACATAATAAGACCGTTTTTCAAACGGGTATTTAAAAATGCTCCAAATTACTTCAAATTCTCCCAGTGTTACTCACCTTTCTTATGCCTGACTTTCTAACCTGACTGCTACATAAAATCCTAGATTAGATAACAATTTGACTTTTTTTAATTTATTTTTGTACAGAAAGTAAGACTTGACAACAAATGTGTATCGTCTGCTGGTGAATCTTCTGCTGTGAAGATGATTCACATAATGTCAAGCCTTAGTTTCTCTGAAAGAAATAATAAAATGATGTCTACTAGTTGTGATCAGCAGTCAAAAGGCTAAAATTAAACATCCTTGTCAAATGTCATGAAAAATGCAAAACTACTTTGCTCTATTTGTTTTCCCATTTGACGAGTTTATTTTATTGTACTGTTAATATAGATTTCATATTGTCTTTTTTACATGATATAATTCAGTTAAAAATATTCATATACATCTGAAAATCAGATGTCATACATCTGAAATGCAGCCATACAACGGAAAGTGCTTAATGAAGTACACATAGGCATTCATGATAAATTAAAATGGAACACATGCCATATTTCAGGCCTCTATCAGGAGAAAATTTGTGATATTTTTTTTTTTTCTGATTGCATACCTCTCACTGAGGAAGTACTAACAAGTACCCAGTATTTTTAATACAAGAAAAGAAAATTCTGTATTAAAAGCAAGTTTTTGACGGTGTCAAGAGCACAAGACTTGTTGATGGGGTAAAACTACATAATTTGCAGGGTTTATTCCTTGCTTCCAAAGGATAACACTTTTATAGAACATACATGTATTTGACATCACTGCAGCTGGTGTCTGGGAATGTGTGGCGGCCGTAAAAAGGCTCCCTGCCTTACATCATAGTGTAGTTTATATTTTCTTGTGCTTTGGGATCATTGATTCCATTGTGGAATTTTGAAAATATTTGAGGGTCACTGATGAGCCCTAATTGGCCGAAACTAGCTAGTCTGGACCAGAAAACATGTACACTTCATATTTTCCGGTTCTGTGGTGTATTCCTTGCTTCCAAAGGATAACCCTTTTATAGAACATATTTATAATTCCTAATATAGTCAGACTGCAGCAGGTGTAAGTTTTCTGGGACTTCAGTTACAATATATACATATTAATTTAGGTAAACAGACACACCTGAATAAACTCACTTCTTGATACAAGAAATGGCTGTAGATCAATCTCTAAATCGGGCTGCTCTTTCAGCTTCTGAGTAAATTTATTTACATCACATTGAAAAGTCTGTAATGAACACCCATGTAAATCCCACTTTATATTGAGAAATAGGGGTGTACAGGGGTAAATGTCATTCTTATTATTTTTCCTCCAGATCATAGACTGTAGGTACTTGTTAGAACTGTCATCATGGAGGGTCCAACAAGCACCTACATTAACCCATTGTATGCTAGTGGACTCTTCCATTGCTATATGTTGGACAAGTGCATTTCTCATATAAGGGGTGTCGGGCCTATTTTTCTCGTTTTTATTCCGTTTTTGCCGGAAAATTCTGTTAGCAAATAGTGCCGGCCTTGATCAGATGCCACATTCTGCGGCGTCTGATCTGGGCTTGCACTATTTGCCAAGGTACCCCTATAGGTGGTTCCCACATACAATTGGTTAATGTTAAGGGCAGAATTAAGAAAAATATAACTTTCATCAGAAAAATACCAGTTTTATAGAGATATGAAAGAATGCACTTTGTCACATGGATATGATATCCAAAATGTTGAAGAGCAAGCCTCCAAACAACACAAGACAGAAGATGAAAATTCGTTTTCTGCTACAGAATTAACCTTGCAGACAATGGATACACTTCACAAAATCTCCCGCAATTTGCAGGGTTTCCCGATTGCTTTCCTCTGCTTTCAACTCCTCTGAAAAAGGGGTCTATTCTTTAAAGAATTTGATCCTCGTGAGCATAAGGGAGACAAATCAAAAATATTACTGAAGAGTGCGCTTCCCGGAAGATGTGTGTATCTATTCTTTCTCATGGGCCTCTGTGGATTATTGGGTAAGAGTGCTGACTCTTAATCGTTTGACTCTCTCACTGCTGTGGTTTGAGCTTGGTTTACGTCTGGTCATGTGAGATGCTAAGTTCTGCAATGGAAGGTCCGGGTTTTTTTCTCCGGGTACTCCGGTTTCCATCCACCTCCTGATTAAAATAAAAGGAATTATCTTGAAAGGGCCATAAGACCAATAAAAGAAAAGCAAAAAAATATGTGGAGGCTTAGGCTAGACTGTGCTCCTGTTCACAAGATTAAAAGGCTACAGGAAATTTGAGACCTGAATGATAGTTTTTTCTTGTTGTTTTTTTCTTTATTATTTTTCAGAGAAAATAAGAGGTGACATTCATGTGAACTGTCTACCCAGCAGATGATCACCAATTGTTGGGCCATATTTTCTCTGCAAAAAAAAAGAAAAAGAAACAAGAGGGCCATGATGGCCCTGGATTGCTCATCTGATCCATAGGGTAAAAAGTGGGCCCGAGGAGCGTCAATATTTGCCCCAGGGCTATAATTTGAATAATCTTGGTAGTGGTCTAATAAGTGAAATACCAAATACTAACTAGAGCTGCCGCCTAACGGGCGCCAATTATACCCCCGCTACCGACAAATTTTTACAAGTATTTGACCTTGAGGAAGGTCAACGTAAAGGTCAAGGTCAGGTTTGTGTATATCAATCTTAAGTACTAGTGGCAAGGAGTGTGGTGTGTGAATATTAAAGAAATCGGTCAAAGAATAAGGAAGTTATGAGCAATGTTAAAGTTTTTTGTAACGGACTTTGTAACGGACCAACGACAAATTTTTACAAGTATTTGACCTTGAGGAAGGTCAACGTAAAGGTCAAGGTCAGGTTTGTGTATATCAATCTTAAGTACTAGTGGCAAGGTGTGTGGTGTGTGAATATTAAAGAAATCGGTCAAAGAATAAGGAAGTTATGAGCAATGTTAAAGTTTTTTGTAACGGGCCGACGACAAGCTGACTCCCATATACCCCTTCAAACTTCGTTTGCGGAGGTATAAATATAAAAGAGCTTGGCTTTGCGGTTTCAGAGAAGATTTTTAAAGATTTCCCTATATAAGTCTATGTAAAACCAAAGGCATCCAGGGCGGGGTTTTTTTTTTTGGCCCCAGGGCTATACTTTGAACGATCTTGGTAGAGGTCCACTAGATGAAGCTTCATACCAAATATCATAGACCTTGGCCTTGAGGTTTCAGAGAAGATTTTTAAAAATTTTCCCTATATAAGTCTATGTAAAACCAAAGAGCCCCAGGGCGGGGGCATTTTTGGCCCCAGGGCTATAATTTGAACAATCTTGGTAAAGGTCCACTAGATGAAAGACCTGGGCCTTGCGGAAGATTTTCCCTACATAAGCCCATGTAAAACAAAAGGGCCCTGGGCGGTGGCCTTTTTGGGCCACAGGGCTATTGTTTGTTTGTTTGTTTGATTTGAGGCCACAGGGCTATAATTTGAAGAATCTTGGTAGAGGTCCACTAGATGAAGCTTCATACCAAATATTAGAAGCCTCCCTGATGTAGTGGTTAAGCTATTCGCCTTGTAAACCAGGGGTTGCAGGATCGAGCCTGGGCTTCTCCAGACTTTCGGATGAGTCTTTAAACCGAGGTCCAATCTCTGTATGACCTTAGCTGTTGGTGGGACATAAAACTCAAACACTCACTCATACCAAATATCAAAGACCTTGGCCATGCGGTTTCAGAGAAGAAGATTTTTAAAGATTTTCCCTATATAAGCCTATGTAAAACCAAGGGGCCCGGGGCGGGGGGCATTTTTGGCCCCAGGGCTATAATTTGAACAATTTTGGTAGAGGTCCACTAGATGAAGCTTCATACCAAATATAAAAGACCTGGGCCTTGCGGTTTCAGAGAAGAAATTTTTTTAAAGATTTTCCCTATATAAGCCTATGTAAAACCAAATGCCCCCAGGGCGGGGACATTTTTGGCCCCAGGCTTAAAATTTGAACAATCTTGGTAGTGGTCCACTAGATGAAGCTTCATACCAAATATCAAAGGCCTGGGCCTTGTGGTTTCAGAGAAGAAGATTTTTCAAGTTTTCAGTGAAAAAAATCTATTTTTGGCTCCTGTGACCTAGATGTGCAATTGACCGGAACCATTTGAACAACTTTGAAAGTGGTCCAGCTAAGGATCATTCCTGTGAAGTTTGGTCAAAATCCGATCAGTGGTTTAGGAGGAGATGTCATTTGGAGAAGTGTTTACGAACAGACGACGGACGAAAAGTGATCCCAAAATCTCACCTTGTCACTACGTGACAGGTGAGCTAAAAAGAAAAAATACTTTGAAAATGACATCCGCTCATGACCATTAGTGCTTAAAGGGTTAAGGCACCAAGAGGAGAGAGGTATTCTGACCCAGATGAGAATCTATCACTATAGCCTTCCTTAATTTTTATTCATATAAAGCCACTTTTCAGTCCAAACTACCGGTAATCATCTTTTCCATAGCTGGGGCCAGGAGTAGCCCGTTCCCAGTCTACTTTGTTCAGCCTCTTTCTGAATCTGAGTTTGACGATCCTGCTCCTCCTTTAATTTACGCTGGTTTTCGCGGAACTGTTTAAGTGGATCATCGAACTGTGAGTAGTACTGAAGAACTGGTCTGACGTCATCTACTTGTAGTGTGGCAACAGCTGAAACAAGGAAGATAACTACATTGTTAACATGTCTGTGTAATTCATCACAATAAATCAAGTTTTATCGCTCTGCATGCCATGTACTTTTTCAGCAGACAACATTTGAAATATTTTTTCTAGAAAACAGGATTTGACATTTCATGCAAATTGTCTCTATAGAACTGGCTTTTGACATTCAAGCAAATTGTCTCCCATGTTACATTTGACATTTCATGCAAATTGCCTCCATAGGAGCGGATTTGACATTCATGCAAATTGTCTCTCATGGAGACAATTTGCATGAGATGTCAAATCCTGTTTTCTACACAGGAGACAACTTGCATGAGGTGTCAAATTCTGTTTTCTGGGAAAAATAATAAAAAGACCAACAATATGTCCTCTGGTAAATTAGCCCAGAGAGTGTTAACAGTTATATGCGCCATGTGATGAGAAAATCTATTTTTGCCGTCTGCAAACAACAATGTTGCAGATCAGCTTCCACTTCCTGGCAGACTGACCTGCATCTTAGTGTACTCAGCTCTTAGTAGAATACTTTTGCTTCTGTTTCTAAAATCATTAAAAGTCAAGACTCTCGCTAGTCTGTGTAGCTGAGCAGTTGGTCTCTTACCTAGTTGCTACCATAACGCAAACATGCCTATACAAATACATTGCCACCTTTATCGCTGAAAGAAATGAAAATTTTATGATGAAAAATTGTGATATTTTTCTTATTTCTGCTCAAAATATAGATTGTGGGCAATTGTTAGAACCGCCTCATCGAGGCGGTTCTAAAGAGTACCCACAATCTATACTTTAGAGCAGAAATAAAAGAAATAAGGTTTACCCCTGTAAACTCCAGTTTTACTATATAAAAGTGGAGTTCAAGGGGGTCAAAATTATATAGGCGTGTTTTTGTGATGACTAAAGACAGGTTTTCTTGTACAGAAGAAGAATCTCATGTTGCGCCTTGGCCTTGGAGTGATGAAAATATTGATGAATTGACAAACAGATGAACAGACAATAAATGAAAAGACAGAAAAACGGACTCCTATATACCACCATTCTTAACACTTAACCCTTTTTCTACCAAATGGAATCTTCCCACTAATATATGGTAGGATTCCATTTCGAAATTTAGGGGCGACAGGTTTTGTCATCTTATTAATTTATCTGGAAAATAGCTGAATTTTTTGCAAATAGTGTAGGCCCTGATCAGACGCCGCGTTCTGTGGTGTCTGATCTGGGTGTGCACTGTTTGCCAGGGTACCCATTTTGGGGTTTCCGGTGTAAAATGGGTTAAGACACATAGAAAAATTGGATCTAAACTGTCATCTGACCATTCCAAGGTGGTTCTTCTGTTATGGTTTATTTTTGTTATGGTTTGTCTTTGAGTGTGTGTAATGCTCATATCTTTTTGTTTTGGATAGCCAATTGGCCATTTTGTGGGAAAGTAACTGTCCTTTTGGCTTTCTGCTATTGGTGTTTCCATTAGGGTCTAGTTATTTAACGTTTGTTTTTCTTTCTCTTTGGTGTCTCCGATGGGAGCTGTGGGTTAATTGTCATTTTTTTTTTTAATTTTTATTATATGTATTGCAATTTAATTTTGTGCTTTATTTTGTTCAAGGTCTATAGGCATATTAGCTGCTTTTTTTTTCTTTTTTATTAATGTCTGCCTTTTTTGTTTACACTAGAGCATGTGTTTTGTGAAACATGTCCCCAACCACACACCTGTAAGGATGGTCAAATTAACAATCTCCAAAATAAAAATAGTAGGTACCATTAAAGTGTCATCATACTAAGCAGACAGACTTAAAAATAGCTTTTTTAATTTGCTTTTAACCCTTCTCTTGCTGAATCTTCACTTAAGCCACACCCATTTCTGACTTTGAACCAATCAGATTATTTGATGTAATTCATTCTTACAAAGCCATAAACTTAGTGTCCAACAGTGTAGATCCTGATCAGATGGCTTCTTCAGAAGCCATCTGATCTGGATCTACACTGTTTCCAAAGATAGGGGTTGTCGTGAACAGCAAGATAAGGGTTAATATTAGTCACATGAAATTTTACTCCCTCTGAAAACAGACTGTCATCTGCTCCAGAATTTTCCTTAGTGCTTTATCCCTCATGGAATCTTCCTCCTTATATATAGCAGATGTTCAAAATTTAATTAGAAAATGACTGAAACTTTAGCAAACAGTGGAGGCCCTGATCAGAAGGTGGTATCTGATCTGGGCCTTCAATGATTGCAAGGATACCTGTTTTGGGTTTTTTGGTACATGATGATGATGATTTCGTGTTTAACGACGCGTCAACCCTCTTGGTGGGTCATAAGCGTCAGTCGGTTAATGGTTAAACGGCATGAATAATTATGACGATATTAAAAGTAAAAAGTCAGAATGATAATGTATAAAAATCTGAAACAGTTAATTTTTTTGGTACAAAATAGGTTAAAGGTTAACCCTTAAGATGCCAATCAGAACAATTAACATCTGCTATGTTCTCTGCTGGTTACTTTAACTCTTATCTTGCTGTTCACGACAGCCCCTATCTTTGGAAACAGTGTAGATCCAGATCAGATGGCTTCTGAAGAAGCCATCTGATCAGGATCTACGGTGATTGACATTCAGTTTATGAATTTGTAGGAATAAATTACATCAATTAATCTGATTGGTTCAAAGTCCGAAATGGGTGTGGCTAAACTGAATATTCAGCAAGAGAAGGGTTAAAAGTCATTGTTGCCAACTGTGGATCTATTAGTGGAGATGTTTGATAAGGATCCACACTGTTTGCTTCTTTGCAAAACATACTTGCAATGAGATGCAGCAGATGGCATAAGCATATGTAGTTTTTAAAGGCTTCATCAAAATGCTTCCTTAGCCAGGTGTATAAAAATGAGACCACTGTATGTCAACCTGCCATTACTTGATATTTTAGCCAATTTTTAACCCATTGCATGCGGGGAAACCCAAAGGGGTACCTAGGCAATCAGTTCAGGCCCAGAGCAAAAACACGGGGTCTAATCAGGGCCAAAAAATAAGACTGACACCCCTTATATGACAAATGGACTTTTCCAACATATAGCAATGGAAGAGTCCACTAGTATACTATGGGTTAACTGAAAAGACTCTTCCCTCATGTATACAGCAGGAATCTAGGTCAGGTTCATTTATTTTCAGAAATTTATTTAAAAAATGGTTGTTCTCTCTGCCAACAGTGAAGGCCATGTGGCATCTGATCTTGGCCTGCACTGTTTGCCAATGACCCATTTTGGGGTTTATCTGGGTTTAACGGCCCAGTCAACACTATTTTAGGTCATTTTTGAGCCAGTTTACCTATCCACACTTTTCCTGGGCAGGCTTATACATAGGCGGTTAACCAGTACAGTGCACATTCTTCCGCCAGAAACCAATATAAATTGGGTTAAGAGACTTAGACTTTTGTGTTCAATTGATAATAATGATACAATACCATATTTACCACATGTATTTGAGCAGATAGGCCTGAGCAAATAGTGCAGACCCAGATGACATGCCACAGAACACGGCCTCTCAGCAGGGTCTATACTATTTGTCATTCATCCAGCTATTTTTAGACACAACATAGGTAAGTAAATAATATTTGTTCAAATTTTAGAACAAGTATGGTAAGGAGTTGAGGTGTCTGAATACTTAGATAAATACAGTAAATTAACCCTTTTTGTACCAAATGCTTCCTCCTTATATATAGCTAGATTCCATTCCAAAATTTAGGGGTGTCAGGTTGTGTTTTCATCAAAATTTATTTGGAAAATGACTCCATTTTTAGCAAACAGTGGAGGCCCTGATCAGACGCCACGTTCTGTGGCATCTGATCTGGGCCTGCACTGTTTGCCAGGGTACCCGTTTTGGGTTTCTGGTACAAAATGGGTTAAAGCACTATCATGACTAGCAGACAAAATTTCAAAGCATTTTTTATTTTCACTGAAAAATAATTTTGAAAATTACTGTTGCCTATTCTAGAATTTTCCTCCGTGCTGTAACCGTTATACTGCAGAATTTTTCTCGGTGTTATAAGTGTTAAAGTTCATTTGCCTTGGATTTGTGTTTGACTGTTATGTCCCACCAACAACTAAGGTCATACTGATGTGGGTCTTCAGTTTAAAGATTCATTCACAAGTCTGGAGAAGCCCAGAATCGAACTCATGACCCCTGGTTTATGAGGCAAAACTTTCATACACCCATGGTTTAAGCTGCATCTTTATTACTGTAAAATTTGTTTCACAACATAATCTGCATGATGCAGCAATTAAAGAAAGTGGGTTGTTAATCAAGAAATGCCATAATAATGTCAGCAATTAAACTCCCAAGACAATTTAGGCAACATGCATATTGATTAATAGCTAATCTGTACTTCAGAATGACAAGAGATGATAAACAATGTTTATTTTCTGTTTGATAAAGTACATACAACCCTGATTTTGTCAATTTTGTAATTTAACAAATTGGTTCTGAAGTGCAGCAGGGCATGTTTTATCAGTAATCAATGATACAGATGCAAATTTCGCTGAGTATCATGCAGCACTTAACCCATTTAGTACCGGAACCCCAAAACGGGTACCAGGGCAAACAGTGCAGGCCCAGATCAGACGCCGCAGAAAGCGGCGTCTGATCAGGGCCTCCACTGTTTGCGAAAAGTTAAGCCATTTTCCAAATAAATTTTGAAGAAAACACAACCTGACACCACTAAATTTTGAAATGGACCCCTGCTATATATAGGGAAGAAGATTCCACTTGGTACAAAAAGGGTTAATGCAAAACTGTCAGGGAAAGATGTCTGAGCTAGCAGACCTGAAAAGCATACTGCACTGGAAACAGCAAAAGTTCAGGGTAAGATGTCTGAGTAGATACTTACTGCACAGGAACCAGTAATAGTTCCTGTAAAACTGTCAGGGTAAGATGTCTAGGCAAACCGATATGAACAAGACGCCCATGGGCCAAAATGCTCACCAGAGCTCCGGTGCACACTGTCCAATGGCAGCCATGTATTTTAACAGGATATCATTTTAATCTACAAATTATAAAGTCTCCCAAATGAACCCCCATATCCAAATGATCACTCATGTGGACTCCCTATCTGAAACATTAGGCCTTTTATGAAGTAGAGGGGGTTGGGCATGGACCCAATGGAGCCCTGGCTGGTATCACTAAATGCGTCTTATCATAAGGAACAAGAATATATATGGTTTAGCAGTGGGGAGCTGTATGCTGGAAATATAAGACCTCTTAAGTGGTGGAGGGGTTGGGGCATGCCCTATTGATCCCAGGAAAGCCCAAGATTGTTGTCCCTAAATGTTTCTTATCATAAAGACCAAGAATATATATGGTTTACGGGTGGGAATCTGAATGGTTTCTGATATATGAGGCCCTTCTATGAAGTGGACAGGAGAGGAATGGCCCCTGCAAACTCCCGCGTTGGTGTGCTATTGATAAGGAACAAGAACAGATAAGATTATGGGGTGGGGATTTGAATGGTTTCTGAAATAGATTGCCTTTTATGAATTGGAGGGGCAGGGCACATTGCCCCAGCATGAAGAGACCCCCAGGTTGGTGTGATTGAATGAGTTTTATCATAAGGAACAAGAATATATAATGTTTAGAGGTGCGGATCTGAATGATTTCCGAGATATATTGCTTTTAATGAAGTACAGCAGTGGGCATGGCCCGGGCACCCCAGAAGACTCCCAAGCTGGTGACATTTGAGTGTGTCTTATCATAAGGAAGATGAATATATATGGTTTAGGGGTGGGGCTCTGAACGGTTTCTGAGAGATATGGCCTTTTGTGAAGTGGAGGGGTGGGGCAAGGCCCTGGCTTGACCACGGAGACCCCCAGGTTGGTGTCAATGAATGTGTTTAATCATAAGGAACAACAATATATATATGATTTAGGGGTGGGATATTGGGCCTTTTATGAAATGAAGGGATGGGGCATGGCCCTGATACATCCCAGGGGACCACAAGGTTAATGTCACTGAATGCCTCTTATCATAAGGAACAAGAATATATGGTTTATGGGTGAGGATCTGAATGGTTTCTGAGATATATGGCCTTTAGTGAAGTGGAGGGGTGGGGTAAGGTCCCAGCGCACCCCAAGAGACCCCCAGGTTGGTGTCAATGAATGCGTCTCTTCATAAGGAACAAGAATATATATGGTTAAGGGGTGGGGATCTGTAAGGTTTCCGAGATATTGGGCCTTTAATGAAATGGAGGTGGTGGGGCATGAGCCCGGCGCATCCCCAGGTTGGTGATACTGAATGCGTCTTATCAAAAAGAACAAGAATATATATGGCTTTGGGGTGGGGATCTGAATGGTTTCTGAGATATATGGCCTTTTGTGAAGTGGAGGGGTGGGGCAAGGCCCCGGGGCATCTGGGAAAACCCCAAGTTGATGTCAATGAATGCGACTCTTCATAAGGAACAAGAATATATATGGTTTAGGGGTGGGGATCTGTAAGGTTTCCAAGATATTGGGCCTTTTATGAAATGGAGGGGTGGGGCATGACCCCGGCACATCCTGTGGAACCCCAGGTTGGTGTGACTGAATGCGTCTTTTCATAATGAGCCTTCTGGTTTTCAATTTATTAAGATTTTCTCTAATTAAGTCAATGTAAAACCACTGGGCCCCGGGTAAGGGGGCATATTTGACCCCAGCGCTATAATTTGAACAATCTTGGTAGAGGTCCACCAGATGAAGCTTCTCACCAAATAAAATTTAAACAATCTTGGTAGAGGTCACCAGAAAAGCTTCACACCTAATATCAAAGACCAAAGAGAAAAAAGATTTTTTTCCAATTTTCCCTATATAAGTCAATGTAAAACCAAAGGGCCCCGAGGCTGGGATATTTTTGGCCTAAGGGCTATAATTTGAACAATCTTGGTAGAGGTCCACTAGATGAAGCTTCTCACCAAATGTCAAAGACCTGGGCCTTGCAGTTTCAGAGAAAAAGATTTTTTTTTAAATTTTCCCTATATAAGTCAATGTAAAACCAAAGGGCCCCGAGTCTGGGACAGTTTTGGCCCCAGGGCTATAATTTGAACAATCTTTATAGAGTACCACTAGATGAAGCTAGAAGCCTCTGTGGTGTAGTGGTTATGCTACTTGCCTTGTAAACCAGGGGTCGCAGTATCGATCCCGGGCTTCTCTAGACTTTCGGATGAGTCTTCAATGCGAGGTCCCATCACTGTATGACCTTAGCTGTTGGTGGGACGTAAAACTCACTCACTCACTCACTCACCTGGGCCTTGGGGTTTCAGAGAAAAAATTTTTTCCTAGACAAGTCTATGAAAAACCAAAGGGCCCCATGTGGGGGGGGGGAGGCATTTTTGACCCTAGGGTTATTATTTGTACAATCTTGACAGAGGTCCTTTAGATGAGGCTTCACACCAAATATCAAAGACCTGGGCCTTGCAGTTTCAGAGAAGAAGATTTTTAAAGATTTTTCCTATATAAGTCTCTGTAAAACCAAAGGGCCCCGGCATTTTGGACCAAGGGCAGTAATTTGAACAATCTTAGGAGAGGTCTACTAGATGAAGCTACACAGCAAATATCAAAGACCTGGGCCTTGCTGTTTTAGAGAAGAAGATTTTTAAAGTAAGTCAATGTAAAACCCAAGGAGCCTGGGCCGGGGGCATTTTTGGCCTTAGGGCTATATTTTGAACAATCTTGATTGAGGTCCACTAGATGTAGATTCACACCAAATATCAAAGACCTGGGCCTTGTGGTTTCAGAGAAAAAGATTTTTGAAGATTTTCCCTATTTAAGTCTATGTAAAACCAAAGGACACCGGGGCAGGGGCATTTTGAACCAAGGTCTATCATTTGATCAATCTATATAGAGGTCCACTAGATGAAGATTCACACCCAATATCAAAGACCTTGGCCTTTGGGTTTTCGAGAAGATTAAAGAGTTTTCCTTTGTAAGTCAATGTGAAACAAAAGTGCCCCGGGACGGGGGTATTTTTGGCTCTAGGTTTTTAATTTGAACAATCTTGATAGAGGTCCACTAGATGAAGCTTCACACCAAACACAATGTTACGAGCCAGGCGTAGCAGAAAGAAAAAGCAAACAAGCCTTTTGGAAAATTTTAACAAAATTTATTTACAAGTTAACTTTAACCTGTAGAAGTAAGAAAATTAAATGTACTTAGCTCTGTTATGAAATATCCTGAATGAGTCTATTTTCCTTGATCCCACAGAATTCACAGTCCAAAATGAAAAGTAATATCCTTTAACAATCCAACACAGAATTTAGAAATAACTTTTCTTAAATGCCAAAACATCAAACTCCAAAGTCTGACTCAATGAGAAAAATCAAGCTGTTTTATAGACCCTAAGATTTCTCTAGAACATTCCAGAGGGCTGTGGAATAAGATGAGGTAATTTTCTAAAAATAATGCAAACCAGAACTTTCTGAAAGGTTCTGAAGTACTTTTCCTTGTAAACATGTTGTTTACAAAAATGAAATTAATCTGTGACTCAGTTTTCTAGAATCTTCTATAAGAAGATTAACAAGATATTTATAGCACTATTAGGTCACAGTGGGGTGCAAGAGGGAATCAGAAAAATAAATTCTTATGCATAACACTCCCCCTCTTCGAGGAAAAGAAAGATTTATGTAATAAAGCTTTCTTTTGCTTTAAGAATAATAAAATATTGAGCATAGCATATAAAATTACATGTATCTACAATCCACTTTAGTAGGAAAGAAAAACACAACTCCTGACACCGCTCAAGCTCTTGAAAGGGCATCAGGGATAATGTTATCTCTCCCTCTGATATGTCTTATGTCTAAATTATACTCTTGTAGCATAAGACTCCACCTGAGCAACCGCTGATTTTTGTTTTTCATTTTATGTATGAAAGTCAGTGGATTGTGATCACTGAAAACAACAATCGGTGAAGTAGTAGGGGTAAGATAAACTTCGAAATGTTGCAGAGCAAGAATCAGAGACAAGCACTCTTTCTCTATGGTAGAGTAATTTCTCTGATGCTTATTAAACTTTTTGGAAAAGTAGCAAACTGGATGATCCACACCATTTTCATCTTCCTGCAACAAAACACTACCTGCACCTACGTCACTACCATCTACAGCTAGCTTAAACTCCTTTTCAAAGTTTGGTGCTAAGAGAACTGGTTCACTCTTGAGTATGGCTTTAAGTTTATCAAAAGCATTTTGGCATATTGCATTCCAATGGAATTTTGTTCTTTTGCTGAGCAAATTTGTCAAAGGCTCAGCAATGACAGAGAAATTATTACAGAACTTTCTGTAATAACCAGCCATACCAAGAAATCACATCAGCTGTCTTTTGCACGTGGGTACGGGAAAATTTGAGATAGCCTCAACTTTAGCATCAATGGGTTTCACATGACCTTGACCTACAACATGACCTAGAAATGTCAAACTTGCATGGCAGAATTCACTTTTAGCAAGATTGATTGTCAATTTGGCATTACTCAGTCTATCAAAGAATGCTCGAATAGTCCGAAGATGTTGATTCCACTGGTCGTTGTATATGATAGCATCATCGATATAAGCACTGCAGCCTTCCAGCCCCGCAATTACCATGTTTATTAAGCGCTGAAATGTTGCCGGAATGTTTTTCGTTCCAAATGGCATGACTTTATAGTTAAATAATCCGTCTGGTGTTGTGAATGCCATGAGGACCATGATGGTCCTATATCGCTCACTTAAGCAAAGAGCTATTTATGTGGGGCGCAGGGTGGGGCAATGTTTTGGTCTATAATTTGAACAATCTCAGTAGACCCTGCCGTGGGGGTATTTTTGTCCCCATGGCTATAATTTGAAGAGTCTTGGTAAAGGTCCACTAGATGAAGCATCATACAAAATATCAAAGACCTATGCCTTCTGGTTTCAGACAAGAAGATTTTAAAATGTTTCCCTACATAGGCCAATGTAAAAACCGTGGGCCCTGGTGCTGGGGCATTTTTGTCCCCAGGGAAATAATTTTGAACAATCTTGGTAAAGGTTCACTAGATGAAGCTTCATACCAAATATCAAAGACCTGGGCCTTCTGGTTACAGACAACAAGATTTTTAAAGGACTCCACTAGATGAAGCTTCAAACCAAATAACAAAGACTTGGGCCTTCTGGTTTCAGACAAGAAGATTTGGAAAGGTTTTCCCTATATAAGCCTATGTAAAACCTGTGGGACCCAACATTGGGCCACTTTTGGCCCCAGGGCTATAATTTGAATGATCTACGAAGAGGTCCACTATATGAAGCTTCAAACCAAATATCAAAGACCTGGGCCTTCTGGTTTCAGACAAGAAGATTTTTAAAGGCTTTCCCTATATAACCATATGTAAAACCGGTGGGCCCTGCCCCGGGGCCATTTTTGGCAGAAGGGCTATAATTTGAACAATCTTGGTAGAGGTCCACTAGATGAAGCTTCAAACCAAATATCAAAGACCTGGGCCTTCTGGTTTCAGACAAGAAGATTTTAAAAGGTTTTTCCCAATATAAACCTATGTAAAAGCCGTAGGCCCTGGCGCGGGGGAATTTTTTGCCCCAGGGCTATAATTTGAACAATCTTGGAAGAGATCCACTAGATGAAGGGTCATACCAAACTACAAAGACCTGGGCCTTCTGGTTTCAGACTAGAAGATCTTTAAAGGTTTTCCCTATATAAGCCTATGTAAAACCAGTGGGCCCGGCTCCGGGGCCATTTTTTGCCCCGACGGCTATAATATGAACAATCTTGGTAGAGGTCCACTAGATGAAACTTCATACCAAATATCAAAGACCTGGGCCTTCTAGTTTCAGACAAGAAGATTTTTAAAGGTTTTCCCAATATGTAAAACAAGCAGGCCCCGCCTCAGGCCATTTTTGGCCCCAGGTCTATAATTTGAACAATCTTGGCAGAGGTCCAATAGATGAAGCTGCATACCAAATATCCAAGACCTGGGCCTTCTAGTTTCAGACAAGAAGATTTTTAAATGTTTTCCCTATATAAGCCTATGTAAAACCAGTGGGCCCCGCCCCGGGGCCATTTTTGGCCCAAGGGCTATAATTTGAACAATCTTGGTAGAGGTCCACTAGATGAAGCTTCATACCAAATATCAAAGACCTGCGCCTTCTGGTTTCAGACAAGAAGATTTTTTAAAAGGTTTTTTTTTTCTTATTTTCCTCTTTTCATTGCCATGGCAACCAGAGTTCTGCATGGAATGGAATTCTTTGAACAACTTTCCGAGAGGACCACCCAAGGATCATTTCTGTTAAGTTTGGTTAAATTCTGCTCAGTGGTTAAGGAGGAGATGTCATTTAAAGAAATTGTGGGTGGACAAACGACGACGCCGATGGACTGTGACCGATCACAATAGCTCACCCAGAGCCTTCGGCTCAGGTGAGATAATAAAAGACCTTGGCCTTGCGGTTTCATAGAAGAAGATTTTTAAAGATTTTCCCTATATAAGTCTATGTAAAACCAAAGGGCCCTGGGGCAAGGGCATTTTTGGCCCTAGGGCTATAATTTGAAAATCTTGATAGAGGTCCACTGGATAAAGCTACATACCAAATATCAAAGACCTGGGCCTTGCAGTTTCAAAGAAGATTTTTAAAGAAATTCCTTATATAAGTCTATGTAAAACCAAAGTGCCCCGGGGCAGGGGCATTTTTGGCCCTAGGGCTATAATTTGAACAATCTTGATAAAGGTCCACTAGATGAAGCTTCACACCAAATATCAAAGACCTGGGCCTTGTGGTTTCAGAGAAAAAGATTTTTTTTATTTTCCCTATATAAGTCAATGTAAAACCAAAGGGCCCTTGGGCGGGGCATTTTTGGCCCAAGGTCTATCATTTGACCAATCTTGGTAGAGGTCCACTGGATGAAGATTCACACCAAATATCAAAGACCTTGGCCTTTGGGTTTTATAGAAGATTTTTAAAGATGTTTCCTATATAAGTCAATGTAAAACCAGTGGGCCCCGGGACTGGGGTAGTTTTTGGCTTTAGGGTTATAATTTGAACAATCTTGATAGAGGTCCACTAGATGAAGCTTCACACCAAATATAAAAGACCTTGGCCTTGCAGTTTCATAGAAGAAGATTTTTAAAGATTTTCCCATATAAGTCTATGTAAAACCAAAGGGCCCCGGGGCGGAGGCATTTTTGGCCCCAGGGCTATAATTTGAACAATCTTGGTAGAGGTCCACTAGATGAAGCTTCATACCATATATCAAAGAACTGGGACTTACTGTTTCAGAGAAGATTTTAAAGATTTTCCCTATATAAGCCTATATAAAACCAAAGGGCCCTGGGGCAAAGGCCTTTTTGGCCCTAGGGCTGTAATTTGAACAATCTTGATAGAGGTCCACTGGATAAAGCTTCACACCAAATATCAAAGACCTGGGCCTTGCAGTTTCAGAGAAGAAGATTTTTAAAGATATTCCCCATATAAGTCTATGTAAAACCAAAGTGCTCTGGGGCAGGGGCATTTTCGGCCCTAGGGCTATAATTTGAACAATCTTGATAAAGGTCCACTAGATGAAGCTTCACACCAAATATCAAAGACCTGGGCCTTGTGGTTTCAGAGAAGAGTTTTAAATATTTTCCCTATATAAATCTATGTAAAACCAAAGGGCCCAGGGGCAGGGGCACTTTTGGTCCAAGGGCTATAATTTGAACAATCTTAGTAGAGGTCCACTAGATGAAGCTTCATACCAAATATCAAAGACCTGGGCCATCTGGTTTCAGAGAAGAAGATTTTTTAAGTTTTCAGTAAAAAAATCTATTTTTAGCTCCTGTGACCTAGCTGTGCAACAGACCGGAACCATTTGAACAACTTTGAAAGGGGACCACCTAAGGATCATTCCTGTGAATTTTGGTCAAAATCTGATCAGTGCTTTAGGAGATGTCATTTGAAGAAAAAGTGATCCCAAAAGTTCACCTTGTCATGTGACAGGTGAGCTAAAAACCCATCAACCAATGTTACCCTGAGAGTTATTGGCCCTTGGCCCTGATTTCAGAATAGACAATACATCAACCAAATGCCCACATGTGTACCAAATTTCAGCTTTGTAACCTTAACAGTTGTTGAGAAAAGGTGACGAAAATTTTATCTGATGAGGTGGGACAAAATGTCAGATGGAAGGAATGATGGAAGGACAAGGCAAATCCAGAATAGCAAAGTGGGGCTATACTGACAAACAGACAACCAAGCCTTTAAGCTCACCATTCTCAGGTGAGCCAAAAACTTTGTAGTATAATAGGTGAGTGTGGGACCAACGTCTGGATGACAACAAAAGTTTTTTGTATTGTATGTTGTACATGTGAGCTAAACATCAGACTTCTCTGCCTAGCATATGATTCACATGAAATGTCAAGCTTTATGTCATAGGGTGTTTTAAATGTCATAGTGTATGTTTTTATCCAAATCGTGGGTCGTTGTCTTGTTGCGATTCGGATTTACAACTCTGTTTGCGGTTCGGCAAAAACACGGCAATTATACTGATAGTATGCGTGAGAGAATGAATGTGATTGGCTAATCTAATGAATATCCTGCACTGACGTCACTCCTAATGAAAATTTAGTTTTCTCTTTGTTTTGAGTTGTGCTGTTTCTCACATACAGCCACAATTTGCTGTCTGTTATAACCATTTATTGAGTATGTACATCTAACATAGTCCAGGTATTCATCTAGTGATGCCTTCTTGACCAGGTAAGAGTTTTGAGAGGCAATTTTATTGTTCATTTGTGTTTTCGACCTTTCTGTTACCTGTCGAACCAACGTTAGCCCTCGCGGCTTGCCTGATCTGGAGGGATTCTATAATTATCTGTGCTTTAGATAATTTATTATGCATATTCTTGCATCCTCTAAAGCTCAACATATTGATACATGCATGAACTTACCTGTATTTAAAAATACTGAGCTACAGTATATGTGCATAAGTGAAGTCCGGTCTGCCAAGTGTAAAACCTGCAAATGTCACAGACATAAATCTTTACTTTCTTCTAAAGTAAAATGTTTTATTTGTCGTATGTCGTATATGTATTTTTTCGTGTCCATGTCGTAATTGTTGTTACATGTTCGTCCTTGTTGTTGTGAACACCCTTTTTCTCCTTCAATAAAGATAGAATTGTCTACCGGCTGAGTCGCCTGTAAACCCAACTTGACTCCCGATACGGCATTTATTTTCTCTGCAATAAGTCATCTGTTTTTCCTGTTTGCTGCTTTAACCCTTTTCGTACCAAATGGAATCTTCCTCCTTATATATAGCAGGAGTCCATTTCAAAATTTAGAGGTGTCAGGTTGTGTTTTCATCAAAATTTATTTGGAAAGGTGGAATGTTTAGGAAGCAGTGAAGGCCCTGATCAGACGCCGCATTCTGCGGCGTCTGATCTGGGCCTGCACTGTTTGCCAGGGTACCTGTTTTGGGGTTTCTGGTACAGAATGGATTAGGATTTATCCCATTTTGTACCGGAAACCCCAAAACTCGTTACTGGAAACAGTTCAGGCCCAGGTATGATGTCGGACAATGTGACTGATCAGGCCTCCACTGTCTGCATTTCCAAACAATTTTTTAAAATAACACAACCTGTCACCCCTTAATTTAGAAATGGACTCTTGCTATATATTAAATTTAGAAATGGACTCCTGCTATATATACCAGAAACCTCGAACCGGGATACTGGCAAACTGTGCAGGCCCAGATCAGATGCTGAAGAATGGGGAGTCCGCTCTTTGCAAAAAGTTCAGCTATTTTCCAAATAAATTCTGAAAGTTAGACAACCTGTTAACCAGAATTTAGAAATGGACTCCTGCTATAGACAAGGAGGAATATTACATTTGGTACAAAATGGGTAAAAGGAGAAGGGAATCTTTCCATTAGAAGTTGTGGCCCCATATGAGGACCAAATACCTCAGGATGATCTTGCATGGATGCCTAAGAAATACCCACAAATAAGAACCTTCCTTTACAGCTTACCCTTGTCCTGCTTAGCCCGGATATGCCTTATTTATCAAACAATGAAGATCCAGATCAGATGGCTTCTCAGGATCTACATTGTTTGCCATTCAGATTGTGAATTGGTTGCAATAATTTGCATCAAGTAATCTAATTGGTTGATAATCAGTAGTGGGTGTGGCATATATAACTATTCAACAGGTTAAGGGTTAACCCCCAACTACCTGTTTTCTACAAACCTCTCAAGAGTTCTGCAAGTTCTCCTAGAATAGTGTCTTTATCTTCCCCGGTCCACTGTTTCAAGAGGAAACTATTTTCTGGGTTAAGGTTCACAGATTCCTTGTTCCAGTCAATCATTATCACCTTGGACAGATCACGATTTAAATAGCGCAAGTCCTGAAATCAAAATATGCCAACTGCTTTCTGACACTGTCATTATTAACAGAGGTTTTGGATATAACACTTTTAGATATGTCCTAAAGATTGTTGTAGCCATGTAAAAACAAAAATCAGCAGTCAATTTGACCGACTGATTGATTGACTGAATTGGGGATTAACAACATGTCAACCATTGTGGGTCATATTGTGTTATCTCCCAGAAAAAGGGTGGAAAGAGATAGCAGGGGAAATGAAAGACAGGAAAAGGGGAGAAATGGAAAAACGAATGAATGAAAGTGAGACACAGAAGAAACAAGAGGGCCATGATGGCCCTGGATCGCTCACCTGACTCATATGATAGAGTAACAAGTGGGCCTCTGGGAGGGCCATTATTGACCCCAAGGGCTACAATGTGCATAATGTTGAGGGAGGTCTAAAAAGGTGAAGCTTCATACCAAATATCAACAAAGCCTATAATTTGAACAATCTTGGCAAAGGTCCACTAGATGAAGCTACACACCAAATATCAAAGACCTGGGCCTTGGGGTTTCAGAGACGATTTTTTAAAGATATTCCCTACATAGCCTATGTAAAACCAAATGGCCCCGGGGCGGGGACATTTTTGGCCTCAGAGCTATAATTTAAACAATCTTGATAGAGGTCCACTAGATGA
The DNA here is from genome assembly GCA_963580285.1 of Lucinisca nassula. Taxonomy (NCBI): domain Eukaryota; kingdom Metazoa; phylum Mollusca; class Bivalvia; order Lucinida; family Lucinidae; genus Lucinisca; species Lucinisca nassula. The sequence goes on from OY757012.1 coordinate 186,684,066, forward strand.
AGCTTCACACCAAATATCAAAGACCTAGGCCTTGCTGTTTCAGAGAAGAAGATTTCCAAAGATTATATATAAGTCTATGTAAAACCAAAGGGCCACAGGGCAGGGGCTATAATTTGAACAATCTTGGTAGAGGTCCACTAGATGAAGCTCCATACCAAATATCAAAGACCTGGGCCTTGTGGTTTCAGAGAAGAAGATTTTTAAAGATTTACCTATATAAGTCTATGCAAAACCAAAGGGTCTCGGGCGGGGGCATTTTTGGCCCCAGGACAATAAATTGAATAATCTTGATAGAGGTCCACTAAATGAAATTTCACACCAAATATCAGAAGATTTTTAAAGATTTTCCCTATATAAGTCTATGTAAAACCAAAGGGCCCCCGAGAACGGGGTGTTTTTCGTCTCATGGCTATAATTTGAACAATCTTGGTAACGGTCCACTAGATGAAGCTTCATACCAAATATCAAAGACCAGGGCTATCTGGTTTCAGAGAAGAAGATTTTTCAAGATTTTCCCTATATATAAGTCTATGTAATACCAAAGGGCCCTGGAGCGGGGGCATTTTTGGCCACAGGGCTATAATTTGAACAATCTTGGTAGAGGTCCACAAGATTAAGCTTCATACCAAATATCAAAGACCTAGGCCTTGTGGTTTCAGAGAAGAAGCTTTTTAAAGATTTTCCCTATATAAGTCTATGTAAAACCAAAGGGCCCTAAGGTTGGGGCATTTTTGGTCTCAGGGCTATAATTGAACAATTTTGGTAGAGGTCCACTAGATGAAGCTTCATACCAAATATCAAAGACCTAGGCCTTGTGAATTCAGAGACAAAAAATTTTCAAGATTTTTCCCATATAAGTCTATGTAAAACCAAATGGCCCTGGAGCGGGAGCATTTTTGGCCCGTGGGCTATAATTTGAACAATCTTGATAGGGGTCCACTAGGTGAAGCTTCATACCAAATATCAAAGACCTGCGACATGTGGTTTCAGAGAAGAAGATTTTTTTTAGATTTCCCTATATAAGCCTATGTAAAACCAAAGGGTCTCGGGCTTGGGCATTTTTGGACACAGCACTATAATTTGAACAATCTTGGTAGGGGTCCACTAGGTGTAGCTTCATACCAAATATCAAAGACCTGGGCCTTGCGGTTTCAGAGAAGAAGATTTTTAAAGATTTTCCCTATATATGCCCATGTTAAACCAAAAGGCCCCGGGGCGGGGGCATTTTTGGCCCCAGCAATATAATTTGAACAATCTTGGTAGGGGTCTACTAGATGAAGCTTCATACCAAATATCAAAAACATGGCCCTTACAGTTTCAGAGAAGAAAATTTTTAAAGATTTTCCCTATATAAGCCTATGAAAAACCAAAGGGCCCCGGGGCGGGGGCATTTCTGGCCCCAGCACTATAATTTGAACAATCTTCGTAGGGGTCCACAAGATGAAGCATCATACCAAATATCAAAGACCTGGGCCTTGTGGTTTCAGAGAAAAAGATTTTTCAAGATTTTCCATATATAAGCCAATGTAAAACCAAAGGGCCCCAGAGCAGGGGCATTTCTGACCCCAGGGCTATAATATGAACAATCTTGGTAGGGGTCCACTATGTGAAGCTTCATACCAAATATCAAAGACCTAGGCCTTGCGGTTTCAGAGAAGAAGATTTTTAAAGATTTTTCCTATTTAAGCCCAAGTAAAACCAAAGGGCCCCGGGGCGGGGGCATTTTTGGCCCCAGCACTATAATTTGAACAATCTTGGTAAGGGTCCCCTAGATGAAGCTTCATACCAAATATCAAAGACCTGGGCCTTCTGGTTTCAGAGAAGAAGATTTTTAAAGCTCTTCCCTATATAAGCCCATGTAAAACCAAAGGGCCCTGGAGCGGGGGCATTTTTGGCCCCAGCACTATAATTTGAACAGCCTTGGTAGGGGTCCACTAGATGAAGCTTCATACCAAATATCAAAGACCTGGGCTTTGCGGTTTCAGAGAAGAAGATTTTTACAGATTTCCCTATATAAGCCCATGTAAAACCGAAGGGCCCCAGAGCGGGGGCATTTTTGGCCCCAGCACTATAATTTGAACAATCTTGGTAGGGGTCCACTAGATGAAGCTTCATACCAAATATCAAAGACCTGGGCCTTACGGTTTCAGAGAAGAAGATTTTTAAAGATTTTCCCTATATAAGCCCATGTAAAACCAAAGGGCCCCGGAGCGGGGGCATTTTTGGCCCCAGCACTATAATTTGAACAATCTTGGTAGGGGTCCACTAGATGAAGCTTCAAACCAAATATCAAAGACCTGGGCCTTGTGGTTTCAGAGAAGAATATTTTTTAAGTTTTTGGTGAAAAAAATCTATTTTTGGCTCCTATGACCTAGATGTGCAACGGACCGGAACCATTTGAACAACTTTGAAAGGGGACCACCTAAGGATCATTCCTGTGAAGTTTGGTCAAAATCTGATCAGTGATTTAGGAGGAGATGTCGTTTGAAGAAATTGTTTACGGACGGACGGACGCACGGACGAAAAGTGATCCCAAAAGCTCACCTCGTCACTACGTGATGGTGAGCTAATAAAAACATCCCCCTGTACTTCTACCCACAGCAAAGATAGCAGGCCTTGCTCAACTATAAGTATTGTGCGAACAATTTGACTTGAGACTGACCTTTATGCAAGGAATAAATTAGTCAATGCTATCGCCTAATACGTCTGCTTTCGTAAACTTCTGAATTTTTGGTATCACATGAATAGCGGCCCATTTACCGACCTCTATGTTTTGTATAACAATATCGCCATCTTCGGAAAACGATGAAGATATGTATATGCATTCAGTTGGGTGTGAAATTATGTTAATAGAGTTCACCAGTCTCAGGTCAATTTGTTCGAACTATATCATTTAGATGCCCCGATGACTAAAACAACAAGAGGGCCCAATGGCCCTATATCGCTCACCTGTGTACCAGAAAATCATTAGTGTAGGAGACCACTTGACATTGCTATATACTAAATATCTAAGCTCAGGCAAAGCCGTATCCATGCTTATAAACACTACTGGTTTCATTGGGGGACAGGGCTTGAGATGTTATTTCATCTCAATGTCGGGTAAAAGTCCCACAAAATTGGAAGAGACATCTCCAAAATGACCTATACAGTATTGACAGGGATGTAAAACCTCAAATCAAACAAAATCTGTGCCTTATGGTTTTGGAGAACAAGGGTTTTTTAAAGTATTTTCCAGTATAAGTCTATAGGAGCTAATGTGCCCTGGGGCTTGGCCAATTTTGACCCAAAGGGCACGGTTGGCAGGATTTATGTAGGCGACCATTTTGTGTTGCTATATACTAAATATCTAAGGTCTGTACTTCATGGTTTCAAAGAAGATGTTTGAAGCTTTTTTCCATTATAAGTTTGTTGGAGTTAAGGGGCCACAGGAATTGGACATTGCTACATGCTAAATACCTAAGCTCTGGGACTTATGGTTTCAGAGAAGAAGATTTTTGAAGATTGTTTACCCATTTTAAGTTTTTTTTTTTTGTTTGTTTGTTTTTTTTCATTATAAGGGCCCTGTGGTTTCAGAGAAGAAGATTTTTTAAGTTTCTCCAATTGTAAGTCTATGGAAGCTAAAGAGCCCTAGGGTGTGGCCAATTTGGATCCCAGGGGCATAACTGGCAGGATTTATGTAGGTGGTCACTAAAATTCTAAGCTCTGGGCCTTATGGTTTCATAGAAGATTTTTTAAGTTTTTTTCCATTATAAGTCTATTGGAGGTGATGAGCTCGGGCATGCCCAATTTTGCCCCCAGGAGCAGGGTTAACAGGATTTATGTAGCTGGCTATTTTATGTTGCTACACACTAAATATCTAAGTTCTGTGCTTCACAGGTTCTGAGAAGAAGATTTTTGAAGTTTTTTTCCATTATGAGTCTATGGGAGCTAAGGGGCCCATGGGTGTTGCCCATTTGGACCCCAGGGGCATGATTAGCTGGAAATATGTAGGAGACCACTTGCCCTTGCTACATGCTAAATATCTAAGCTCTGGGCCCTGTGGTTTCAGAGAAGAAGATTTTTGAAGTTTTTTTTCCATTATGAGACTATGGGAGGTGGGGGGTCCCAGGGTGTTGCCCATTTGGACCCCAGGGGCATGATTGGCACGATTTATGTAGGTGACCACTTGTCATTGCTACATGCTAAATATCTAAGCTCTGGGCCCTGTGTTTTCAAAGAAGAAGATTTTTGAAGCTTTTTTTCATTATGTGTCAATGGGAGCTAAGGGGCCCCGGAGCGTAGCCCATTTGGACCCCACGGGCATGATTGGCAGGAATTATGCAGGTGACCACTTGCCGTTGCTACATGCTGAATATCTAAGCTCTGGGCCCTGTGGTTTCAGAGAAGAAGATTTTTGAAGCTTATTTTTTCAATTATAAGTCTATAGGAGCTAACTGGCCCCAGGGCGTGGCCCTTTTGGACCCCAGGGGCATGATTGGCAGGAATTATGTAGGTGACCACTTGCCAGTTCTACGTGCTAAATATCTAAGCTCTGGGCACTGTGGTTTCAGAGAAGAAGATTTTTTAAGCTTTTTTTATGGGAGCTAAGGGGCCCCGGGGCGTGGCCCATTTGGACCCTAGGGGCATGATTGGCAGGATTTATGTAGGTGACCACTTGCCCTTGCTACATGCCAAATATCTCAGCTCTGGGCCCTGTGGTTTCAGAGAAAAAGATTTTTGAAGCTTTTTTCCATTATGAGTCTATAGGGGCTAAAGGGTCCGGGGCGGGGCCCCTTTGGACCCCAGGGGCATGATTGGCAGGAATTATGTAGGTGACCATTTGCCGTTGCTACATGCTAAATATCTAAGCTCTGGGCCCTGTGATTTACGAGAAGAAGGTTTTTGAAGCTTTTTGTTCCATTATGAGTCTATGGGAGCGAAGGGGCCCCGGGTCATCGCCCATTTGGAACCCAGGGGCATGATTGGCAGGAATTATGCAGGTGACCACTCACCATTGCTACATGCTGAATATCTAAGCTCTGGGCCCTGTGGTTTCAGAGAAGAAGATTTTTGAAGCTTATTTTTTCAATTATGAGTCTATGGGAGCTAAGGGGCCCCGGGGTGTAGCCAATTTGGACCCCAGGGGCATGATTGGCAGGAATTACGTAGGTGACCACTTGGCCTTGCTACATGCCAAATATCTCAGCTTTGGGCCCTGTGGTTTCAGAGAAGAAGATTTTTGAAGCTTTTTTCCATTATGAGTCTATAGAAGCTAAAGGGCCCCGGGGCGTGGCCCGTTTGGAACCCAGGGGCATGACTGGCAGGAATTATGTAGGTGACCACTTGCCATTGCTTTATGCTAAATATCTAAACTCTGGGCCCTGTGGTTTCCGAGAAGATTTTTGAAGCTTTTTGTTCCATTATGAGTCTATGGGAGCGAAGGGGCCCCGGGGCGTGGCCAATGTGGACACCAGGGGCATGATTGGCAGGCATTATGTAGGTGACCACTGGCCATTGCTACATGCTAAATATCTAAGCACTTGGCCCTGTGGTTTCAGAGAAGAAGATATTATTTTTTTCCCATTGTAAGTCTATGGGAGCTATATGTTGCCATAGCAACCAGAATTCCAATCTGATCAGCCCAAAAACCTTTTGCAACCTTTCCCCCTACCTGATGATGCTTCTCATGAAATTTGATCAAGATTGACCGTGGGGTATTAGAGATATACTTACTTGAAATTGTTTACGGATGCATGGACACAAGGACGGACGGACGCACGCACGCACGACGGACGACGGACAAAAAGTGATCACAAAAGCTCACCTTGTCACTACGTGACAGGTGAGCTAATAATCCTAAAAAGGTTCAGTCAAACTGGAATCATTTGAACACCTCTAGGTTGTTCTAGACAGGGGAAAGGAGATAGGATGAGGACTGCAATTTATTAATAGATGTATGCTGTGTGTATTCATTAGAGTCCCCTGCAGGTGGTTCTAGTGAGTATGCACAAACCATTAACCTGTATCTCTCTCTGGGCTAATTCAGATTAATCTTTACTGCAGTCTGGGCTAATGAAACAGATGACAAATTGTCAATATTTTTTCTAATTTTTCCCAGAGAAACAGGTCTTGACATCTCATGCCAATTGTCTCAACAGGAGAAAATTGGTATGAAATGTTTGTTTGTATTACAGTTTAACAGACCAGTCAACACTTATTTCTAGGTCATTTTTGAGCAGGTCAGTTTACCTATCCACACTTTTCCTAAGCAGGCTTATACGTAAGCGGTTAACCAGTACAGTGCACATTCTTTCGGCAGAAACTGACAACAGCCCTTCTTGAATCAGCCGAAGGGAGAGAATGACCGTAGAAAAGATTTCATAATCAATCTCCGCGAAAGAGTGTTGCCGACCCCGGCAGGTATCAAAACCACGTCCTCCTGATCACCAGTCAGACGCGCATCCGACTGAGCTACCTAGGCCGGCGGCATGAAATGTCAGTGAAAACAAAGAAAGAAAACTAAAAAAAAAAAAATCGGAATGTCGTCTGCTGGGAAAAAAAACGAGGGCCATGATGGCCCGGGATCGCTCACCTGATCCATATTGTACAAATGGAATTGAAGATAATATATGGTAGAGTAGAGAGTTTGAGGTTGACACAAGGAGGTTTTTATAAGTTTAGCCATCTTGTTCATCCAAGCACAACGGGTTGAGCAATTTTGAAAGCTTTTTTCCATTATGAGTCTATGGGAGCAATGGGGCCCAGGGGCGTGGCCCACTGAGAACCCAGGGACATGATTGGCAGGAATTATGTAGATGACCACTTGCCGTTAATACATGCAAAATATATAAGCTCTAGGGCCTGTGGTTTCAGAGAAGAAGATTTTTTAAGCTTTTTCCATTATGAGTCTATTGGAGCTAAGGGGCCCCGGGGTGTGGGCCATTGGGAACCCAGGGGCATGATTGGCAGGAATTATGTAGGTAACCACTTGCCGTTGCTACATGCTAAATATCTAAGCTCTGGGCCCTGTGGTTTCAGAGAAGAAGATTTTTGAAGTTTTTTTTCCATTATGAGTTTATAGGAGCTAAGGGGTCCCGGGGTGTGGCCAATTTGGACCCAAGGAGCATGATTGGCAGGAATTATGTAGGTCAGGAGTTGCCTTTGCTACATGCTAAATATCTAAGCTCTGGGCCCTGTGGTTTCAGAGAAGAAGATTTTTGAAGCTTTTTTCCATTATGAGTCTATGGGAGCGAAGGGGCCCTGGTGGCGTGGCCCATTTGGACCCCATGGGCATGATTGGCAAGATTTATGTAGGTGACCACTTGCCCTTGCTACATGCTAAATATCTCAGCTCTGGGCCCTGTGGTTTCAGAGAAGAAGATTGTTAAGGCTTTTTTGTCCAATATGAGTCTATAGGAGCTGAGGGGCCCCGGGCGTGGCCCGTTTGGACCCCGGGGGCATGATTGGCAGGAATTATGTAAGTGACCACTTGCCATTGCTACATGCTAAATATCTAAGCTCTGGGCCCTGTGGTTTCAGAGAAGAAGATTTGTGAAGCTTTTTCCCATTATGAGTCTATGGGAGCGAAGGGGTGCCGGGGCATGGCCCATTTGGAACCCAGGTACATGATTGGCAGGAATTATGTAGGTGACTTCTTGCCCTTGCTACATGCTAAATATCTAAGCTCTGGGTCCTGTGGTTTCAGAGAAGAAGATTTTTGCAGCTTTTTTCCATTATTAGTCTATGGAGCGAAGGCGCCCCGGGGCGTGGCCCATTTCGAACCCAGGCGCATGATTGGCAGGAATTATGAAGGTGACCACTTGCCATTGCTACATGCTAAATATCTAAGCTCTGGGCCCTGTGGTTTCAGAGAAGAAGGTTTTTGAAGCTTTTTTCCATTAGGAGTCTATAGGAGCTAAGGGGCCCCGGGGTGTGGCCCGTTTGGACCCCAGGGGCATGATTGGCAGGAATTATGTAGGTGACAACTTGCCCTTGCTACATGCTAAATATCTAAGCTCTGGGTCCTGTGGTTTCAGAGAAGAAGATTTTTGAAGCTCTCTCCATTATGAGTCTATGGGAGCAAGGGGCCCCGGGGCGTGGGCCATTTGGAACCCAGGGGCATGATTGGCAGGATTTATGTAGGTGACCACTTGCTGTTGCTACATGTCAAATACCTCAAGTCTGGGCCCTGTGGTTTCAGAGAAGAAGCTTCTTAAGCTTTTTCCATTATGAGTCTATGGGAGCAAGGGGCCCCGGGGCGTGGCCCATTTGGAACCCAGGGACATGATTGGCAGGAATTATGTAGGTGACCACTTGCCCTTGCTACGTGCTAAATATCTAAGCTCTGGGCCCTGTGGTTTCAGAAAAGATTTTTGAACCTTTTTTTTTCCATTATGAGTCTAAGGAGCTAAGGGGTCCCGGGGTGTGGCCAATTTGGACCCAAGGGGCATGATTGGCAGGAATTATGTAGGACACCACTTGCCGTTGCTTCATGCTAAATATCTAAGCTCTGAGCCCTGTGGTTTCAGAGAAGAAGATTTTTGAAGCTTTTTCCATTATGAGTCTATGGGAGCAAAGGGGCCCCAAGCGTGGCCCATTTGGATCCCAGGGGCATGATTGGCTGGATTTATGTAGGTGACCACTTGCCCTTGCTACATGCTAAGTATCTCAGCACACGGCCCTGAGGTTTCAGAGATGAAGCTTTTTGAAGCTTTTTTTCCATAATGAGTCTATAGGAGCGAAGGGGCCCGGGGCGTGGCCCATTTGGAACCGCGGGGCATGATTGGCAGGAATTATGTAGGTGACCACTTACCGATGCTACATGCTAAATATCTAAGCTCTGGGCCCTGTGGTTTCAAGGAAGAAGATTTTTGCAGCTTTTTTCCATTATGAGTCTATGGGAGCGAAGGGGGCCAAGGCATGGCCCATTTGGAACCCAGGGGCATGATTGGCAGGAATTATGTAGGTGACCGCTTGCCCCTGCTACATGCTAAATATCTAAGCTCTGGGCCCTGTGGTTTCAGAGAAGAAGATTTTTGAAGCTTTTTTTCATTATGAGTCTATGGGAGCGAAGGGGCCCCGGGGCGTGGCCCATTAAGAACCCAGGGGCATGATTGGCAGGAATTATGTAGATGACCACTTGCCGTTAATACATGCAAAATATCTAAGCTCTGGGCCCTGTGGTTTCAGAGAAGAAGATTTTTTAAGCTTTTTCCCAGTAGGAGTCTATAGGAGCTAAGGGGCCCCAGGGCATGGTCAGTTTGGACCCCAGGGGCATGATTGGCAGGAATTATGAAAGTGACCACTTACCGTTACTACATGCTAAATATATAAGCTCTGGGCCCTGTGGTTTCAGAGAAGAAGATTTTTGAAGCTTTTTTCCATTATGAGTCTATGGGAGCAAAGGGGACCCAGGGCGTGGCCCATTTCGAACCCAGGGGCATGATTGGCAGGAATTATGTAGTTGACCACATGCCGTTTCTACATGCTAAATATCTAAGCTCTGGGCCCTGTAGTTTCAGAGAAGAAGATTTTTGAAGCTTCTTTCCATTATGAGTCTATAGGAGCTAAGGGGCCCCGGGGTGTGGCCAATTTGGACCCCAGGGGCATGATTGGCAGGGATTATGTAGGTGACCACTTGCCCTTGCTACATGCTAAATATCTAAGCTCTGGGCCCTGTGGTTTCAGAGAAGAAGATTTTTAAAGCTTTTTTTCCATTATGAGTCTATCGGGGCAAAGGGGCCCCGGGTCGTGGCCCATTTGGAACCCAGGGGCATGATTGGCAGGAATTATGTAGGTGACCACTTGCCGTTGCTACATGCTAAATATCTAAGCTCTGGGCCCTTTGGTTTCAGAGAAGAAGATTTTTGAAGCTTTTTTTTTCCATTATGAGTCTATAGGAGCTAAGGGGCCCCGGGGTGTGGCCAATTTGGACCCCAGGGGCATGATTGGCAGGATTTATGTAGGTTACCACTTAACATTGTTACAAGCTAAATATCTAAGCTCTGGGCCCTGTGATTTCAGAGAAGAAGATTTTTAAAAATTTTCCCATTATAAGTCTATGGGAGCTATATGTTGCCATGGCAACCAGAATTCCAATCTGATCAGCCCAAAATCCTTATGCAGCCGTTCCCTCTACCTGATGATGCTTCACATGAAATTTGATCAAGATTGGCCATGGGGTATTAGAGATATACTTATTTGAAATTGTTTACGGACGCACAGACGGATGCACGCACGGATGCAGACACGACGGACAAAAAGTGATCCCAAAAGCTCACCTCGTCACTACATGACAGGTGAGCTAAAAACAACATGCAGAGCATTGAAGGATAAAAAAAATCACAAAATATCCCTAGATATCTGCTATCTCAAGCGATTGGTAGAATCTTAAGAACATGTTTGAATCAACCTTGGTCACTGGTATTTGAAACATTGAAGTTTTAGTTTATATACTTTGTGTCAGTTTAGATACAACACCGTATGTATAGATAATAGGGATTCAGAGAGAAATCAATGTTATAAATAAATTGTCATGTGACATAATAAATCAGTGCAACACACAATATGCATGCATGTTTGAAATAATTTTTCGGTACTGATATATACATGTTGCAGGGTACCATCAGAACTGCCCCCAGACAGGCAATCTTAACCCTTGTCCTGCTGAACTAGGAAATGCTCTACTTCTTCATACAGTCAGATTTACAGATACTTGGGGCCTGGACCCAGGTGAGTGATCATGGGCCGAATTGACCTCTTGAAGTTCGATTTTTGCACAGTTTTTCCATAGTTAAACCTGACTGAGCACTAGAATAACATGTTTAAACAGCTTAATCGTGTCTAGAAAGCTTATAAATGAAAGTAGTTGGGATGGCTATATAGCCCCTTTATGGAAAGATAGAAAACTTAGCCAGACCAAAATTCAACCAGTCCCAGACAAACTATCCGAACGCTGCCAAAATACAAAACGGGACTGTATCAGCCTTGCATCCGTTTGTTCCGCATTCATTTATCTTTACATCAATACTTATCTCTTTCCTCTATCTTATTTATTTCTTCCAAAAATCGATTTTAAATTGTCTTACAGTCATCAAAAATCTTTTCAAAACACAACCTTTCGCAGCGGTTCCCGGCTTCGATATTCCAACAAAGTATGTGCCAGTAAAAACCTGCCTGAATTTCCAGTTTATTTCCCGGCGCATGCGGTATTGTAATATCGAAGGCGGGAACCGCTGCGAAAGGTTGTGTGTTAGAATGAATTTTGACGACTGTCAGGCAATTTAAAATCGCTTAAAAAACTTTAACATAAAGTCTGTGACTACTTTCAAATCAGACCTAGTGCTTGAAGGATTAAGCAAATTGGTGATAATAAATACTTGTCATTCTGCAATAACAGTCAACAATTCTCTCCCTTGGCAAAACACTTGCATCAATGTAGTTTTATAGGGAGTGGACACCCCTGATATAATTTCTACTACCTATTCACAGGGAGACAAGTTTTGGAACCTGTTTCTACAAGATTTGTCTCCCCTTAAGATGTATCCATTCTCTTTTAACTATCCTGAGTTATATAAGAATTTCTAAATAGTCGAACTTCAATGGCTCAAACACCTTTTGGACCATGAAAATTTGTTTGAGACAGTGTTTTTTTGTTGTTTTTTTTTTGTTTTAGTTAAGATTATTTCACTCATATCGAGCCGATCGTTAATCAGAGGTGGGCGAAAAAACGGAGTACCCAGAGAAAATCCTCCTGACCTTCTGTTGCCGAACTTGGCATCTCACATGTGACCCGAGCAAGGCTCGAATCCACAGCAGTGAGAGACCTAATGATTAAGAGTCAGTGCTCTTATCCACTAGGCCATGGAGGCTTGTTGAGACAGTGGTTGTTGGAGCAACTGAGGGTTGATCTTAGAAACAGGCCAGGAGGCATTATATGGACATCTTTTAAATTTTCTTCACTGTGTATACTCATTAAAGAGGCGATGCTAATGAGGACAAACAACATACATTTTCAGAATCAAATAAGACAATCAGCCCAAATATATTTATATCTAAAGTTAATGAAATGTGTTCCTAGGGACTCAAGAATGAGATTGAAACAACCGTGGTAAAAGAGCCATCAGTATTCCAGCCATTGAAGTTTCACTGCATAAAGAATATTTTGTATTCTCTCTGAAACTTGCCTCTGTGTATTTTTAAATCTGAATTTTATCTTCTTTGAGACAGTGTAGAGCCAGATCAGACTGCTTATGTTGTGGCCATAGCTGTAATATTACATCATGATACCATGTGCGTGTGTGAAGTGTGCCGAAAAATGAATGATGCTGCAATACAATATTTGGACTTTTCCAGATATTCTTTACAATAAGTCTTTACATCAAAACTTTAGTATCAGTCCAGAAAATAAAATTAAGTGAAACTTGTCATGCTGAACATTCAAGCACTGCAGAAAATTCTAAGACAGCAATCAATTTTTTTTTCATTATTTTTCAATGAAAATAAGGCCGGACAACCTTTGTCTCTGTCCAAGAAAAAAAAGAAAGCAAGGCTGTCTGCTAAGTTTGCTTAGTGATAAACGACAGAAAAATTCCACTAGTAAGACCTAAAATTATTCCTTATTGTGCTTTAAAAAGCTTATTGTTATTCTTTCTTTGTGTTTTCTACACACAGTTTCCTTTGGTTAGAGACCATCTTTGGGACTGTTCAAAAGCGGTCTTTAAGATCACTTTTGAACAGTCCCAAGGGTGGTCTCAATATAGGAATTTTTACTGTTTTATTACTGTAATAGGAATTTTTGCTTTATTTTCCTACTTCCTAACAAAATAAAACCAAGTTTCAACTCATGATTAGGCAAGTAAATACCTTTTTATGGCAACCACTCATAAAATGTGTAGCATCTCTGTATAGTCTGTACATGATGTAGTTTTCAGGGTCTATCTTTGTTATGATGGGGTCAGCTGTCTGAAATTGGTGGCATAAACTTGCTTAAAATAACCCTATTTAAGCCTTATCCTGCTGAAAAATGCATTTAAGCAAGTATCTTTAAACTTTTTGCATAAAACATTTCAGGATCAATTACGCTCAATTTGATAATAGATTGGGCTGCATGATGCTTCCCTGTAGACCGCATGTAAGTACTGGTAAACCGCTTAGAGGATCAAAGCCTGCTCAGGAAAAGTGGTGTGTGTGTGTGTGAATTCGGGTTTAACGTCGCTTTCAACAATTTTTCAGTCATATCACGACGGTGTCTGGTTGCGACAGGGAGCTCAATGCTCACGTTTATAGTGCTGCCTCACTGAAGTATCATGTCCCAGACACATTACATGATACCACATCCAGTCACATTATCCTGACACTGGATCGACCAGTCCTAGCTCTACCCCGTAAATCTGAGTGCCAAGCGAGGAGCAGCTAGTACCATTTTTAACGACTTTGGTATGTCACGGCCCGGGATCGAACCCGAGACCTCCCGTTCCCCGGAGCGGACACTCTACCAACTGAGCTATCGGGGCCGGTTGAAAAAAGTGGTGTGACTCGGACCATTAATTATGTGAAGAAGTCCATGAAATGAAGACTTTATTTTTCTTATTGTAGCTCCAAAACATAGGTTATGGGTACTTGTTAGAACTGTCTCAATGAGCCGGTTCTAACGAGATCCCACAACCTATGTTTGCAGTATTTATAAGAGAAATATCACAGATTTTCATAAGAAAAGCAGCCATTTTGGAGATGTGAAAAATGCACTTTATCGCACGGGTGTGCTATCGTAATGCCTCATATAAACCCTATTTGTTTGTTTGGGTGGCAGGGCTTAAGATGACATTTCATCTCAATCCCGGGTTAAAGTCCCACAAAATTAGAAGCAACGTCTCCAAAATGACCTAAATAGTGTTAACGGGGATGTTAAACCTCATAACAAACAAACAATGATCAATTAACCCTTGTCCTGCTGAGCCCGGATATGCCTCATTTTCCAAACAATGTAGATCCAGATCAGATGGCTTCTGACGAAGCCATCTGATCAGGATCTACATTGTTTGTCCTTCAGATTGTGAATTTGTTGCAATAATTTGCACAAAGTAATCTGATTGGTTGATAATTGGTAGTGGGTGTGGCAGATTAAAATATTCAGCAGGACAAGGGTTAAGCTGAGCATGAAAAATGTTTATAACCTCAGGCCCAGGCTATAATACAAACCCATGACCTATGACTATGCAGTCCATCATACAGCCTACTTCAGTATGGATCTCTGCAGATGTTTGTTTCTTTCTCAGTTTGTTTGGAGTTCAATGACCCAGTCAACACTATTTAATTATACAGGGTTACCAGTTTACCTAACCACACCTCCTGCGGTTAACCAGTACATTGCACATTCGTTCACCAGAAACTAACTACTACCCTTCTTGAATCAGTGTTAGGAGCCTCCGTGGTCGAGTGGTTACGCTACTCGCCTTGTAAACCAGGGGTCGCAGGTTAGATCCCGGGCTTCTCCAGACTTTCGGATGAGTCTTTAAACCAAGGTCCCGTCTCCGTATGACCTTAGCTGTTGGTGGGACGTAAAACTGAAACACTCACTCTTGAATCAGTGGAATGGTGAGAATGACAACAGAAAAGATTTCAAGATCAATCTCCACGAAAGAATGTAGCCAATTCCTGCAGGTATCGAACCCCCCACATTTGTAAGTATCTTAGGCAGACTTCATCGAAGTAATTGGTTAGAAGTACTTGTTTGTTTGTTTTAAGGTCATTTTTGGGCCGGTCAGTTTAGCTATCCACACTTTTCCTGGGCAGGCTTATACGTCAGTGGTTAACCAGTACAGTGCACATTCTTTCACCAGAAACTGACAACTGCCCTTCTTGGAACAGCAGAAAAGTGTTCCTGGTGTATGAATGTCATTTGTTGACGTATCACCAGTAACAATTCTGAAGGGAAAGAATGACTGTGGAAATGATTCCATGATCAATCTCCACGAAAGAATGTTGCCGACAGCGGCAGGTATCGAACTCGCGTCCTCTTGATCATCAGTCAGACGTGCATCTGACTGAGCTACCGAGGACGGCGGTTAGAAGTACTAGGTATCTAGTGAATACATGTATATGTAATGTGTGCATGTCATAAATGTACAAACAATATTAAGAACTTGTCAGCAGTCATGTGAAATGGCACTGTATGTGCACATGTAGTGAATGTTTTTTCTGTAAAATAAAGATATCCATGCTAATTTCCATAGCTTTACATAAATGGGAGGAATAAGGATAATAAACCTTTCTTATGAAAGCCTGTGTTATGGGTTGGTGGAAACCCCTGACCTATCACTATGCAGTCATGGGTTATGGGTTGGTGGAAAGAAAATTGCCGAACCCGGCAGAGATCGTACCACTCTCTGTGCTAATTCAGCAGACAACATTTTTCTCTTTTTTTTTTTTCCAGGAAACAGGATTTGACATCTCATGCAATTTGCATGGAATGTCAAATCTTGCTTTCTGAAAAATAAAATCATTCAAAATGTTGTCTGCTGAAAATAATATCCAGCATGCAGATTGATAGATTGTATTCGAGTTTAACAGCTCAGTCAACACTATTTAGGTCATTTTTGAGGCTGTCAGTTTACCTATCCACACTTTTCCTGGGCAGGCTAGCAGGTAAGCGGCTAACCAGTACAGTGCACATTCTTTCACCAGAAACTGACAACTGCCCTTCTTTAATTAGCGGAAGGGAGAGAATGACCGTAGAAAAGATTTCATGATCAGTCTCCATGAAAAAATGTTGCGGACCTGGGCAGGTATCAAACCTGTTTCCTCCTGATCACCCGGCAGACGCGAATCTGACTAAACTTCCGAGGACGGCCAAACCCAGCATGCAGAGTGTTGAGGAAAATTTTTCGTTGATTATCCAGGTAACTCCCCACTCAACTGAATTTCTATATGAGGAACTATGTGTTATGCTACTTTCATTTTTACATGAACAGAAAATTCTTCCCTCATTCTGAAATTTCTAAAATTCCAAGATAAAATAACTTACAAAGCCACTTTCTTGTGTAAAGATGACAACTTCAAACAGTGGGGGACCTATTGCCTTCAGAAACTGATCAATTCCTGGTCTCTTCTTAAACCGCCATCCAGTGCCATACTGAAAGAAGAATAATAGCACTAGATTAGGAGAATTAACAAGGATGATCAAGGAATGATTTTCTTTCTTTTTTTTGTTGTTGTTGTTGTAGTTAGAATTTTTTGTTGTATGTATACAGAGGACCCTCCTTATTTGTTTGTTTGTTTGTATTGGAGTTTAACGGCCCAGTCAACACCATTTCAGGTCAGTTTTCAGCCGGTCAGTTCACCTTTCCACTCTTTTCCTGTGCAGGCTTATACATAAGCAGTTAAACAGTGCAAATTCTTTCGCCAGAAACTGACAACTGCCCTTCTGGAATCAGCGGGAGAGAATGACTGTAGTTAAGATTTCATGATCAATCTCCACAAAAGAATGTTGCAAACACCAGCAGGTATCAAACCCTCGTTCTCCTGATCACCAGTCAGCCGCGCATCCGACTGAGCTACCGAGGCCGGCAGGACACTGGTTAGAAAGACACTATTTCAGTTTACTGTTAAAAAGAATTTGCTGCTATAAAGAATCCCAATAAAGAGCAGATTAATAGGTAATAAAGAGCCTTTTTCTCTTAACCCTTTTGTACCAAATGGAATCTTCCTCCTTATGTATTCCAGGAGTCCATTTCAAAATTTAGGGGTGTCAGGTTGTTTTTTCTTCAAAATTTATTTGGAAAATGGCTTAACTTTTCGCAAACAGTGTAGGCCCTGAGTGATCAGACGCCGCATTCTGCAGCGTCTGATCTAGGCCTGCACTATTTGCCCTGGTACCCGTTTTGGGGTTTCCGGTACTAAATAGGTTAAATACTCTAAGTATCAAATGCTGTGGATATTAGTTAGAATTGATTCTAACAAATAACCACAACATTTGTATTTTTGAAGTATTAAATTCAAGTATTTTTAAAACCTTTGTCACACAGTCTCTTTTTGGGCAAACAAGTCATTCACGTGAAACTGTGGCTATAAAAAGTTTTGTTGTTATATCCAAATGTCGGAATGAAGAGGGTTAACTGTATTACAAATGCCCCATCATGCAATACATTTACTTTTCACTGTTTTATATTTGACATCCAAATATATAAATAAGATGTTTTCCTTGTGAGATATGAACAAGAGGGCCCAGAGGGTCCTGAATCGCTCACCTGATAATTAGTGTCTCCAGTACATTCTAGGCCCAAGGGCTATAAATTGAACAAACTTGGTAATGGTGATGAAGCTTCATACCAAATATCAAAGATCTGGGCCTTGCGGTTTCAGAGAAGAAGATTTTTAAAGATTTTCCCGGTATAAGCCTATGTAAAACCAAAGGCCCTCGGGGCGGGCGATTTTTCGCCCCAAGGCTATAATTTGAACAATCTTAGTAAAGGTCCACCAGGTAAAGCTTCACACCAAGTCTTAAAGACCTGGGCCTTGTGGTTTCAGAGAAGAAGATTTTTTAATGATTTTCCCTATATAAGCCTATGTAAAACCATAGGCCCCCAGGGTGGGGGCATTTTGGCCCCCAGTGCTATAATTTGAACAATCTTGGTAGAGGTCCACTAGATGAAGCTTCACACCAAATATCAAAGATCTGGGCCTTGCGGTTTCAGAGAAGAAGATTTTTAAAGATTTTCCCTATACAAGCCAATGTAAAACCAAAGGCCCCCGGGGCGGGGTCATTTTTGGCCCAAAGGCCATAATTTGAACAATCTTAGTAGAGGTCCACCATGTAAAGCTTCACACCAAATATTAAAGACCTGGGCCTTGTGGTTTCAGAGAAGAAGATTTTTAAATGATTTTCCCTATATAAGCCTATGTAAAATTATAGGCCCCCGGGGCGGGGGCATTTTAGCCCCCAGGGCTATAATTTGAACAATCTCGAAAGAGGTCCACTAGATGAAGCTTCACACCAAATATCAAAGATCTGGGCCTTGCGGTTTCAGAGAAGAAGATTTTTAAAGATTTTCCCTGTATAAGCCTATGTAAAACCAAAGGCCCCCGAGTCGGGGGGCATTTTTGGCCCCAAGGCTATAATTTGAACAATCTTAGTAGAGGTCCACTAGGTAAAGCTTCACACCAAATATTAAAGACCTGGGCCTTGTGGTTTCTGAGAAGATTTTTTAATGATTTTCCCTATATAAGCCCATGTAAAACCAAAGGCCCCTGGGGCGGGGGCATTTTGGCCCCCAGGGCTATAATTTGAACAATCTTGGTAGAGGTCCACTAGATGAAGCTTCATACCAAATATCGAAGACTTGGGCCTTGCGGTTTCAGAGTAGAAGATTTTTAAAGTTTTCGTTTAAAAAATCTATTTTTAGCTCTTGTGACCTAGATATGCAATGGTCCGGAACCATTTGAACAACTTTGAAGTCCCCTAAGGATCATTCCTGTGAAGTTTGGTCAAAATCCAATCAGTGGTTTAGGAGGAGATGTCATTTGAAGAAAAAGTTTACGCACAAATGCACGCACACACACACACACGCACTGACGACGGACGAAAAGTGATCACAAAAGCTCACCTTGTCACTACGTGACAGGTGAGCTAATAAAACAATTGAGCCACCAATATCAACAATTCTATCACAACACATCTATATAGGCCATGGAAAGGAACAATGATTTATTCTGCAAAAAATCACAGAGAAGAAGACCTTTTGTGATGTAACTCAAAGATTCTTTGACAATTAGATGCTTTGACATTTTCTTGCATCAAAAACATTATAAAAGGATTTAAATGCATATTAACCCTTTTTGTACCAAACAGAATCTTTCTCCTTATATACAGCAGGAATCCATTTCAAAATTTAGGGGCGGGGGGGGGGGGGGGGGGGTCAGGTTGTGTTTTCATCAAAATTTATTTGGAAAATGACTGAACATTCATCAAACAGTGGAGGCCCTGATCAGACGCTGCATTCTGCAGCATCTGGGCCTGCACTGTTTGCCAGGGTACCCATTTAAGGGTTTCTGGTACAAAATGGGTTAAACAGTTTTGGAAGGATTTCTACTAGCAACGGCCAAAGGTTTGTAGAATTTGAAGGAAACAACACAATGATTGTCAATTTCTAGTGTGTTACAATCGGAATAGATCAGCTCGTCAGTCAGTTTTTGATAAGTACACACAACATACCTTTATTTTAATGAAAATCAAGATGTCCCTATTGTTCCTCCTTGTCACTATGCTTAACCTTCAGTGGCTCAAACTACCTCTCACTCAAAAATGGCTGAGCAATATAAAGTTGACTTTATATTCAGCATAATCTGTGACAACTAACCTCACAGGCTGAAGTCTTTAGAAACCATTGATTCTTTCCACAAATAATACATTAACTGGATGGAATTCTATGTCTTATTGTTTTGTTATATATATATAATATTTACATGGTGTTTACTATGTATAGTACACCTGTACAGATTTTATTTACACCACTTTGTCAATAGTAAAATTTATATAGTATAGAGAGCCTTGTGGAAGATAGGCTGTTACTTAGATATGCCACTCTCTGAAAAAGAATTAAGGCTCCTATCATTAATAAACAAAATAACACATTAACTGTTTGACTGATTGAATTACTGATCAATCAATCAAACAATCAATCAATCAATCATTAGTTGCTTCAGCTGTTCCATTTATTAATTACTATAGTTGGCATTACAGGAGCTAGCAAATTGCTACTCCAGGCATAGAACTAAAAGTTTTCAACTAGTTTTGTGGCCCTAAATATACCAAGAAAAAATGTAGCAGACAACATTCTATTACTGGACACAGCATATAAAACATCTGGAATTATGAAATATTTTCCCTCTAAAAAAAGAGAATTTTACCCGTTACATTTGTTATATGTGCTTTAACCCTTGACCTGCTGAATATTCATATATGCCACACCCACTACTGATTATCAACCAATCAGATTTCTTGATGCAAATCAGTGCAACAAATTCATAAACTGAAAGGCAAGCAATGAAGATCCTGATCAGATGGCTTCTTCAGAAGCCATCTGATCTGGATCTGCACTGTTTAAAAGATCAGATATATCTGGGCTCAGCAGGACAAGGATTAAGGCATGATGTGCTTTCTACAAAGAGGATCTTATATGAGTGTCCATGTATAACTGAATTTATTAAATGGCTTGAGGAAAATGGATAAAATGCGAGGCTTTGCCAAGCATTTTTTAATAATACATGAACAGGAATGCAAGGTTCTATATATCATATGGCATTTAAAACAAATTTTATTTACGACTTTTTAACAAAAATGTCAATATTCTGCCATTAGTAAACATAAAGGACCTCATGAATGTAACGTTATGGGGCATATCTAACTAATATGCAGATGTAATGCCTAATTTAATGCATGGCCTTATTACACTCTCCGATGCCATGTCATATGATTAATGTGCCATATATACTGACCGTCCATTCTGGATGTACAAGAATATCTGTCATCTCCAGCACCAGTGTGTATTTTGGCTGTATATAGGGATAGGTTAGGGGGTCAGGCAACAGCTTATCTCTAGATGGCCTCTGTGTTGTCTAAAATATACAACTAGTTCACCTTATAAATAAAACTACATATCAACAAATCTCAGTTTTACAATCTCAAAATCAAAATTATCGCATTTATCATAAATTTTGCAAGAAACAAATCCATCTACAATAGATAGATGTAAATCCCAAAACACAGCCTCGGTATCAGAACTATTTGCTTTATTTAACTGAAGTTCTGGGCGGTAAATTTGACTGATCAAACCATTGAAATAGGTATTGTCAATATTTGTTTGTTTGTTTTTGTTTGATTTGAGGTTTAACGTCCCCATCAACACTGTAAAGGTCATTTTGGAGACGTTGCTTCCAATTTTGTGGGACTTTTACCCAACATTGAGATGAAATGACATCTCAAGCCCTGTCGCCCAATGAAACCAATAGGGTTTATAAGCATGGATGGTCCGACACTCTCACCGCTTTGCCTGGGCAGGCTTAGATCCTCTAAGCGGTTTACCAGTACTCGTGTGTGGGTCGGATTCAGCTCTGCATGGAAGCATCATGCAGCCCATATATTTCTTCAAGCCCCGATGGGTGGGGGCTGTATTGTTAACATTTAATAAATCATCTAAATAAGAAGTCGAGCTAAAGGCTTCATTGATTTCAGATTGGTTTTCAACGGAAAGGGACATCAAGAAATCTCTTTCCTAACAAAACAAGAATAGATCAGCCACAAACGGTGCACAATTTGTACCCATTGGAATAGCCACAACTTGTCTAAATAACTTAGTACCAAATCTTATGTTAATATTGTCAAGTCGAAAGGTGAGAGCTTCACACACTGACAAGACCATAAAGTATAATTTTTATGCTCTTCAGAAGTGAAAAAAGCATTTCTTACATTACATGCAAGATAAAGGGAGTCCTTCCTATAAAATGTCCATTCAATTAAATCACTAAGTTTTTCTTTTATAAGATTATGAGGAAGTGTAGTGTAAAGGGTGGAAAAATCATAAGTAGACAGACTTGAAGCATGAAAACGTCTGGATGTTAATTTATTTAAAACTGCATTAGATTTTTTTACAGACCAAAACAGATTTCTCCCTGATGTTTCAAAGACTTTGTCGCAATATTTAATCCCGTTTTTTGACGGCAGTAAACATGAAGTTAATAATTTGAAGAGTTCAGTGGTGGTAAAAGAGCTTGGGTTTGCAATAAACCATGCTTATGATCTTTACACTACACTTCCACATAATCTTATAAAAGAACAAGAGGCCCATGGGCCACTATGCTCACCAGAGTTCAGCCGGGCACTGCCCACTGGCAGCCATGTATGGTTTCAGTTTATTGATTATAAAGTCTCCCAAACGAACCTCCATTCCATGTGGACTTAGTATCTGAAATATTAGGCCTTTTATGAAGTGGAGGGGTGGGACATGGATCCAACAGAGCCCAGGCTGGTATCACTGAATGTGTCTTATCATAAGGAACAAGAATATATATGGTTCAGGGGTGGGGATGTGTACAGTTCCAGAGATATAAGGCCTTTTAAGCTGTGGAGGGGTTGGAGCATGGCCCTGGCAGACACCCAGTGTTCAATCCAGGATTTGGGGTTTGGGGGCCCTCTGGGCCCACAGGCCTTGGAAAAGGGGGCCATTTGGAAATTTAGGGGGCCCTTAAATTATACTATATAAAGTTACCAGATTTATCTTAAGGTTTTAGCTGCATGATAAAAATGGACACAAAACAAGTTTAACAGCACAGACAAAACCTATTAAGTTTATCTATCCATCTTCTAATACGGATATGGTCATATTTGCTCATTACCTCATTTAACCAGTACAACACAATTTGGATAAATTGTCATGCTCAATTGCTAAATGCATGTTTTATCTAGAATAATGCCATTAAAATATTTCTGTAAGAGAAGAACTCTATAATAAAAAGCGCCTGCCTCGGTATATTGCGGTATTTCGGTCCGGTATTTAGCGTAAGCCGCACGGCGCACACGAATATGGCGTAAGCCGCCTGGCGCACACAAGTATACCGAACATGGCCGCATCCCCGGTAACCAAAACGTCGATTTGGGTTTATAAAAATATGAATTGTTACTAGTTAAACAAATAAAACAAAATGTTTTTCTAAGTTATTTAGATCACGCAACATGCGTTTTTTGATCAACTCAACAATAAGCAACAGGCAGCCGAAAAACGGCGAGAAAATCGCAAAAATGAACTCCAGAAGGAACAGTCTCTAAATTCTTCAGTTGCGCCCGACGGGCCCATTGAATGATCTCTAGTGCGCCCCTCATGTAAAAAGCGGGCCCAGGGCGCAATGGCGCAGCCTAGATTGAACACTGGACACCAGGAAATCCAAGATTGTTGTCCTTGAATGTGTCTTATCATTGGGACCAAGAAAATATATTGTTTTGGAGTGGGGATCTGAACTGTTTCTGAGATATGAGGCCTTCTTATGAAGTGAAGAGGAGAGGAATGGCCCCTGTGGACAGCCAAGTTGGTGTAACTGAATGTGTCTAATCACAAGGAACAAGAGTATAGATTATGAGGTGGGGATCTTAAAGGTGTCTGAGATATATGGCCTTTTATGAAGTGGAGGGGTGGGCCATGGCATGGACACATTGCCCTAGCACAAATACACCCAAGGTTGATGTGACTGAATGAGTCTTATCAAAAGGAACACAAATATACATGCCTTAGGGGTGGGGATCTGAACAGTTTCTGAGATATATGGCATTTTATGAAGTGGAGGGTTGGGGCATGGCCCCAGCGCACTCTGGGAGACCCCTAGGTTGGTATCACTAAATGTGTCTTATCAAAAGGAACAAGAGTATTTATGGTTTAGGGATCGGGATCTAAATGGTTTCTGAGATATTGGACCTTTTACAAAGTGGAGGGGGTAGGGCATGGCCAGGGCACACCCCAGGGGACAACCCAGTTGGTGTCACTGAATGCGTCTTATTATAAGGAACAAGAATATATATGGTTTTGGGGTGGGGATCTGAATGGTTTCTGACATATATTGCCTTTTATGAAAATGAGGGGTGGGGCATGGCCCTGGCACATCCCAAGTGACCCTCAGGTAGGTGTCTCGGAATGCGTCTTATCATAAGAAAAAAGAATATATATGGTTTTGGGGGTGGGGAGCTGAATGGTTTCAGAGATATATGGCCTTTTATGCACTGGAGGGAGTGGGGATCTGAATGGTTTCTGAGATATATCACCTTTTGTGAAGTGGAGGGGTCGGGCATGGCCCCGGCGCACCCTGGGAGACCCCTAGGTTGGTATCACTAAATGCCTCTTATCATAAGGAACAAGAATATATACTGAGCAACATAAATTTAGCACAGATTTTTAGGGGCCAGTATTTTTATCAATAGAATTTTGTTCCAAAAATGAAAAAATGTACATTATCGGTCTAATGTCCAGGATATATTTATCTGCACGAAAAGTTTGTTTTTATCAATATCGAACATGGCACGTGCAATTTACAGTTTTCATGACCATGTACAATTTCTTGTTCATGGCACTAAGTAACATTTGCAAAACATATCGGTACAGTTTCATTTAACATCACAGTTAAAAAGTCTGTCGTAAATTTGCCGAATTTCGGCCATGGGGAAGAGCAGAAGCCTGACGTTAGAGCAATGTCACAGAGTTCTGGGAATGCTGGAAGGAGGGATGACTGTTACAGCCACAGCACGCCAAATTGGGGTTCACCACAGTACTGTCTCTCGGCTGTGGTCTCGATAGGAAGCAAATGGGTCACTTAAGGATCGCCGTCGAACCAGTAGACCTCAAAAAACGTCGGCGGCAGATGATCGTTACATTGTTATGACGTCAAGTCGGAACCGCTTCATGTCGGCGAGAAAAGTTGCCAATCAGCTCCGCGTGGCCACCAGAACAAAAGTTCTGCTCAAACAATTCGTCGGTGTCTGTACAGAGGAAGGCTCCGGGCGAGAAGACCTTACGTCGGCTTTCCTCTTACTCGACGTCATCGTCAGGATCAAGTGAATTGTGCTAGAAATCATTACCGTTGGACTCAAGGTCAGTGGAACAATATCCTCCTCACCGACTAATCTCGTTTCACTGTTGATTTTGCCGATGGTAGAGAGCGTGTGTGGAGACGTTCAGGTGAACGCTACCATGAACAGAAGGTCATTCAAAGGGACCAGTACAGTGGTGGCAGTATATTGGTGTGGGGAGGTATAGCACGTAACACTAAAACGAAACTCATAACTGTTCAGGGAACGCTTCCAGCTGCTCGGTATTGTGTACAAATTGTTCAGCCAGTCATTGTGCCCTTCGCACGTCAACGTCCAGGAGTGATAATCCAACAGGACAATGCCAGACCGCACACTGCAAGATACACAATGGATGTTCTAAACACTAACAATGTTCAGTTGTTGGAATGGTTATCTCGATCCCCGGATTTGTCCCTCATCGAGCACGTGTGGGAAGTTTTGGGACGCAGAGTATGAGAACGTCATAACGTCAACAACGTTTGTGATCTAGAGCAAGCGTTGCATATAGAGTGGAACAACATCCCTATGGCAGAAGTTAACAGACTTGTTTCCAGCATGAGATGTCAGTGCCTGGCTGTCATCACATCAAACGGCAGGCATACACGATATTGATGTTGCTGTGAACTTTCTTATTGACCCCAATGTGCAATATGGAGGTCTTTGACAAATTTCAGGTGGAAGGGATGGCTGTTTTCATTTGAAATTGAGTGTCAATGGATTAAAGATTAATTTCGGTAATGTTTCACATGTGTTACTTTCTTCCTCTTTAAGACATAGGTGTTTTTCTAGTCCGTGCTAAATTTATGTTGCTCAGTATATATGGTTATGGGGTGGGGATCTAAACAGTTTCTGAGATAGTCGGCCTTTTATGAAGTGGAGGGGGTGGGGCATGGCCTGGGCACATCCCAGAGGACCCCAGATTGATATCACTGAATGCATCTTATCATAAGAAACAAGAATATAAATATGGCTTTGGGGTGGGGATCTGAAAGGTTTCGGAGAGATATCGCCTTTTATGAAGTGGAGGGATGGGGTATGGCCCCCCGCGCACCCCGGGTGACCCCTAGGTTGAAATCACTGAATGCCTCTTATCATAAGTTAACAAGAATATATATGGTTTAGGAGTGTGTATCTGAACTGTTTCTGAGATATTGGGCCTTTTATGGGGTGGAGGGGGTGGGACAAGGCTCAGGCACATCCCAGGGGACCCCCAGGTTGGTGTCACTGAATGCGTCTTATCATAAGAAACAAGAATATATATGGTTTTGGGGTGGGGATCTGGATAGTTTTTGAGATATATCGCCTTTTATGAAGTGGAGGGGTGGTGCATGGCCCTGGCGCACCCTGGGAGACCCCTAGGCTGGAATCACTGAATGGGTCTTATCATAACGAGAACAAGAATATGTATGGTTTATGGGTGGGGATCTGAATGGTTTCTGAGATATTGGGTCTTTTACAAAGTGGAGGGTGTATGGCCATGGCCCAGGAACATCTCAGGGGACCCCCAGGTTGGTGTGACTGAATAATCTGAACAATCTTGGTAGAGGTCCACTATATGAAGCTTCATACCAAATATCAAAGACCTGGGCTTTCTGGTTTCTGGTTTCAGACAAGAAGATATTTTAAGCTTTTTCCCAATATAAGCCTATGTAAAACTATTGGGCTTCGGCACGGGGGCATTTTGGCCCCAGGGCTATAATTTGAACAATCTTGGTAGAGGTCCACTAGATGAAGCTTCATACCAAATATCAAAGACCTAGGCCTTCTGGTTTCAGAGAAGAAGATTTTTAAAGGTTTTTCTTATTTTCCCCTTTTTGTTGCCATGGCAACCAGAGTTCTGCATGGAATGGAATTCTTTGAACAACTTTGAGAGAGGACCACCCAAAGATAATTTCTGCTAAGTTTGGTCAAAATCTGTTCTGGAGGAGATGTCATTTAAAGGAATTGTGGACGGACATCCTGACAGATGACGACGACGACAAAGGACTGTGACCGATCACAATAGCTCCCCCGGAGCCTTTGGCTCAGGTGAGCTAATCAAGCAAAACATATTTTGCCTGGTAATTGAAACACAGTAAATGAAACAAAGGTGATATTTTGCTATATATTGAAATTTGTTAATATGTCAACTCCTTTGCACTCAAAATCCCACCCAACAGAAGCCTCCGTGGTGCAGTGGTTACGCTACTCACCTTGTAAACCAGGGATCGCAGGATCGATCCCGGGCTTCTCCAGACTTTTGGATGAGTCTTTAAGCCGAGGTCCTCTCTCTGTATGACCTTAGCTGTTGGTGGGACATAAAACTAAAACTCACTCACTCACTCAAAATCCCACCATCTAAAAATTTTACATTAAGTCCACAAATTTGAAATATATTAGATCTATACGAACCTCTACTTCTCTAAAAACTTCTTTGTAAGCCCTTTTTATGTAGGCAAGTATCACAAAATCTGCAAAAACAAAACGACATACAATTAACTCTTGTCTTGCTGAACACAACAACATCTTTGATTGTTTGTTTGATTTGAGGTTCAACGTCCCCATCAACACTGAAGGTCATTTGGAGACATTGCTTCCAATTTTGTGGGACTTTTCCCCCCAGACATTCAGATGAAATTACATCTCAAGCCCTGTCACACAATGAAACCAAAAGGATTTATAAGCATGGACACAATATAAGTCATCATAATGGCATTACATACCAAGTTTGAGGCTTCCAGATTTTACAGTTCCTGAGAAATCTTTGCCAAAAACTTAACATTGGCCTATATGGAGAGAAAGAAGAATGAAAGAACAGATGAACAAATAAGCAAGAAAATACCATTGTCTCTTACACAATACAAGTCATCATCATTGCATAGTATACCAAGTTTGAGGCTTCTAGCTTTTGATGTTCCTGAGAAATCTTGGAAGAAAAATTAAACATTGGCCTTTATTGAGAGAAATAAGACTGAAAGAACAGATGAACAAATACAAGTCAACATGATTGGTTAGTATGCCAAGTTTGAGGTTTCTAGCTTTTATGATGCTTGAGAAATCTTTGACAAAAATAATCACGAGTGGAAGGATGGACAGACAGAATGACAGATGTCCAATCAGGGTACACACTGTTTGCCTGTATGCAAAAATATGTTTGCAAGAAGATCCGCCGGCCTCGGTAGCTCAGTAGGATGCACGTCTGACTGGTGATCAGGTGGACGCGGGTTCGATACCTGCCTGGGTAGACAACATTCTTTCGTGGAGATTGATCATGAAATCTTTTCTATGGTCATTCTCTCCCTTCCACTGATTCAAGAAGGGCAGCTGTCAGTTTCTGGCGAAAGAATGTGCACTGTACTGGTTAACTGCTTACGTATAAGCCTGCCCTGGAAAAGTGCGGACAGCTAAACTGACCGGCTCAAAAATGACTTTAAATTGAATTGACTGGGCCGTTAAACTCAACACAAACAAACAAGAAGATCCAGCAGACAACATAAACAGACGACATTTTCAGATGCAATTTTCTCGGCATAATAAGGGTTAAAAGAGTTGCCACTAAGGCTGGCACGATTAATCTGGTAACCGATTATTCAATCGATAAATTCTTGAAAAATGATTATCATCACTGGTTTGCTTGCAATCGATTATTTGATAAGTACAATTTACTATCAAAAGTTGTGCCTAAAACTGCTGTATGAGTGGCAAACAGTGCAGACCAAGATGAGACGACGCTTTCTGCAACGTCTCATCTGGGTCTACACTGTTTGCTCAGGCCTGTCTGTTCAAATACACATGGCAAAGTACAATATATGGTAGGAGTCATGCTCAGACAGAAAGCCAGACAGGTAAAATTATGACCAAATCTTCAGTGATCACTAATCGATTATCGATCGCAATGACAGGAATGATAACCGATTATCTTTTCAGCTCTGATTAGCCAGCCCTAGTTACCACCTCTGAAATCTGTATCCATTCACCTTAAAATCATCTTTGTGAGATCAGTGAAGACTGTTCAGCAAGCCTGTGCAGTCCAGTCTGATCAGTTTGCCCTGATTGCACAAGCTTTGCCAGTGCCCTTGCTATCCAAAGGGAGATAACGGAAAACTCTTGCCATTTTAGGTTGATTTGAGGCTGATCCACCACAGGCATCTTAAGGGGAATGGGAAGTCACTCCATATGTGCATTAACAATGGCGAAAGGTTGGGAGAATCTCAAGAAAACAACAAAGCTAGTGTCCATATTTCGTGTGTTAAAAACTGAAACAAATCAGCTCTAGTGTATGACTTTTTGAGTAATAAATGACAGCTTGTTGGTCAGTTGTAAGTAGACAAATTACTCACACAACATGCTAGTGATTTGATCCACTTTACAAGTGACTGCCAAACTGTGATTTATTACTCAACAAATAACTGTTGCACCTCAGACAGGGTCTCCTACTGGAGCAATGTAGCAAAACATCAAGCCCTCCATAACCCATAACAACATGTTTTCCTAAAAAGAAAATGATCACATGCTTAAAAGAGTCTCACACTCCTGATCATTTTATTTACAATTTATGGAACTCACCAAACACCTGCAGCCAGTTGTTAAAAACTAACAGTGCCATTAGTTAACCCTTTACCACTCAGGGATTTTCTGAATTTTCGCTGATTTTCACAGTGGTGCACCTGACAGCAACTTCAACTAGCCATTGTTTCATAATGGATGGTCTGTTTTACACCAAACTCGGTATGAATGTTCATTGGGCAGTAGCCTTTCAAATGCAACCTTTCATGACTTGATCATTGTTGTAGTGGTAAAGAGGGGGCATAAAGTTGGCAAAAAGTGTGTTTTCACATGAATTTTTGACAACATTTTAATCTTCACACAGCTGTCAAGGCAACAATTAAGGTGTTTGGCACTGGCCATTTTCACTCTTTGCAGCATGATTTATCAGCATCAATTTTCAGGCATTTTTTACCTCAGACACCCTCAGATTAAATTTTAGCGGCCGGTTGGGCCTTACACCCAAAATTTTTTGGGATGTTTTTAGTGGGAAGGCACGCGAAAAAACATGTCACTTTTTTGCCCAACAAATCCTAAAGCAATCATAACTATCCAAGGGTAGAAATGCAGATTTTAGGTGCTTCTTTGGCTTTAAATGGGGGGGGGGGGGTGTGCATACACGTAAGAACACGTATCTCAGTGGGAAAGGGTTAACACATTGTTAAAACTTTGATCATTTAAATATGGCAAAAATACTGATATATGGCAAAAATACTGATATTTTACAGAAAAATGTGAGTAGCTTTTGTAAATGCTGCACACATTTTCCAGAAAACTATCACTGTATTAGGCACTGTTCTTATTAGAAGAGTTAACAATTTGACCACTAACAACTCATTTAGCTAATAAGGCTTTGAACACCTGGGCCCTGTTTTTAAATTTCATATGAAATGACAACCCATGTGAGATTCTCTATTTCTCGTGTGAGTGTTTAGAAGCCTCAGTGGTGTAGTGGTTACGCTACTCGCCTTGTAAACCAGGGATTGCAGGATCGATCCCGGGCTTCTCCAGACTTTCGGATGAGTCTTTAAACTGAGGTTCCGTCTCTGTATGACCTTAGCTGTTGGTGGGACGTAAAACTCAAACACTCACTCATGTGAGTGTCCTCTATAAATAGTAACGTTTTGTTTTATAAAGCATCATCTAGGAAAGGAACACTTATTTTCTGAAAAAAATACAAGTGCACACTACAATAGATTCACATGAATGTATCGTTGATAAAAAATGTATTGACACAACATCACTTACCGTCACTGAACTGATCTTTGATCTACAAGAGACGATAAAAATATCAAATCAACTAAGTGTATCAATAAATTGGCTTGCAGATTTTAACAAGAATAATTATTGTTAGGTTTTGTTTGTTTGATTTGAAGTTTAACGTCCCGGTCAACACTGTAAAGGTCATTTTGGAGACGTTGCTTCCAATTTTGTGGAACTTTTACCCAACATTGAGATGCAATGACATCTCAAGCCCTGTCGCCCAATGAAACCAATAGGGTTTATTAGCATGGACGTTCCGCCTCGCACCGCAGTTCCTGGACAGGCTTAGATCCTCTAAGCAGTTTACCACTACTAGTATGCGGGCTGGATTCAGCTCTGCGTGGAAGCATCATACAGTCCATATATTTCTTCCAGCCTCTATGGGCGGGGCCGAATTATTGTTAGGTAAAAGAATAATTATACTACTCTGACAAACCCTTATGCTGCTGAATAAATTAATTTAGCCGCACTCATTCCTGACTATCTGTCAATCAAATAACTTAATATTTTGTATTCATTCAATTCACAAATTTTATAACAACCAGTTTAGATCCAGATCAGATGGCTTCTATAGCAATCTGATCTTGATCTCCACTGTTTGAATCGTGTTCAACAGGTTAAGAATTAACTTGTATTTCATCCAGCATGTTAGCTTTTCAATGGTAAAACACTATAAACTTGTGCACAATGTCAGCAGGACATGTGGAGAGAGGTTCTCCAAGCAATCCAGATTTTTACTCTGTCTGTTTAAACCTTATCTTGCTGTTCACTGTAGATCCAGATAAGATGGCTCTGATCAGGATCTACACTGTTTGGCATTCAGTTTATGAATTTGTACCAATAAATTACATCAAGTAATTTGATTGGCTGACAGACAGAAATGGGTGTGGCTTAAATGAATATTCAGCAAGATAAGGCTTAATTTTATGTCTGTTTAAACCTTATCTTGCTGTTCACGACAACCCCTATCTTTGCAAACAGTGAAGATCCAGATCAGATGGCTTCTGAAGAAGCCATCTGATCAGGATCTACACTGTTTGGCATTCAGTTTATGAATTTGAAGCAATAAATTACATCAAGTAATTTGATTGGGTGATAGACAGAAATTGGTGTGGCTTAAATGACTATTCAGCAAAATAAGGGTTAATAGCCAGCCTTGGCAGTTCAGTCATTTTGATCAGGCAGTAGTGGGTTTGCTACCCGCTGGATCGGCAACATTCTTTTATGGAAATTAGTCATGCATTTCTACAGTCATTCTCTCCCTTCCAATGATTCAAGAAGGGCAGTTGTCAGTTTCTGGCAAAAGACTGTGCATTGTACAGTTGCTACCATACTGGTTAACCACTTATGTAGAAGACTGCTCAGCAAAAAAGGTAAGGTAATCTGAGTTGCTCCACATGACCTAAAAAGTGTTGACTTGGCCAAAGAAACCTCTGTTAATGATCAGCTCATATATGTGGAATATTCTTGAACGCGGCATAAAGCTCAATGGTAATATATAAGACAACAAAATGTTATTTCATTCTTTCTGATTTCAGCACACAATACCTTATTTACCCATAATATCTGAACATCTCAACTCCTTACAATACCTATTCTAAAACTGGACTGATTTACTGCCCAATGTTGTCTCAAGGTAGCTGGATGAGTGACAGTGTGGACCATAGAATGTGGTGACTCATCTGGGTCTACACTGTTTGGTCAGGCCTGTGTCTGCATACACAGAGGATCTTACACAAGTGGTCATTTCATATGATATAAGTCTACCCTCGTTATCTCGAACCTCATGGGACGGGATAAAAAGTTCGAGTTATCCGTAGTACATATAACCAAAGTGTGACGTCACATGCATGCCGGAGCCCATTATTCTCCGTGAATTGCTTGGTATTCTTGGTTATTCTTGAAAAATAGCACTTACATCCACAGCTTATTGAGTTTTGTTTATGAAAGTAATGGAGCTTGTCAAAATATAGCAAAAAGATTTCTCATGTGTTTTGTTGTCTTTTAAATTCCTGCAAATTTGGGTATCCAAATAAGCTAAAAATATATAAGTACTTAAATGGGCTGGTTCCCCGCTTGTGAACGCAATGCTAATATCACTTCAGTGAGCAGAACATGCTATATGTCATACTGTAGTTCCTCGTATTGATTTAAACAGTTTAGGTCCTGCAGAGAAAGCTGGTTATGAGTCATCTTTTAGGATCTACACTGTTTGTATGTGCATCGGGACAAGGGACAGTACTCAATTTTGACACTAACTAGAATTTGTTTTTCTACAAAAACACAGATGTCTCCCCCATTTTTTACCTCTAAGTATGACCTTGACATTGGAGGTATTGAGCTGGGTCTTGTGTGCAACACATCATCTAATGAAGATGAACATTTCTGCAAAGTAACTTTAAAAATGTTCATAGAGAAATAAACAAGAGGCCCATGGGCCACTATGCTCACCAGAGCTGATGGACACAGCCCACTGGCAGCCATATACTTTATTAAATCATGGCAGTCCAAAGCCAATGGATGCTACAAATGAAATTCGGGCACAATCACCCAGGTATCTTCTTAGGACACAAAGCAAAGGTGCCACTGCTTGTAAAACTACATAAAAGGTTGAGGTAAAGCTGTCACCTTTAGAGGGCTTACAAGGTAAATGTTAATGATGCATGACACATGCTCGATGAACGCAGGGTGATCACAATGGCTTTAGAACCTTGTGCACAAATGCACTTTATGCAAGGATTAGTCAAAGAGCTGTACCGATGGGCCTTCGTGGCCTAGTGGATAAGAGTGCTGACTCTTAATCATAAGGTCTCTCACTGCCACATACATACATACATACATACATACATACATACATACATACATACATACGCACCGAGTGACGGAGACGGAATATAATGTACATAAATTACACGGTATGTAAAAAAAAATGGGGTCGGATAGGGGACGAGGCGCCGACCAAAAATAAAAAAAAAAAAAAAAAGGTCTCTCACTGCTGTAGTTCAAGTCCAGGTACTCTGGTTTTAACCCACCTTTGATTAATGATATGCTCGATATTAGTGAAAAAATCCTGAAAGGGCTGTGAAACCAAAACCAAAAACAAAAAAAAAAAACAAAAAAAAAACAGACCCTTACCTCTTTTACCTCTTGCAAGCCAAAATGTTAGGGGCCCAGGTAGCGTAAGAACATGACTCTTCCCCTCACACAGCCTCTCCAGCATCAAATTATCAAAACTTGTTGCCAGACAGGGAAGCTTGTCTGACTCAGACCTTGCCAAGATATATATGTTTTTAGCAAAAGTGCAATTTTGTGCGCACATTCATGGCTATCAACTCCACCCTGGAGTAGCTCTTGCCATATAAGTTTATAAAACTTCAATTTACTGGTAAGCAGTATTATCATTTGTTTGGCAACAACTAAGTATTTGGCAGTGCTGATACACACTTTGAAGTGAACAAAATTAAATAAAATGCTATATATATTTTGAATTCTATTCCATATCATGTTGCATATTTTTCCTATGTTATGCCGTTTGTCTTTTCCTTGATCATTTTTCCCCTCTGTTTTCCATCCATTGACATATCTACCAGTCTGAAACATTTCTGTCTTGCTCTTTGATAGATAAGGCCATCAACTCCTACAGCTTTTGGATAAAACTACTGGCACATTTCTGGCAACCTTTTTAGCATATTTTCAGTGAACTTCTGGCACAATTCTTGTAACCTCCTGACATACTTCTTGTAAACACCTGGCATATTTCTAATAAGCTCCTGGTACATTTCTTGCAAACTCCTGGCATATTCCTTATAAACTCCTCGCACACTTCTTGTAAACCCCTGGCACATTTCTGGCAATTCCTGGCAATTTTTTAAGTAAATTCCTGGCACATTTCTTGTAAACGCCCGACAAAATTCTTGTTACCTCCTGCCATATTACTTGTAATCTCCTGGCACTTTTCTTGTAATCTCTTGGCATATTTCTTGTAAGCTCCTTGCACACTTCTTGTAACTCCTAGCACATTTCTGGCAAACTTCCAAGCATATTTTTAGTAAATTTCTGGCACATTTCTTGAAAACTCCTGGTAAAATTCTTGAAACCTCATGACATATTTCTTGTAACCTCCTGGCATATTTCTTGTAATCTACTGGCACATTTCTTGTAAACTCCTGGCATATTTCTGACAAACTCCTGGTACATTTCTTGTAAACTCCTGGCATATTTCTTGTAACCTCCTCACAAACTTGCGTATTTTCAGTAAACTTTTGGCACATTTCTTGTTCACTACTGGTACAATTCTTGTTAACTCCTGACATATTTCTTGAAAACTCCTGGTAAAATTCTTGAAACCTCATGACATATTTCTTGTAACCTCCTGGCATATTTCTTGTAATCTACTGGCACATTTCTTGTAAACTCCTGGCATATTTCTGACAAACTCCTGGTACATTTCTTGTAAACTCCTGGCATATTTCTTGTAAAGCCCCGGTCCCACAGACCTTGCGACTGCGATGCGACCTCTCTGCAACTGATTTCGTTGCAACTGGCCCGCGACCTTTGCAACTGTTGCAACTAAATTTGCTCCGTAAATGTGATCGCCGATCCGTCGCCGACTAGTCGGCGACCGGTCGCCGAACAATCGGCGATTAATGTTGCCCAAAGTCGGCGATTGATCAGCGACTTGTCGCCGAAGAATCGCCGTATGATCGGCGACTGACTTGCAACAAGTGAAACATGATCGGGGACTAGTCGGCGATCAATCGGCGACTCTTCAGAGACTGGATAAAACCGATCGGCGACTTGTCAGAGACTTTTTTGCGGTTTTTTTTTTTGACACAGACAAAAATAAACTAAATTTTCGACTGCTGAGAGTCTTCTCTGGGCTGCTGCAAGTCCTCGTCATCCGAAATTGGTGACTGAGCCTTGCTTCCTGTTTTTTTTTTTTTTTTTTTTTTTTTTTCGGCTGCGCCGCCGTTTTCTTTTGCCCGCCTCTCCGAACCATTTTGCCTCTTTGAAAGCTGTCGTCGAAATGATGCTAGGATGTTAACAGTTTTTTATTGTAGTTGGCGCTATAATCGTTCGGTGGTTTTAACACCTTTTTACAGCTTGTCGGCGACCAGTTGCAGACCAATCGCCGACTTATCAGTGATCAATCTCCGATCGATCGCCGACTCATCGCCGAACAGTTGCCGACTCATCACCGATAGGTCGTGGATAGATCGCGGATCAGTCGGCGATTAGTCGGCGATCGGTCTGCGACCAGTCTCCGATAAGTTGCAATAGGGTTGCTAGAATTTACAGCCAAATTTGCATAAATTCGGTCGGGGATCGATCGGTGACTGTTCGGCGATCGATCGGAGATTGGTCTGCGACGTCTAGAAAACCATTGCAACTAGTCTGCGTTCAAAATCAGTCGCAGCCAGTCTTTTGTGCATGCACAAAAGACGATCGGCGACTAAATTTGTTCGGCGACCTACCCGCGACCTTGCTGCAACCGTTATAAAACCTCCGTGCGACTTCTGAAACCGCTCCGCGATTGCCATTTTTTTTAGTCGCAGAAAGGTCGCATCGCGGTCGCAAGCTCTGTGGGACCGGGGTTTAACCTCCTCACAAACTTGCGTATTTTCAGTAAACTTTTGGCACATTTCTTGTTCACTACTGGTACAATTCTTGTTTACTCCTGACATATTTCTTGTAATCTCCTGACATGTTTCTAGAAAACTCCTGGTACAATGTAAACTCCTGGCATATTTCTTTTAAACTCCTAGCACACTTCTTGTAAGCTCCTGACATATTTTTTTTAACTCCTGGCATTTTTCTGATATAACTACAGGCATATTTCTGGTTTGTGTTCAAATTTATGTCTCAAAAGCACCATAGATCAGCTTATGATCAGTCCAGTAAGCTTCAATAACATCACTAGAACATGGGCAATTTGCAAACAACAGATCTAGCAATGACCCAGAATCAGTAGTAGGTTTGCTGATGAGCTGTTCGCATCCTAACTGTGTATGCATAAAATCTACAAAAGTCAAAGCGGTCATATTTGCATCCAAGTTGAAATCTCCAAGAATAACTAATTTGGCATTCAAATCTATCAATGGCATCAAATGGCATAACATATTATTTTTCAGAGCAGTTTGCGAGCTTTTGGGATACTTGTAGAAAACCACAACTTGAAAAGAACACTTGTAACCTTTCTTTAAAGTAGCCAGCATGAATTCACATGCACTAGAATGGAATTTGTCTATCTTCTGAATTTCTAGACATTCTCTTACATATAAAGCAAGTCCATGATAAGGTCTATTGGCAGTATATTGTTGTGTTTCATCTAGCCTTATCAGCCTGAACCTATTGAGATTAAACTGAATATTCTCATCTCTTGAGCATAGCCTAGTTTCTGCAAAGCCAACAACATCAGCTGATAACACATTTGGTTCATACTCAATTTCATGAAAATGCTTGTGCAAGGACCTTGCATTGTTAAACAGAACCTTTATTTTACCAGGATCAACTTTGTAGAGTGGAGTATAACAGAGTTCAAGAAGACCTTCTGTTTGCAACCGCTGCATCTCTACTTTGACCTTTTCATCAACAGCCAAAGCTTCTTCATTAAGATTCAAAATGAACAAATTTTCCAGTTTTCTTACTCTGCTTAAAGCAACATAGTGAATATGTGGTTGTTTCCTAACTCTTGATTGAGACAAGTCCACAACGATTTCATCAACTGTAGACCCTTGGGCTTTATGGACTGTTTTTCCAGCTGAAGGTTTCAAAGGAAACTGAATTCTCTGATAAGTTTTAAAATTGTATATGAATGATCGTTCTATGTCAAATATTGGTGTCCAGGCCTTATGAATGTTTGAACTGTACAAACCCCTATTAAAAGATTTCTCACGTGTCAAACTGCCAATGCTAGGATCATCAAACAAAACCCAAATTATACTTGGTCGATCAGTTCCTTCCATTTTACGTTCAATGTATTTTGCAACACATGTGGATCCATTTGTCAAACCATCCTCTACATTGATATTTACTGTTATATCATAAACCATTCCAACTGCTATTTTAAAATGTTTTTCTAAATTTGCTGTTTTGTTAGAATCTTCTGGAAGTGACTCAATTAGAGTTTTGCTTTTTTGTGCTGAGATGTTAGCAGCAACAACTGTATCATGACAAGGAATAATGATTTTTTCCTCTGATAATCTGCTCAAAACACTATCATTGTGTCTAGCCACAAACTTGTTTTCGGTAAATAAATGAGGAGCCTGTTTTGGATAAGCATCTACTTCAGGATCAACAGTGTGCCTCCTTAGCTCAATTCTGTCATCTTCTGTCAGCTCATTTTGCCTCAGACGTTTCAGCAACTGTGCAAAGTGAATATCATCTTTCTGTCTCATGATATCAACAAGTTCATACATTCTGAAATGATCTTTCCATAAATTAGGAGCTAGTGCTGAAGCACCCTTTGATGGATCACTGAATATCCATTTGTCACAAACAGGCATCAGTTGATACAGATCACCAACAGCAATAATGCTTATTCCACCAAATTTTGTTTTTGTTCCTGTCAATTGTTGCAAGCGTGTGTCTAAGAAGCTTAGTGTGCTTGTTCCTACCATAGATATTTCATCTATAATGATCAATTTCAAATGCCTGTATTTAACTCTGAATGTGTTTAATTCATCAGCTGACAAAAGTTCATTCACTTGTTTAAACTTTTTCAAAAAAGCTGAAGCAATTGTTACACCATTGATATTGTAAGCTGCTTTTCCTGTATAAGCACAAAGAAGGATTCTGATGTCATCAGGATTTTCTCCCTCTCTAAGATTCAAGATTCTGTACAAACTTTGATAAAGAGCTTTAATAAGAACTGATTTGCCAACACCTGCTCCACCTGACAAAAAGGTATATAGTGGCTCTTCTTTGTATTTCAGCCAAAAGATAACATGATTGAAGAATTCCCGTTGCTTTAAATTCAAACTTCTGAGTAAAAGTAAATATTGATCTTCTGGCAGTATAACACTGTTAGTTTCAACAGATGGTACTGAACAAGTGGCCTGTATCTCTATACCAATATCATACTGTCTATGTTCTACTACCTTGTCTGGATTGAAGTATATGAAAGGCTCTGCTTCTCTTTCACCTTCCTCTTCAGCTTCCCTATTTTCTTGTTCTGTATTTGGAGCTATTTTATCATATGCATCTTCATCTGCTTCTGCCATTTGCCTTGCGATTTCAAGCTCTTCTACATGATGCTCATACTCATTTTGTTTAGGTTCTATGGTAGCTTTCAATGTAATGTAATGTGCTTTAAAAGTGTCAAATGAACCAATCAAGTCTTTTGCTTCATTCCTCCAGGGCATAAAAAGCATAAGTCTCTCTCTGTAATAATTCTCCGGATCTTTCTTTTTATTGTATCTTACATAGCGTATTATCTTGGGTGTTGCTCTGAGTTTATATCTGGTACCATTTTTGGTCATGCATAACATGTTTGAAGCACAACTTTCAAATTTATCAACCTCATCATCAGCTTCACAGTCATCACTAGAATCACTTGCCGAAGCATCATCTTCATTTTTGTCTTTAGTTTTCTCTGGCAAACTATTTCCTTTAGGATATATGATGTCAACTTTAGAAACATAATCGGCTAGACAGAACTGCTGAAGCTGCCTAGGCCTTTTCGAATATCTTTGAATCATATTATCTGATTCTATGTCAGTTGATTCAGGAGGTAATTCATCTAGAATAGATTTAGGTTTAAGCAAAAACACTCTTTCTTCTGCAGTAGATGTATTGATGAAAACAACATCCCTTGTAGCTTTTGTTAAAGGAATCTGCAAAGTCAGGTATACAGCTTCTTGTGCACTCACTTCAACACAGTTGGAAAAGACATTTCCAATATGTCTGACTTGTTTCTTCAAATCAGAGTTACCTTTTCTAGCTTCCTTTGCTGCTGCTTCAAGCTGTGCGCTCATACCTCTCTGAGATTTACTGATATAACCAACCACGTATGTTGCACAACCATAAGGTTCAAGGATGATCTGAATGTCAAGATTTGCCTTCCAACCAAGGAGTATTTGCTTGTTAAATAAATTAACTCTCATTTCATTTGGCTTGCGCTTCAAGAACATTTTAGCAGTGTTTAAAGAACTTCTGATACATTTTATATAATCTTCAAAGTCCATTTTGACAATTTTCTCCAAAAATTCATCAAAAAGTATTTCAGAGTTATCTTTATACTCATTCATGGTCTTCTGAAGGTTTGAGTATTTTCTTTTGTAATTATCTACGTCTTCATCCAGTGGGTGTAACAGCATTGTTCTTGGAAGAGGAGGCAATGGAAACCCGAATCTGCATATTGCATGTCCTTTCTTTCTACAAGACTTTGAATGCTTATGCCTTTGAAGATCTACAAGATCAGCGATGTCATCATCTTCAATGCTGCAAGTTAGATACTGATCTACAAATTCAATTATTTCCTCATCAGATTTTTTTGCCAATACAGGAGAATTCTCAATCCAAACAAGCATATGGATATGAGGAGAACCACGCTGTTGAAATTCGACTCTATAGAAGAAATCAGTAATTTTTCCAACTGGTTGATATTCATTTTTCAGCACTGTATTGATAAAATCCTGTACCCTGTGATCAAAATATCTTGAACATGTAACTGGGTCTTTCTGAACAAGTTTTGTTTTCTCTTGCCATGTCAGAGCCTTGATTTCCTCATCAGAATAATCAACCGCATCATTCAGTTTCGCTAAAATCTTCAAGAGATCATTCCACCTTGTGTCAGCAGCTGATAATGACATAAACCATGTGGGTAAGGAAAGCTGTCTTATCATTGCAAATATATCTTTCTTTCTAGCTTCTAAATAGGCTGGAGAATTTCTAAGCTGACGAAATATGTAATAACCTTCGTCTAATTTTACAAGTTTATCCATGCATGCTGGATCTCTAGCTTCAGCCGCAGTAATTGTCTTCCCTTTGTTTTTGCATCTTCTCAGAGCTAAATTAACTTTGTCACTTATTTGTTTCATTTGTAGTTTCTTATGTTTGAAGAAGATATTTGGGACTGATTGTGCTGCTCTTCTATCAACACTTCGCAACTCCCATTTTACAATATCACTGTAATGAACTGGCGTTTGTCTTTTATCATTATCAAGTCTTCTCTGACCACAGTAAATAGTTGGAAAGCATAAAAATTCAGCATCTTTATCCTGATACAAGCTGAGTGGATGTTGTCCTTCACCTGGTGCAAATGTAAAGGTCTGATCATATTTGCTTTCAACATTAGCATCGTCCACCAAGGTATCTACATTCCCAACATTTTCACCACTATCTATCTCACTGAAACCATCAGAATCATATCCTTCTGCGACCCTTTCTGAATCTAATGCAGAATCATTATCTTGTTTCAGCCCAAAATCATTGTTTCTTTCATTTTCCTTTGACTGTCTATTGCAATCTTCTAAAAACTCTCTAACAGTATCCTCTGCACTATTAGTAACTTCTTGAAACCATTTGTCATCAATGACAATGTCTGATTTTTTATACAGTTCGCTCTTGTTCACAAGCCAATGTAATGCTGTTAAAACTCTAAGTGGTCTTACATTTTCCTTGAAGTCTACCTTTTTGTATGATAATTTCTTCTTAAGCTGAACAGCAACAGTAAAGGTGTCATCCATAGGCCTTGGAAGTGAGTTTACAGTTGGTTGAATATCTACTGGAACATTGATAACATTTCCCTTTATTGAGTATTGACCTCCACGTGGAAGTTCTCTTATCTGCATGAAAGGAATGCGTAATGCAATTAACCTTTCTTCAAGCTGATACAAATCTAACTCAGGTGGTTTGTCTGGCCATTTCATTCCATTTGCTAAGGAAAGTTTAGGAACTTTACCATCCTTTAATGCTGATTAGCATGTATGACAAATCCATTCTTCATTATTGCCTGATATCATTTTTGTGCAGTAATTGTGTTTAAATGTAGCTGATAAACACGTTTTCTTTAGTACTGAAACACTCTTTTGAAACCAAGTTTGGTGGCAACAAGTACAAACATATATGGGCCCTGCAGCAATATTTCTATGAAAAAGATCAATGGCTTCTTCTATACTTTTATACTGTTTACCTGTCTTTACCTCGAATGCATTTATCATTGATTGATTTTCTTCCAGAATCTTACATCTTTTACGGCACTTATGGCTTTCATTTTCTTGTAATTTTCTTTTTTCCTGCCTTGACTGTTGTCTTTTTATCCTTTCACCCTCTTTAATGATTGGATTTCTTCTATACTCTTGCTTTTTGACACGTTCCTTTGCTAGAACACCTGGCTTCTGTCTAGACTCCTGCTTCTGAGCACATTCTTTTGCTAAAACACCCGGTTTCTGTCTAGACACCTGCTTCTGAGCACGTTCTTTTGCTAAAACACCCGGTTTCTGTCTAGACACCTGCTTCTGAGCACGTTCTTTTGCTAAAACACCCGGTTTCTGTCTAGACACCTGCTTCTGAGCACGTTCTTTTGCTAAAACACCTGGTTTCTGTCTATAATCTTGCATTTGAGCACGTTCTTTTGCTAAAACACCCGGTTTCTGTCTAGACACCTGCTTCTGAGCACGTTCTTTTGCTAAAACACCCGGTTTCTGTCTAGACACCTGCTTCTGAGCACGTTCTTTTGCTAAAACACCTGGTTTCTGTCTATAATCTTGCATTTGAGCACGTTCTTTTGCTAAAACACGCGGTTTCTGTCTAGACACCTGCTTCTGAGCACGTTCTTTTGCTAAAACACCTGGTTTCTGTCTATAATCTTGCATTTGAGCACGTTCTTTGGCTAAAACACCTGGTTTATTTCTACTCTCCTGTTTACGAGCACGTTCCTTTGCTAAAACACCTGGTTTAGTTCTAAACTCCTGTTTAAGAGCACATTCCTTTGCTAAAATACCTGGTTTATTTCTACTCTCCTGTTTACAAACACGTTCCTTTGCTAAAACACCTGGTTTAGTTCTAAACTCCTGTTTTTGAGCACGTTCTTTAGCTAAAACTCCTGGTTTCTGTCTATACTCCCGTTTTTGAGCATATTCCTTTGCTAAAACACCTGGTTTCTGTCTAGCGTCTCTTTTCTGAGCAATTTCCTTTTCTTTGAAAGCAACTGATATTCTCTGTTTTCTCTTGTACATTTGGTGGTATAATTTGCGGGTTTTGGTTTTACTGGCCTTCTGAGAAGCAGTTAGACTACTAGCTTTGTATGATTTTTTTTGTTGCAATGCTTGCTGTCTTGCATTTTGATCCTTAAAATAAGAAACAAGAAGACTTTCTGAAAGATTCTCTGCAGTATGTGCATAAGATTCAATTTTACTGTAACAGGTAAAAAGTCAAACTGTGCATTAAAGTCAATTGATAAGCTATCATAAAATGCATACAGAAAGGCTACAACATCTTCCAGTGATGTGAAAGATATTATCACTGATGTTCCATCACATGTCGATAACCCATTTTTTCCATGTGAATGTGAATCAAAGAAATAGAAAACTTCTCCTTTTTTTGCTAAAGCTGAACAAATGGCACCAGTAGTTAAAAGACCAGCTGTGTTATCAATGAAAGCATTCTCTAAAGCAGAATGAAGTGTATTTGTTTTGTTTGATTTGAGGTTTAACGTCCCCGTCAACACTGTAAAGGTCATTTTGGAGACGTTGCTTCCAATTTTGTGGGACTTTTACCCGACATTGAGATGAAATGACATCTCAAGCCCTGTCGCCCAATGAAACCAATAGGGTTTATTAGCATGGACGGCCCGCCTCGCACCGCGGTTCCTGGACAGGCTTAGATCCTCTAAGCGGTTTACCAGTACTAGTGTGCGGGCCGGATTCAGCTCTGCGTAGAAGCATCATGCAGCCCATATATTTCTTCAAGCCCCTATGGGAAGTGTAGAAAGGCCAGTGACAATTTCAGCTTCAACAAGAATACCACTTATTATAGGCTGCTTTATGACAATAAAATGACTACCTGCAATGTTGAAGGTATCTGGTACTTCTTCTAAGCTCAATAAAGGTTGCACATACTTTCCTTCAGATTTCAACTTATTTATAATTGAACAATATAAGTCATCACCATCACAAAGGATTTTATCTAATAAAGAGGTACAGTATGTTTCAGTGGTAACTGTGTGGGCCAACATACTAAGTGCATTAGCTGTACATTGAAATCCTCTAGATCCAGGTGAAAATCTTCCATCATTTTGGTGAAAAGAACCAAATACCATTTCACGTGAATTCCAAGACTGACAAGAAGATCTACTAATATCAGTGTTCTTATTCGAAGCAACACTTGTTATGTCAAACTCTTTCTCAAAAGTAGACAAAGCACTATCAGTTTGGCTAGAAAAGTCTTCAGTATTTTTCTGTTCATTTAAAGTTTGATGACTCGGAGCAAAAGCTGAATCAGATTCAGACAATGTCATAGAAAATGCAGTAAAATTTGCTGTATTTTCGTAAGCTTCAGAAATAAGTTCAGGCAATATTGATGCAATAACTTCACCATATGCTTCACTTCTAGTTTCTGTGGATGATGAAGTAACACAATTATTTGGCAGGTTATTTGGCAGGTTATTTGGCAAATTTTTAGCAGATTTTGAGCCGACAAGTTTGTTAACTTGTCGTACATGTATGTCACGGTTTTCTGTTTTTAACGAGGCCAGCTCCTCAGTCCTGTCAAGTACGTTGTCATATTTACATTCATTTCTGGACATGGCACTTTTATTCCCCTTCTTAGCCTCTCCTTTCTTCCAACACTTTTTTCTAGGCATCTC
Organism: Lucinisca nassula; assembly: GCA_963580285.1. Taxonomy (NCBI): domain Eukaryota; kingdom Metazoa; phylum Mollusca; class Bivalvia; order Lucinida; family Lucinidae; genus Lucinisca; species Lucinisca nassula. The sequence continues at coordinate 186,728,243 of OY757012.1, forward strand.
TTACCTGTAAATACATAAAACAAAATGTGCGAAACTGCATAGTACAAGGACAAACAGGTTGATTAGGATGTTTGTATGTGCAATGGCAATCAGAGTTCTGCTTTTCTAACGAGGTAAACATTTACTGCATGTCTGCATACCTTAACACTTTATCTCCGAATTCAAGAGCCTTGATTGTCTATTGGATAAGCTACTCGCCTCATAAATCAGGGATCATAGGTTCGACCCCAGGCTTCTCCAGACTTTCTGATGAGTCTTTAAACTGAGGTCTTGCTCCATATGACCTTAACTGTTGGTTCGATGTAAAACTTACCATCACCTATCTGAGATACTCAAACTGTATTGATATTTAATTCTTCCCATTTGCATAATCTTTACTTTTTATTGGATAAAGCGTTTATGGTCGATCCAGATTTAGTAAAATGGCAAAATCTGGAAAGTTGCGATTGTCCATGTGACCGTCACTGAATCCGGAAAACCAATATGAGCAGGCGCATGACAAAACCATGACCGATGCAACCAGTAGACTTAAATCAGCCAGCACACCCATCCTCTGTGACAAGACCTTTTGCTTATGTCTCTTTGCATAAACCGTAGCATGTAGTAGGTACATGTGACAAGCGAAGACTCTGATCAGAATGAGCTGATGAGCAGGCTGATCTGAGTCTTCGCTGGTCACTCAAGCTTTCTTGTATGTTTTGTCACGCACTGACTCACATTATGGTTATTAATAGAAGTAGAACAAGAGCACCGCATGCGGGTGCCAACGCTTAGCTGTACTCTGCTTGTCAGTATGAAGAAGTTATATTAAATCTCTGTTGAAAAATATAGGCGCTACAGCAATAACAAAGTTTTTCTATAAATAGTCATAGTGACCTTGACCTTGAAGTCATGACCTTGAAAGTAAAACTAGCTGGAGATATTATCATAGGCAACATTTGTGTGAAGTTATATTAAAATCCGTTGAAAAATGTAGGCGCTAGAGTGATAACAAAGTTTTTCTAAAAATAGCCACAGTGACCTTGGCTATAACCTGCTCGAGATATTTTATCATAATCAACATTTGTGTGAAGTTATATTAAAATCCTTTGAAAAATGTAGGCGCTAGAGTGATAATGAAGTTTTTCTAAAAATAGCCACAGTGACCTTGACCTTGAGGCCATGACCCCCTCGAGATATTATCATAAGCAACATTTGTGTGAAGTTATATTAAAATCTGTTGAAAAATGTAGGCGCTAGAGCGATAACAAAGTTTTTCCAAAAATAGCCACAGTGACCTTGACCTTGAGGCCATGACCCGCTCGAGATATCATAAGCAACATTTGTGTGAAGTTATATTAAAATCCGTTTAAAAAATGTAGGCGCTAGAGCGATAATAAAGTTTTTCTAAAAATAGCCACAGTGACCTTGACCTTGAGGCCATGACCTTGAAAGTCAAACTCGCTTGCGATATTATCATAAGCAATATTTGTGTGTAGTTATATTAAAAGCCATTGAAAAATGTAGGCGCTAGAGCTATGACAAAGTTTTTCTAAAAATAGCCACAGTGACCTTGACCTTGAGGCCATGACCTTGAAAGATAAAGTCGCTCGAGATATTATCATAAGCAACATTATTGTGAAGTTATATTAAAATCCCTTGAAAAATGTAGGTGCTAGAGCGATAAAGTTTTTCTAAAAATAGCCAAAGTGACCTTGACCTTGAGGTCATGAACTTGAAACTTGTCACAGTAATGCGGGTTGTCATTATGAAGAAGTGGTGTGAGTTTGAAGGCAATACATGAAGTAATGGTGGAGATATTTAAAATTGTCAGTTTTTGCATGACGCAGACGACGATGACGCAGATGAAGGAGCTATGACAATACCTCGATCTTTCTTGCATTATTTTTATGCAGGTCAGAGCTATCTTTTGTATCTTGGCAGGCTACGTATGCTGAATTTTGCAAACGATCAGAGGCCGTCTGCTCAGCCGGCAATGAAACCAAATAGGCTTGTGACATGGACTTGCACCATTTTGCCTGGGCAGGCTTAGATCCTCTAAGCGGTTTACCAGTACCTGTGTGCGGTCCATTTCAGCTCGGCGTGGAAGCATCAAGCGGTCCATCCCGATGGGCGGGGGCAGGTGGACTGTGCTCATGCACATGGCCATTGGCAAACAGAATTTTCATAATCAGACGCCACTCAACGAGGTGTCTGATCAGATCTACTGTGCCTACTTAAACGAACAGTCCGATTCTCAGTTCATGACGATCGATCCACCAGTACTCTCAGTACTTTGATTCATTCTGAAACCAAATGTCTCTTGCATGTTGCACAATTCCTTATCATTGCACTGTAAACAAAATTTGAGGCTTCTAGCTTATATAGCATCATTGAAACCCTTTAGGGAAACATCAAAGTATAGATTATTTTTCTAGTCCGTTGTTTGTTTGTATTTGGGTCTAATGGCCAAGTCAACACTATTTTAGTTATGTTTTTGCAGGTCAGTTCACCTATCCAAACTTTGCCTGGGCAAGCTTATTTTCTTTTCTACCGTTTTATGGTCTTTTAAAGAATATTTCACTTATTGCAAATAATCAAATAATGCATTCATCAGTGGTGTGTGACACCCTTGGGGCTTGAAGAAATAGATAGGCTGCATGAATGGATGGGGGCCGTTAAGATTGGAGTATATGGGGAGAAACAAAAATGAAAGAACAAAAACAAGCAAGAAAAAACGTCCATTAAGACATAAAGTTATCAAAATTACATAGAACACCAACACGGCTGCAAGACTATCGGGCAACCAGCGGCTATGCACTCAAAATCCTTATGTGAACTTCAGGCCATGGCTTATGAGGCCTAAAAGATGTCAACAAATAGGTGAGTGTTCCTGATTAATGATTTTTAGTCAACTTTGTAAACGTATTTTGAAAAATCCGACAATGCTATTCTCAACCAATTTCATTTCTGCATCAGAAAAAAGGGGTGTGGCCATGAAAAGGCAAGTGGTCATTTTTTTTTACTTATTTCTGCCGGAGGAAGGGTGCCAGATATTTCTGTTTTTACCTGTTATCTAGTGCAATTTTCAGCTACTGGGGCTATGCAAAACTTTACTATCATGTCAAATTAGACATCTTGAAATACATAGGCAAAACTTTCACAGTTTGAACCCAGGGACTTTAATATTTGTGCCGATTATGACTTACGAGGCTGATTACCCCTTACGAAAATATTACACCTTACTGGCACAGGAAAAGCCTGCTAATGGGTGTCTGAATACAGTTCGCTTCTTCATTCAGCAACTGGAACAAATCTTGCAAAAATTCTGCAGCTAATGCATTTCTACATTGAAATAATTCAAATAACGTCTTATTTGACATGATAGCTAAGTTTTGCATAGCCCGGTAGCTGAAAATTGCACTAGAAAACAAGTAAAAACCGAAATATATGACATCCTTCCTCCAGCAGAAATTAAATTAAAAATCCACAACTTGCTTTTTCATATCCAAACCTATCTTTTCTGATGCAGAAATAAAAGTTGTTGAGAATAACGCTGCCCGATTTTTCAAAATATGTTAACAAAGGTGACTGAAATTCATCAATAGGGAACACTCACCAATTTGTTGACATTTTTAAGCCTTGTAAATCATAGCCGGGAGTTCTCGTAAGGATTTTGAGTACATAATGGCCGGCTACCCCTTACGAGTCTACCAGCCGTGACCAAAGTTGAGGCTTCTAGTTTTAATTGTTTCTGTAAAAATGTTTATTTAGCAATAAAAATGTATTAAAGGAAATTATGATTAAAAAAGACAACAATTACCAAGGATGTCCAACAAGATATTTCCGATCACTTGCAAGGAATAGCCACCTCCTCTACTAAATGTCAATTATTGATCTCCTAAAGTCTTCACTACTCCACAATCATTAAACACAAAGTTCATATAAAAACACAATTGAAGTAAAGTTAAATAAACGTCCAACAAATTGAATCTTGTACACTTTTTACCTAAAACAGAAAAACATAGAAGTATACACAGCCAATATGTATTAACTCTTTCCCTGATGATGGAACAGTTGATGCTTTTACAGCACACCCATACTGAAAACAGTGAGAACAGCATGAGCAACTTCATATTTTCTCAATGTTTTCAATCCTGTTCCAGAATTTATCAGGAAAAGAGCCAATACATGTTAAATTGTAGATTTGCTGATTAAGGAAAAATATTAAGCTTACTGAAGACAAAAAAAAATCACAAAGGCTTTCCTGACAAGTTCTTTTGTCAGTTTGCTGGAATTGCGGTGAAGTTTGAATACTCATTAACTCCAGGTTTAAGCTCCCAGTAGGGATTGCTGACCATTCCAAAGTGGATTTCCTTTGCAATCTTTTGTATGGTAATTGGCATTATATGTTGGTATTAAAATATTTAGTATTGTGTTTGCCTTCATGTTACTTAGTCTTCTGCTTCTATCAGTGGCACACTACTGTGGTGTGTTTTTTCGGTTATTTTCAGAGATATTTTTTATTGATTTGAGCACCCTAAATATCTAATTCACATTGTTAACAAATTAAAGAAATAAATGAATCTGTACATAAAATACTTTCCATAGTGATCAAGAAGGCGGTTACATCCCAGAAAGAGACCCATTTACCAAATAGGTGAAGACAGACTGCTACAACTATTTAGCCATTGTAAATGTATAAATGAATAAATTCATTTTGCTAGCTTATTTGGTAAATACTCTAGCAAATAATGTCATCATGTCAGATGATCATTTTGAATTTATCATTATTAAAACAGGTTTTCAAAGTTCTTATTTTAAAAACATACAGAAAATGCTAATCTTCACCCATGGCATATTATCTGGTACATATATAAATATCTCTTCCATGAAGACACTTCATGGTCTGTTATAAGAAAACATGTACTAAATTGTTGATAAAATAAGTATTGCAATTCAGATACTCTTAACTGTGCATCCAATTATAGATATTTGTTACAAATCTTAACTTTTGAAGCTTCAGTGAATTAGTTGATATAAAAAAAAATGGAAGAGATATTTTAGGGTTAATGTGGATTTCACTCGGGTACGACATTTTTTGACGTGGTTCTGATGTTCATATAGAAGCCTCTGTGGTTTTGTGGTTAAGCTTCGACTAGCCTGATAAACCAGGGGTGCTGGGTTTGATTCTTGGTTTCTAGACTTTCTAATGTTCATATTCAGTCAGCATTATTTCTTCTTCCATTTCAGACTGAAAAAATGGTCTTCTGTTCATCATCTTCTGTCTTAATCTGAAACGAGACACAATTTGTTTGATTCCTGTCAACACTCTATAGGTCAATTTGAAGACATTGCTTCCAATTTTGTGGGACTTTTACTCAACACTGAGGTGAAATGTTATCTCAAGCCTTGTCAATGAATCCAACACGGATGGTCCAACTTGCACCGCTTTTCATGGGCAGACTTAGATTCTCTAAGCTGTTTACCAGTACTCATCTGTGGTTGATTTTAGCTCCGCTTGGATGCAACCCATCTATTTCTTAAAGGCCCAATGGGTGGGGTTGGAAATGAGACACACTATACTGAACCAAAGATCAAGGCTGAAAATCTTGCCTAGCCCCTGGCAGCCATGTATTTAATGAAGGTTTCCTATCATAAGGACCAAGAATGTATATGGTTTAGGGGTGGGTATCAAAACGGTTTGTGAGTGACAAGGCTATTTTATGAAATAAAGGGGTGAAGAACAGCCCCTTTGAACCCCAAAAGTTGGTGTGCCAGAATGTGTCTAATCATAAGGAACAAGAATATATATGATTGTGGGATGGTGATCTGAATGGCTCTATGATATATGGCATTTAATGAAGTGGTGGGGTACACCTGCCCCATAAAAAAGACCCCAGGGTTGGTGTGACTGAATGGGACTTACCATAAGGAACAAGAAAATATATGGTCAAGGGGTAGGGATCTAAACGGTGTCTGTGATATACAGCTTTTTATGATGAGGAGGGGTGGGGCATGACCCGGGACATGACCCCGGGGGCCCAGTGTTGGGGTCACTGAATGAGTCTCATCATAAGGAACATGAATATATATGTTTAAGGGGTGGAGTTCTGAACAGTCTCTCAGTGGAGGGGTGGGGCATGGCCCAAGCGCACCTGATAGACCTATAGGTTGGTACCATTCAATGTGTCTTATCATAAGGAACAAGAATATATATCATTTAGGGGTTGGGATCTGAACGGTGTCTGAGATATTGGGCCATTTTTGAAATGGAGGGGGTGGGGCATGGCCAAAACACACCTAAGGGACCCACAAGTTGGTGCCACTGAATGCGTCTTACCACAAGGAACAAGAATATATATCGTTTAGGGGTGGGGATGTGAACAGTTTCTGAGATATTGTGCCATTTTTGAAATGGAGGGGGTGGGGCATGGCCCCAGCACACCCAAGGGATCCACAGGTTAGTGTCACTGAATGCGTCTTATCACAAGGAACAAGAATATGTATGGTTTTGGGGTGGGGATTTGAATGGTTAGGAAGATATATGGCCTTTTCTGAAATGAAGGGGGTGGGGCATGGCCCCGGCACAACCTGGGGGACCCACAGGTTTGTGTCACTGAATGCGTCTTATTAGAAGTAACAAGAATATATATGGTTTAAGGGTGGGGATCTGAATGGTTTACAAGATATATGGCCTTTTCTTAAATGAAGAGGATGGGGCATGGCCCCGGCACAACCTGGGGGACCCACAGGTTGGTGTCACTGAATGCGTCTTATCACAAGAAACAAGAATATATATGGTTTGGGGGTGGGAATCTGAATGGTTTGCAAGATATATGGCCTTTTCTGAAATGAAGAGGGTGGGGCATGGCCCCGGCACAACCTGGGGGACCCTCAGGTTGGCATAAAAGCATATGGCTGAAAGAAGTTTACGCAAGGAACATTTCTATAAAAAACTGTCTAAATATTTGCAAAGGCTTGGCAGTTAGTGCCATTTTTCAATTTTCCCCATTAAAAGTCAATGGAAACCCTAAGTTGCCATAGCAACCAAAATAAATATATATGGTTTAGCAGTGGGGATCTGTAAGGCCTCTTTAACAGTTGAGGGGTTGGGGCATGCCCTGTTGATCCCAGGAAAGCCCAAACTGTTGTCCCTAAATGTGTCTTATCATAAGGACCAAGTATATATATGGTTCAGTGCTGGGAATCTGACCGGTTTCAGAGATTTGAGGCCCTTTTATGAAATAGGAATGGCCCCTGCGGACCCCGCTACAGTAGGTGTGCTAATAATAAGGAACAAGAACATATATGATTATGGGGTGGGGATTTGAATGGTTTCTGAAATATAAAGCCTTTTATGAAATGGAAGGGCGGGGCACATTGCCTCAGCACAAAGAGACCTCCAGGTTGGTGTGATTGAACGAGTCTTATCATAAGGAACAAGTATATGGTTTAGGGGTGGGGATCTGAACTATTTCTGATATATATGGCTTTTAATGAAGTAAAGCGGTGTGGCATGGCCTGGGCGTGCCCCGGGGACTCCCAAGCTGGTGTCACTGAATGCGTCTTATCATAAGAAAGATGAATATATATGGTTTAGGGTGGGGCTAAGAACATTCTCTGAGATATAAGGCCTTATGTGAAGTGGAGGGGTGGGGCAAGGCCCAGGGAGACTCCCAGGTTGGTGTCAATGAATGTGTCTTATCATAAGGAACAAGACTATATATGGTTAAGGGGTGGCCATCTGTAGGGTTTCCGAGATATTGTGAAATGGAGGGGGTGGGGCATGGCCCCAGCATATCCCTGGGAACCCCCAGGTTGGTGTTACTGAATGCGTCTTATCATAATGAACAAGAATATATATGGTTTAGGGGTGGGGATCTGAACAGTTTCTGAAATATATGGCCTTTTTTGAAGTGGAGGGGTGGGGCAAGGCCCCAGCGCGTCTTTGAGGACCCCCAGGTTGGTGTCAATGAATGTGTCTTATCATAAGAAGCAAGCATATATATGGTTTATGGGCGGGGATCTGTAAGGTTTCCGAGATATTGGGCCTTTTATCAAATGGAGGGGGTGGGGCATGGCCCCGGTGCATCCAGGGGACTCCCAGGTTGATGTCACTGAATGGGTCTTATCAAAAGGAACAAGAATATATATGGTTTAGGGGTGGGAATCTGAATGGTTTCCGAGATATTGGGCCTTTTATAAAGTTGAGGGGGTGGGGCCTGACCTGTGCGCATTCCTGACGACCCCCAGGTTGGTGTTACTGAATGCGTCTTTTCAATAGGAACAAGAATAAATATGGTTTAGGGGTGGGGATCTGAACAGTTTCTGAGATATATGGCCTTTTGTGAAGTAGAGGGGTGGGGCAAGGCCCCAGCGCATCTCTGAGGACCCCCAGGTTGGTGTCAATGAATGTGTCTTATCATAAGAAGCACGCATATATATGGTTTAGGGGCGGGGATCTGTAAGGTTTCCGAGATATTGGGCCTTTTATGAAATGGAGGGGGTGGGGCATGGCCCCGGCGCATCCAGGGGACTCCCAGGTTGATGTCACCGAATGGGTCTTATCATAAGGAACAAGAATATATATGGTTTAGGGGTGGGGATCTGAATGGTTTCCGAGATATTGGGCCTTTTATTAAGTGGAGGGGGTGGGGCATGACCTCGGCGCATCCCTGAGGACCCCAAGGTTGGTGTTACTAAATGCGTCTTATCAATAGGAACAAGAATATATATGGTTTAGGGGTCGGGATCTGAATGGTTTCTGAGATATATGGCCTTTTATGAAGTGGAGGGGGTGGGGCATGGCCCCGGCACAACCTGGGGGACCCTCAGGTTGGCATAAAAGCATATGGCTGAAAGAATTTTACTCAAGAAACATTTCTATAAAAGTTTTGTCCAAATATCTGCAATGACTTGGCAGTAAATGCCACTTTTCAATTTTCCCCATTATAAGTCTATGGAAACTCTAAGTTGCCATAGCAACCAAACTAATGGGCCGATTTTCATAAAAAACACAAACTTTCAATCCCCCTGCCCAAGGATGCTACAGATAAAATTTGGGCTGAATCGGTCCAGTGGCTTCAGAGAAGAAGATGTTTGAAAGTGTTGACGTCAGACGACGACGACGACAACGACGACAACGACGACGACGACGACGCCGGACAACTGCCTATCCTATAAGCTCCCCCGGAGCCTTCGGCTCTGGTGAGCTAAAAAGTTATTGGCCGTACACAAAAAAGCCCTTTTTTACCTTTGACCTCTAAGTATGGCCTCGACCTTTGAGGTACAACACATCGTCTCATGATGGTTAACATTTCTGCCAAGTAATTTCATAATCCATCAAAGAATAAAGAAGTTATTGGCTGTCCCTTTTTTCACCTTTGACCTCTAGGTATGACCTTGACATTGGAGGTATGGACCTTGGTCTTGCTTATGACTCATGGTCTAATGACGGTGAACATTTCTGCATGTTTACTTTATAAAGTCCATACAGAAATAAAAAAAAAGTTATTGACTGGACACACAAAAAAAACAACTTTTTTTACCTCTGACCTCTTAGTATGACCTTGATCTTGGAGGTACCAACCTGGGTCTAGCATGCACCACATTGTCTCATGATGGTTAACAATTCTGCCAAGTAATTTCACAATCTATCCAGGAATTAGAAAGTAATTGACTGAACACTAAAAAGGCCCCTTTTTGTCCTTTGACCTCTTAGTATGACCTTGACATTTGAGGTACCAACTTGGGTTATGCACGCAACACATCGCCTCATGGTGGTTAACATTTCTGCCAAGTGATTTCAAAATCCATCTGAAAATAAGAAAGTTATTGACAGAACACAAAAAAAGGCCCCTTTTTCTCCTTTAATCGCTATGTATGACCTTGACCTTTCAGGTACCAAACTGAATCATGCATGCAACACATCGTCTCATGATAGCTAACATTTCTGCCAAGTAACTTCAAATTCTATCTAAAAGTAAGCAAGTTATTGACAAAACCCGAAAAAAGGCCCCTTCTTTTACCTTTGACCTCTAAGTATGACCATGACCTCTGAGGTACCAACCTGGGTCATGCACACAACACATCCTCTTATATTGGTTAACATTTCTGCCAAGTGATTTCAAAATCCATCTCAAAATAAGAAAGTTATTGACCAAACATGAAAAAAGGCCCCTTTTTTGACCTCTAAGTATGACCTCGATCTTTGAGGTACCATCCTGCCTCATGCGCACCACACATCATCTCATGGTTGTTAATATTTCTGCCAAGTAATTTAAAAATCCATCTGAAAATAAGAAAGTTATTGACCAAACACGAAAAAAAGGCCCCTTTTTTGACCTTTGACCTCTAAGTATGACCTTGACCTTTGAGGTACCAACCTGCCTCATGCGCACCACACATCGTCTCATGGCTGTTAATATTTCTGCCAAGTAATTTTAAAATCCATCTGAAAATAAGAAAGTAATTGACTGGACACGATTTGCCCATACATATATACATACCGACAAACTTCCAAGGGAGATAATTCAACTAGAAATGTGTTCAGACGACACAGATGCCCCCACCAAGGGCCCCGCCTCACCCCGAAAATCCATGTTGCGACAAAATTTTCTAAGTGTGTGACCTTGTCATCAGGAACATTTGTGAGAAGTTATATTGAAATTGGTGAAAAAATGTAAGCGCTAGAGCAATGACAAAGTTTTTCTAGAAATAGCCACAGTGACATTGAACGTCAAACTCGCTCGAGATATTGTCATAAGGAACATTTGTGTGAAGTTATATTGAAATCAGTGAAGAAATGTAGGCACTAGCGCTAGAGCGATGACAAAGTTTGTCTAAGAAATAGCCACAGTGACCTTGACCTTGAGGCCATGACCTTGAAAGTCGGAACTCGCTCGAGATATTTTTATAAGGAACATTTGTGTGAAGTTATATTGAAATTGGTGAAGAAATGTAGGCGCTAGAGCGATGACAAAGTTTTTCTAAAAATAGCCACAGTAACCTTGACCTTGAGGTCATGACAATGAACGTCAAACTCGCTAGAGATATTAAAGTTATACTGAAATCAGTGAAGAAATATAGATGCTAAAGCTATGTTGTGCGAAGGGATTATTAACAATTTTTAAGTCTGTGACCTTGACCTTGAGCTCATGGGCATGGGTGGGGGTAAAGCTGAATTAAATGGACAGGTATCTAACATCATACCAAATATCAACTCAATCCATCGCAAGATTTGGAAAATATCAACTCTTAAAATTTCTAATTAAAAAGAGACTTTCGGATGAGTCTTTAAACCGAGGTCCCGTCTCCGTATGACCGTAGCTGTTGGTGGGACGTAAAACTCACTCACTCTAATTAAAAATTTCTAACTCTGTGACCTTGACCTTGAAGCCATAGGCATGAATGGGGGTATTGCCAAATAAACATTTGGACCTGTATCTATCATCATAGCATACATAAGCCAAATCCATAATATAGTTTGGAAAATTTGAGCTCTTTAAAATCTTTCACATTAAAATTGTCTAAGTCTGGGACCTTGACCTTGAGGTCATAGGCATGGGTGGGGGTATTACTGAATAAAACATTGTACCTATATCTATCATCATATGAACCAAAGCCATCATAAAAGTTCAGGTTCTACCAGGTACAAATACCTTAACTGGAGTCTTTAACATGGAAAATTTCTGTCCATGACCTTGACCTTGAGGCCATGGGCATGGGTGGGGGTATCTCTGAATAAAACTTTGGACCTATATCTATAATCATACCAAATAATACCAATTCCATCAAATGGTTTGGAAAATATGAGTTCTAAAATGTTCAAGTCTACCTGTTACAAAAACCTTAACCTGAGTCTTTAACATTGAAAATTTCTAAGTCTGTGACCTTGACCTTGAGGTCTCAGGCATGGGTGGGGGTATTGCTTAATAAAACTTTGGACCTATATCTATCATCATACCAAAGATAAACCAGTTCCATCAAATGGTTCGGAAAATATGAGTTCTAAAAGTTCAGGCTCTACCTGTTACAAAAACTTCAACCCGAGGTTACAGGATCACGTACGTTCGTACGTACGTACACACACAAGTACAGACGGACGTACACATGTACGCACGTACACACGTACAGAAAACCAAATAACTTTATGCTCGCGGCATCATATGATGCGGGGGCATAACGAGTATACATGCGAGAGTTATAGTTCTTGCGCACTGCACGTCGTCTATTGCTGATTAATATTTATATGAAGTTTCGAGAAGATAGCTGAAACGGTTTTCAAGTTATAGAGCGGACTCGAATGTGTGACAGACGGACAGACAGACGCCCGGGGGAAAAACAATATGTCTCTCCGAAAAAAAATTTTTCCGGGGAGACATAATGATGAGTATGTAAAACAACCAATTAAAGAGCCTTGTCATACCTAATCTTACATTAATACAAATCAGTCGCCTTTTATCACGGAAATCTTGGAAATCATTGAAACAAGATGGTGTTAAGATCAAAGGTTGAGCACCGTGTGTCAGTCTTTATTACAAGCACGTGATTTACGTGATAGTGGTAAAGGTATTGTTTGCGCTAATTTTATTGCGAAGGCACCTGGACAAATTGGAAAATTAAAAACATTGTGAGTATTGATGAACTGTTTTGTTAAGGTCTATCATTATTTTCTTGGACTGAAAGACCGGTGGCACTGTTTTTTTTTTTTAATCCCGGTTCGAGATATGCAGTAGTAAAAACAGTGAAAACTATATTCGGGGACTGAAAATGATGGGCGAGATAGCCTAAGTGACCTAAAAGTAGTTCGACACATGAGAAGTTGAAATGCAATAAATATATAGGGGAAATATATGGGACTTAAAAATTGTTTCGACATAAGTGATAGGATCGAGATATGCGAGGTCGAGATAACGAGAGTCAACTGTATATGAAATGAGCATTCACGAGCGTAAGATTCTGTTTATCATATGACCACTTTAAAATGGATTTTATCAACTTTAAACAAGACAAAAATGCATGGTTGACATGGACGTCATGATGATGTTACTTAATCTCATGAAAGTGTTATGTAATGTGTGGTCTTAAGATATTTACATGACATTATCCACTGCATATCAACAACATCATGCGATAAACAGTAATTATTGTATAGTAAAAGCTGAAAAATTGTTAGAGGAGCAGCCTGACCTGTGCCTTTACAAGGTAGTTTTATAAGCTTACCTCATTCCCTTCAGGGTCCTCCAGTGGAGCACCTGCAAGTTTAAACAAGAGAATCATTAGCTCTTCAAGCACTGCAGACTGGCGCAGCCAGCAACCTACTTTCTTTTTATCAAACGAAAAAAATGCTTGACACTGCATGAGAATTGTCTGCCCTGCCCTTGCCAAACTCTAGCAACGTAAGTTCACCAATGAAGACAAATTCAGAAAACTTGAAGATGAACCGATTTCACTTTCAGGCTGGGAAAAGCATAGCCTTCATATTCTGAGAAAGCACTGACATTCTGTGACTGTTAATAAGGATCATACCAATTTAGTGGATCTATAGAAATTATTCAGGGAAGGGTTCTGGCCAGTTGCTGGAAGTATTACTTGATATGTAACACTGTGCCACAGTGGCCATCCTGGCTACCAAATCAGACTAATACACCACAACCTCATTATAACACTGTGTGGATATAACATGGTTTCTTGACAGATCCAGAAAATGTATAGATTATATAGAAAAATGACCATTCCATAAATGGTCATTATTCTATATAATCTAAACATTTTTGTTTGGATATAACAGGCTTGTTTAACTAACAATGTTTCTGCTTTAGACCCCAATAATAATGTTACATGTATGAAGAGATTGTGGTGTAATAACAGCAATTCTAAATCTGCATGTTGCCTTAACCCTTATCCTGCTGAATATATTTATTTGCCACACCCATTTCTGACTACTGACCAATCAAATTACTTGATATGATAAACATGTACATTTATGTGTTCAAATTCACAAACTGTATGGCAAACAGTGTAGATCCTGATCAGATGGCTTCTTCAGAAGCCATCTGATCAGGATCTACACTATTTGCAAAGGTTGGTGTTGTCGTGTTCAGCAGGATAAGGGTTAAGTACATGTATCTGAACAATTAAATCTGACACTGATGCTTCCTCTTATATGTTCCTCTGTTGTTTGTATTTCATAATTTTCAAATCTGCTGTTCATGTTTGCCATTACCATTCATGTGAAAATGTTCATGCAAACTATATGACTATAGCACTATCAGAATAGAAAAATACAAAAAAAAAATGTTTTCAGCTTTCAGCCTCTAATTAAAGGTGGTAAAAAGGATTAAAATTTATGGAGTGAGTGAGTGTTCAAGTTTTATGTCACACCAACAGCTAAGGTCATACGGAGACGGGACCTCGGTTTATAGATTCGTCCGAAAGTCTGGAGAAGCCCGGGATTGATCCTGTGACCCCTGGTTTACAAGGCGAGAAGCATAACCACCACACCACGGAGGCTTCTAATTGAAATTTATGGAACGGACAGGAATTAGAGTGTATTCCAAGTGCCATTTTTCATATGGTTCATGCGCTCTGCGCATTGCCTTAAAGTGCTATACATATGTGTGAAATTTCGTGAAAATACCTCAAACGGTTTTTGAGTTATGGAGCGGACAAGGTTAAAATTGCCATTTTTAATGTTCAAAGGGCAATCACTCCAAAAGTAGGCAATCCAGAGTTATGGTTAATGCACTCTGCACATCGACTCATAGTGCTTTACATTTGTGTGAAATTTAATGAAAATACCTCAAACGGTTTTTGAGTTATCACGAAGAACAGAATACATGTACGGCATTACAGAATTACGGAATCACAGAAGGACAAGGCAAATCCAATATAGCACCTACTTTTTCAAAGTGGGGCTATAATATAACTATTGTCTATTGTAAAGAAGAAGCTGATAAAGGGCAATAACTCTCATAATCATAACTGGTGGATGAAGCCCAAATTCGAACTTGACCTGTTCCTGTGTACGAAATTTGAATTCAATCTTAGATCTACATGTACAAATGTACCAATATTTTCAATAGATATTAAACAAAAACCATTTATGGAGCCCTGGATGGTATGTATGGACAAGGGTGATAATTTATGCCTTGCCCCCCCCCCCCCCCCCCCCACACACACACACACACATAACACATACACTTAAAATGGCAGGAGCATAAAGACAATACAATGATGACATTTATTAACAAATAAACACATGATTGGATGCTTCTTACCTGTTTCTGTCTCCTTTAACCCTTTTTGTACCAAATGGAATCTCCTTCCTTATATATAGCTGGAGTCCATTTCAAAAGTTTGGGGTGTCAGGTTGTGTTTTTTTTCTTCAAAATTTATTTGCAAAATGGCTGAACTTTTTGCAAACAGTGTAGGCCCTGATCAGACGCCGCATGTTGCGGCGTCTGATCTGGGCCTGCACTGTTTGCCAATTATCCGTTTTGGGGTTTCCCGTACAAAATGGGTTAATGATGCCATGAGTTGCCTGGACTGTTCACAGAAAACATATTGTACGGAATAAATTTATGAAACCTGCATCCAATGTGCTACTCTATAAAGCATGACCTGCTGAGAAAGCATGAACTGATGAGAAAAAGCCATCCCTGCATTCAGCTAGGCTGCTAGCTAAGTGGAAGAGTGGCTGCTTCGTGGGGTCACGCATTTTGGAGACAGTTCACCAACACATTGGAAGACAGTTCACTGCCACATTTGAAGACAATTAAATTCTCAATACACTACCGCGTTGACGCATGTTCACCCTAAGTGGACTTATATCTGACCAGTCGCGTTTTTTTTTCTTTTTTTTTTTTTTGTTTGTTTATTTTGTTATTTGCTTCTATAATTTTCACGTCGCCGTCTCGAGCACAAAACATAGTTTTGCTTTTGGGGTGTGCGCCGTGAAACAGTTAAAGAGGCGATTAAATGTAATGTTTAGTGTTCGTATTGTTGTACATGTAAATGGTTACTGTTAATGATATCTTTCTTGTGCCTTACCCCACAGCTGCCTGTTCACCTGTCAGAGATCACCCACATGTAACACGACCCCCACCCCCCTCATGGGTGGGATCAAAATTTCAAAAGTATCATGCACCCCTCAGAGCAAAGATCTAAGTTCCCAAGGTTTCAAGTTTCTATCTCTAACACTAACAGTCTAGGAGTTATCCGGTAATCGTCATGGAGGGGGTGTGGGTCTTTTTATTTTACCTCTGGTGACCTTCACATTGACCTGAGGTGGCCCCCGCCCATCAGGTTTTGAAGAGATATTTGGGCTGCATGATGCTTCCATGCAGAGCTGAAACCGACCCGTACACGAGTACTGGCAACAGCATAGAGGATCTAAGCCTGCCCAGGCAAAGTGGTGCGAGTCGGCCCGTCCATGCTTATAAACCCTATTGGATTTACTGGGCAGCAGGGCTTGAGAAGTCATTTCATCTCAATATCGGGTAGAAGTCCAACAAAATTGGAAGCGATGTCTCCAAAATGACCTTTACAGTGTTAACAGGGACGTTAAACCTCAAATCAAACAAACAAAAACATTGACCTGAGGGGTCAAATTTTGATTGACATGTATTCTACTTATCATGCTGTTGGATGTGATATGCTACATGACCATGTTCTGAAAACTCTGATTTTTGACACCCGGGGCCCCTCCCCCTGGTCAGGGGTGGGATCCAAATTACAAAAGTGTCATGCACTCCCCAGGCCAAAAGATCTATCAGTTCCCAAGGTTTCAAGTTTCTCTCTCAAATGGTCTAGGAGGAGATATCCAGTAATCGTTATGGCAGGGGTATGGTGAGGTTTATGTCTCTGGTGACCTCCACATTGTACTGTGGGGTCAAATTTTGATAGCAATGTATTTTACATATCATGCCTTTCTTTTTGATATGTTACAAGACCATGTTCTGAAAACTTTGATTCTGACCCCCAGGACCTCCCCAACTCTAGCCCCACCCCCAGGGGTGTGATCAAAATTCCGAAAGTGTCATGCACTCCCCAGACCAAAGATCTATCAGCTCCCAAAGTTTGTACCTTTAAAGGGCTAAGAGTAGGAGGGGGAGCATTGTCTGCACATGTCATAAAATAAATGAAAAAGGTTAACTTTGGAAGCAAAGAATGCATTATTAGAATGAAAACCGGAAACTCGGTTTTATTGAGTTTCTTCATAAACAGCACTGTTGTATGCAAGGCCGAATACGCCCCCTAACATCGCTTTCAAATCACCAGCAATGGACTCGATGCGTCCAAAGAAAATGAAAATATAATCTGCACTATGATGAAGTACGGGGAGACGTTTTACAGCAGCCACACAGCACTAAACACCAACTGCAGTGTCATAAAATAAATGAAAAAGGTTAAGTCTTCGAACATTGACCCATCTCGTATGTCACTATCCTGTACAGGATAGATATTATTACTTGAATGTTGATCTCATCTTCTTTAACGCGTGACAGGCAACGGAAAGCAGAAAACATGAACCAACGTTTTTTTATAATGAAAATGAAGGTTAAATGTAAAGTACGGAACCAGTTTACTGATGAAATATTTGATCCTGCAAAAAAGATCCCAGAACTAGACAAAAGTGCCCAGTGGGGCATGTATACCCCCGGCCAGTGCCGAACTACAAAGGGAAATAACTCTAAAAGGCCTGACCCCTTGGCCCTTATTTTCTTTCCCACAATACAAGTAGTCATACTGATCATGTGTGCAAAATTTCAAGTTTCTATGTGAAGCAGTTCCTGAGATATCTTTGACACAAAATAATTGTTTACGGACAGACAGACAGACGGAAAAGACAAAAACTATATACCCCCATGGCATACGCCGGGGGTATAATTAGTAATCATTAACAGCTAGCGAAGATTAGTATCAGTCTGCAATAAACTGGCTGATACAGATCAGAAATGGCTATTACTATACGTTTCTAGCCAATTTGATTTCACTTGTTGTCCCTACATTCACTTGCAAAAATGTCCTCATATGTTCAAGAAATATGTCAGTTGTATAAGAATTGTTATTTTTGCTGTAACCGCGGTCCGTTGAAACACCCCTCAACACCCCAATGAAAGGTAATGTATTTGATCAGCCTGCACCCATCATTGTGATCAGCGTATTCGCTGTTCAAAGGTCCCCTCCATGGCTCCTCTGCTATTTATAACAGAACAAGCGAAGATAGTAAAAGCACAGCCTGATCTCTGATATGCATTATTAGTTTATTACACAGCAATGCTTTGAAATGGTTAGAAAAAAAATTTTTGGATCGAAATGACCCATCAATTTGGCCGAAACAACCCACCCCCAAAATTGGGCCGAAACAACTCAGGCCGAAACGACCAGGGACCAAAACGTCCTGCGACCTTGGGTAAATGTCCTTATATGGAGCCTGACAGCTCAGTGGTTAGTGCACTTGCCTCTGATGCTAGAGGCCCCTGGTTCGATCCCCAGAGGTGGTGATTATTTCGGTGTCCGAACATGGTCAATTCAATGTTGCATTTAATAAAACTGAGTTCACAGAGGTTCCATTGACTGGAAGATTGGCCCCATTCATGGATAATATTGTTGAGTCAGCTGCAGGAGTAATCAAGTTACTTCATGGCTTAAATCCCAGTAAAGCCTGATGAACTTCATCCTAGAGTCCTGAAGGAACTAGCAAATGAGTTGGGTCCAGTTTTTGCGGACCTGTTTCAACAGTCTCTTGATACGGGTGAAATCCCCAAAGAATGGCTCCTAGCAAACGTTTGTCCACTCTTCAAAAAAGGAGATAGGGCTCTTGCCTGTAATTATCGCCCTGTGTCTCTGACTCGTGTTCTGTGTAAATTGCTTGAACATATAGTCTGCTCGAACACCATGGCCCACTTGGATGAACATAAACTTTTGTCAGACATTCAACATGCATTTAGGAAAAGGCATAGTTGTGAAACTCAGCTGAGCACAGTTATTAATGACTGGGCAAAAACTTTGGACAAAGGGGGACAGGTGGACACATTTATTCTGGACTTCGAGAAGGCTTTTGACACCCCACCTCATGAACTACTTAAAGTTATTCGGTTATGGAATTGGGGGGCGAAGACTCTCAAATGGATAGATTTCTTTCTTTGCTACAGAAAACAGCATGTTGTTGTTAATGGTGAATCTACAGAGTGGGCCCCAGTTTTGTTTGGAGTCCCACAAGGGACTGTTCTTGGTCCACTGTTGTTCTCCCTGTACATCAATGATATTTCCACTGACATTGATTCAGAAATAAGACTGTTCGCAGACGAATGTGTTTGCTACCAAGAAATTAGAGATACAGATGACCTACTGAAACTTCAGAATGACATAGATAGATTAAGATGTTGGGCCCAAAACTGGGGCATGAGATTTCAGCCAGTTAAACTCAACATTATGCAGATAACTAGGAAGAGATCTAATAAAATTCTTACACCTTAGAGGGAATGGTCCTCGAGAATGTGGACGCCATTAAATACCTTGGTGTGACAATCGCATACAACTTATTATGGAATACTCATATTTATAGCAACATGTGTTCTATGGCAAATAGAACACTTGGTTTCCTGAGGCGTAATCTTCATCAGTGCCCACAGGATGTAAAAGTGGCAGCATATAAAGGTTTTGTTTGCCCAATCTTGGAATATGGCAGTTGTACCTGGGACCCCAGTGGAGTGGTCCTTAACGAAGAAATTGAAAAAGTTCAGAATAGAGCTGCTAGATTTGTAACAGGCTTTGAAACTGGGAGCATGACTGGAATACTTGGAAAATTAAAATGGGAGTCTCTCAAGAAAAGGAGGAAAGACTGTAGGCTCATACTTTTATACAAAGGTCTAAAGGGTGCTGCTAGCATTCCAACAGATGACCTTGTTCCCCAGGCTAGGCACTGTGGAAATCACCATTCATTGGCGTTTCAGACCCTTACTGCAAGAACTGACATTTATAAAGAGTTGTTCTTCCCCAGAACCATTAGAGATTGGAATGCCCTTCCCGATTCGATTATTTCGACAGCTGTAGGTGCTGATGACTTTGTAACTAAGTTTACCTCTTTGGTCTAATAGAGCTAGGGACTAAGTTCCCATATCACAGGTCCTGTGTTTGAATGTCATCTGATGGTCACCAGTAACAATTCTGATTCTTGCCCTGATTCTGATGCTCCATTGGCATCATTTGCAGGGATGAATGCCAAAAAGTGCACCGTCCTTCAGATCGGGATGTTAACTGGAGGTCCCCTTTGCAGGAAGTGTCATCTCCTGTGCAGGTTAAAGACCCCTACCATAATTACATGGTTACTGTGTAGGCTTTCAACCCTGCAACCTGGAGTGTATGTAATGTACACCTGCGAGTAATGGTCAAATGTGACCGATCGCAGTATAAGTAGAAAGAAAGGTCCCACAAAATTGGAGGCAACGTCTCTAAAATGACCTATACAGTGTTGACAGGGACATTAAACCTCAAAACAAACAAACAAAATCTTACTCCCAACATATGGACTATAGTATACACACATCCAAACACTATGTCATCACTCAATGATACTATTTGCCGGGACTTACCAGTGGTGGGCAAAAAACATCTATGGCCATGTATCGCCACTGTAAATGCAATGTTATTTTCTATAAATTTGTATTTTGTTTGGAATCGAAACAACAAAATTGACCTTTAAACTTTTATAAGGCCTAAACAAAATATATGTGTGGTTTCTGTTACATGCCAAAAAATTTTAGGGTAGGTAGGTAGGTAGGGATAACATTTTGTCTTAACATTTTACAAAGACAAATAGAGAAAAAATCTATGAATGGGCTCATTTTTGAAAGTGTACACCCAGAAGAGCAAAAAAAAAAATGTTTAGGGTAGGGTAAAAAAATTAGGGTAGGTAGGGAAACCGGAACCACACATATACTTTATTTAGGCCTAATAGACATGTCTTTGCTAGTAATTATTGGTTTCCAGAAGATCTGAGGATGTTTTGCTGAGCACCGCAGTGGGTTCGAGCCTCGCTCGGGTCACGTGTGAGACGCCAAGTTCTGCAACGGAAGGTCAGGTGGTTTTTCTCCGGGTACTCTGGTTTTCGCCCACCTATGATTAACGATCGGCTCGATATATGAGTTAAATAATCTTGAAAGGGCCGTAAAACCCAAACCAGAAAAAATAAAAATGTGCAAAAGGAGTGACTAAACGTGGAAGATGCATGAATTAACTCTATAAAAATATATTTATTCACTCATTTAAAGTGTAATGCGATCAATTTTCTGTGGCAGTCAACTAAAATATGCCTGTTTGTTTGATTTCAGTTTGTTACATGTGGGTTTACGGCGTCCCGCAAACCCCCATGCTGACAAGACAACCGAGCGAGATCTCTGACAGGTGTACGGGCAGCTGTGGGGTAAGGCACAAGAAAGATATTAGATGAATGACATGAATTATTTACAGTATCTATATACAACACTTACTAACACAAAACATCACAATTTGTTGCTTCTGTAGCCAACTCACGACGTCCGCCCCGAAGGCAAAACAATGTTCTGTGCTCGGGATGGGTGACGTGAATACCTACAGAAGCAAACAACAAAAACAACAACAAAATCAAAAAAAGAAACAACACAAGACGCGACTGGCCAGTTTATAACTTAGGGTGAATCCCCCTCTTCTCGCTAGTTTATCGACATTGTTGCCGACCACAGGTTGATATGTATTATTTAGCGATCACACTAATTTGATTCGTCTGAATCGCCTGCAGGTTATTTATTTGACCTCTTCCATTTGAATGGTCTCACATTCGTTTACTGGTATGAGCTGCTTATGGTGGTTCGTCCGCCCTTGCTGGACCCTAACCCCCAGCATCGTACCAGTACCTGCTGCTATAATGCAGGGAGCAGCAGGTCACCACACATTGTTGTGCCTTTCAATATACTTTCACTTTCCCGCCTCAATGTTGTGGGTACTCGTTACCACTTGACCTGCTGCTAAAGTGTTCGTTTTTCTCAGGGTTTTTATATCTATGAATACTACCGGAAAATCATGCATACTCATATTAGCTTGCTAAAATCGTGGCGAGGTGGAGATACCGTCCACAATTGAAGCTAGATAGCAAAAATCGAGTAGATAATGGATTTGCATTCAAATATTATATTTCCCATAGGAAAAATTGATGAAACGACCCTATAAATCAATGCCATGACTCCTGTCAAAACGAACACCCACACAACACGTGACGGGAATGAAAATCATATATGGCACAATTTGGCGGTTGGCGATTTTTAGGCAAATTTTATAGAACTCAGCCTTATAGCGGCCCCCTGTATTGTAAAAACAGATCTCCATAAACCACTCATGCATACATCGTATGATATGTGCATGACTTGTGCATGGAGCAGCACATTTTGCCTACCATATTTCACCTAAAATATTTCACTCGCACTGCCCTACCATATACCTACTAAAATAATTTAGATGTGCATAAGCACCAGAGAGGTTTCCTATTACATCTCGTAACAGAGGTTTAACGTCCCCGTCAACACTGTACAGGTCATTTTGGAGACGTTGCTTCCAATTTTGTGGGATTTTTACCCGACACAGAGATAAAATGACATCTCAAGCCCTGTCGCCCAATGAAACCAATAGGGTTTATAAGCATGGACGGTCCAACTTGCACCGCTTTACCTGGGCAGGCTTAGTTCCTCTAAGCGGTTTACCAGTACTCGTGTGGGGTCGGATTTCAGCTCTGTGTGGTAGCATCATGCAGCTCATCTATTTCTTCAAGCCCTGATGGGCGGGGGCTGTAAAATATGCCCGTAATATTAAACCTATTTACAATGTGTTTATATGGAACCTATCTATCTATCTTCTTATACTGAGGCGGTCATATTTGGCCATTACCTCAGTTGGGTGCGTAGCTAAATTTAGAATTTAGCTTTAAAAAAAAAAAAAGAGAAGTCACTGGATGAGTCCTTAAAACTATTTACAATCTGAATAACAGAGGTATACTAAAACGCATACCTCTGAGTCTCAATCTTACACTGTATGGGCTTTGAACTCCTCTGCAGTCTTAGCATTCACCACAGAAGAGGAAAGACTATTCCACTGGGGAATAGTCCTAGGGAAGAAGGAATTTTTCAGGGCATCACTGTAGGACTGGTACCTGTGATACTGTGAGTTGTTTACTTTTGATGCCCTTGTTCGGGTTGAAACTGTCACAGGGGTCAAGTATTTAGCTTTATTAATGGCCACTGTACCTGAATGTATCTTTAATATAGAAGAAGGTTAAAGAGGTCTGCTCACGACGGGCCTCTAGGGACGGCCATTCTTGCTCGTTAAGCATGTCACCGATGCTACTTCTATTGCGCCATCGTCGGCAGGTCCATCGAGCAGCTGTCGTCTGCACCTTCTCCACCTGCTGAATCTGAGTTTTAACATAGGGATGCCAAATGGGTGATGCATATTCTAGCTGAGTGCGAACCAATGTTTTATATGCAATATCCTTTGTCTGCCTAGGTGCAAAAACCAAGTTTCGTCTACGAAATCCTAAAGTCCTAGTTGCTTTTGATGTTATTTCTGAAACGTGTTGACCCCAATCAAGACCATCAGTGATGGTGATACCAATATATTTGGTGGATTGAACCTGCTCCAAGATTTGCTGGTGTAGTTTATAGTCAAACTTAATTTGTTTGTCCGGAGGGTGTCGCGACACCCTCATCATACATGTGAAATTTTCTTTGACCGTAATAGGGAGATTTTGATTTTCAGATAGGGAGATTTGGGTCCCAAATAGGGAGATTTTTCCGCGGTAAAAAGTGATGTTAGTTTTGCTTAAAATTTACCTTTGAAGCACCTTTTCACCCATAACATGCCAACACGACAATTGTCGTCTGCTTTATCCTCTGTCACTGGCATTAAAAACATTTTTTGAAAACTGTGTGGACCCAGATCAGACTGCAGAGCAGTGTGATGAGGGTCCATACTGTTTGCAAAAATATGTTATAAAAGCATTTTGTCTTTTAATAGAGAGACAATTTCTCGGAGGAACGATCAAAGAACAAGCACGGACCAATAGATCGGTGTTAAATACCCGCCTAGCACCTGACAGATAAAACAACGTTCAGTATACCCACAGAGCAAAAAAAAAAAATCTGACATACATTTACTTGTACTCTTACACCCCTTCTCTTATCAATTTTTTTTTGTTGTTGTTGTGGGGGGTGGGGGGAGGGGGTGCATGCATGATTGCCGTTATAAACTGTCACATACTGTAAGTATTTTTATAAGTTATATATTATTGCATGCTGTTTATGTTGATTGTTGAAAATTTGCGCATGTACCATACTTAATTTCCCTTTTTATCTAGTGAATAATAAATTAGTAAACATCCAAAATGTTTGTTGTTCTTTTATGACCAATCAAGGGAACTTACTGCAATAGTCTTGCAGTACTTACTGCAATAGTCTTGCAGTTTGGATAGCTTCATCTGTAAATCGGTAAACAAAGCTAAAGATCGTGAAGTAGGGATGTTTTGTAATGCCTAAATTTTTAAACGCCCATGCTTTTTCCATGGCTACGTTCCCCTAAAACGTGCCTCGGGACTTATTCGGAACTAATAAGCATGATTTAACTTGGAGGGGGGGGGGGGGGGGGAATGGCATATTTCTTTCATAAAAGCTCCATTAAAACACGGCAAAAATAGAGGTAACGCAAGCTAAACATGAAACCGGTTTGCATAGAAAATGTCACCCTGCAAAACTTCGGTTCCATGTTTATTAATAAATGAAAAAAAAAAAAGCATACAGATGCTTAGAAAATACCAGCGTATGTTCTGCCCTGTTTTGGCCGGAAAAATATTTAGCGCATTCACTGTCGGAGTCCCAAAAGCAAGCACGAATATTCATTGATGTCACGTGGGGCATATTTCTTTCATCCGTTAAAAACGGCAAAAATATTTTTCTTGGGTTAAAATAGAAAATGTCACTATGTTATACCCCAGTTCTACGATCAATAAATGAATAACGATTTACAGACGTGTAGAAAAAAAAAAACAGCGTCTGCTTTCCTGTTTTGGCGAGAATAATATGTAGCGTCTACATGTGTCAATATTACAAAGGGATTAAATAAGATATACAGTAACTGGTATATCTTGATCGACTAGTTTTCACACCTTGTCACATTGTTAATTATCAGCTTATCAATAAGGCCCGCCTCGGGTGTAAACGGATAAATAGTGTTGGCAATTTGAGCAAATCAGCGATCAGGGGAGTATAATTATTAATAAATGTATGCAAACTACCCTTTTTTGCGGCTTAGATGGTTGCATTTTAATACCGGTATTTACCGGTACGTTCTTTTCATATCGCGATATCATACCTGTGCAGGTGTGTATTGCACCGGTTTATCGTGACAGCCCAAGCGTAAATACACTAACGGTTAACCACATAGGTATTTTACTGCGGTAAACAATAAAATGGTGCGTCGGCGGAAAACTACT
Organism: Lucinisca nassula; assembly: GCA_963580285.1. Classification (NCBI taxonomy): domain Eukaryota; kingdom Metazoa; phylum Mollusca; class Bivalvia; order Lucinida; family Lucinidae; genus Lucinisca; species Lucinisca nassula. The sequence goes on from OY757012.1 coordinate 186,753,744, forward strand.
TTAGGAAAATTGTTTTGTCGGGAGATTAGGGCCGTCGGACGGGAGACCGAGAGATGGGGTTCGAAATCAGGATATTCCGACGAAATCGGGAGATATCACATGTATGCCTCATTGAATGACATTTGGCCACATTGAACTTCATCTGCCAATCGGCCTCCCACTGTGCTAGTTGATTCAGGTCATCTTGTAGAATAAGACAGTCAGAAGAAGAATATATATTCCTATAAAGGACACAATCATCAGCAAACAAACGGACAGATGACCTGATATTATCAGGGAGATCATTAATGAATACCGAGAAAAGGACCGGTCCAAGGACCGAACCTTGGGGGACACCAGATAAAACAGAGACTGGATCAGACGCTTGGCCATCAAGTACAACTTGTTGTGAGCGCCCTTAGAGTCATGAGCTAATCCACCTGTGTGTGGATCCTCTTATCCCATAGTAATCCAATTTATACAATATCCTCCTGTGAGGTACCTTGTCAAAGGCCTTAGCGAAGTCCATGATAATCAAGTCAGTCTGTTTGTGGCCACGGTTTGTGGCCCCATCCAGATTGCTCACAATGTCATGGTAAAACTGAACTAATTTAGTTTCGCAAGACCTTTGACTTCGGAAACCATGTTAACAGTCAGCAAGAATGGGTTGGGTATAAAAGCCAAGGCCGGGCCGGGCCGAGCCGCCGAGCCTACCCAAAATTTTATTTTTAGTCTCTAGGTACAAGTAAAATATATATTTTGGTGAATGCGGGATTTAATTGTTATAAATTAGATATGTTAAAACTACAAGTAGTTTCACTTATCTACATTGCTTATTTATCTTTTAATAACTGTTTTCCGAAATCCAGGGGTATAAAAGCCAAGGCGGGGAAAAAGTATGGACAATTCCGAATTTCTTTCAAATTCATCGGTTAAATTACTTCTTTTTGCCCTTATGATATTTGAATTTGATTAAACTTATTATGTGTTCGTAATAAAATCAAATATACTCACCAGAATCACCTTATTTTCTTATTTTATTTTTGTTTCTATTTTTAGAATTACCTTATTACAGGAAACGACCGAAAAGGACCGAAAGGGAGGGCACACAACGACCGAAATGATCTGAATCGAATGACGACCCATGTTGTTCAGTGACATCAGACCGTTATCCCAGTGGACAAAGTTTGTATATGCGACGTTGTTTCAATGATTGGTCAAGGACTTCAGGGTTTTACGACGTTGATTCGATGTCGTTAAAACGACACTGGGATACACTCTTGTCCACCAAACTTTTTTTAGAATAAAAGATTAAAAAAAAAAATGTTCCCAGCAGGCACTCCAAGTTGAATCAAGATTGAAACAACGTTGATTCAACGTTGTGTGCCTGCAGGGTTCTGTTTACTTGTTTACTGCCAGTAGGAGCTCTTTACTGACTGATGTTCAGGAGGACACGGGTTCGATACCTGCTGAGGTCGGCAGCCTTCTTTCGTGGAGATTGAACATGAAATATTTTCTTCAGTCATTCACTCCCTTCCACTGATTCAAGAAGGGCAGTTGTCAGTTTTTTTTGCGAAAGAACGTGTACACTCATTTATAAGGAAACAATGGACCAAGACAACTCGTTCTAATTTTTAATTTCTACATCCATCACACATCCACAGTAAGCTGTTTGACTGAATAAGTGAAAATAATACAATAGGTAAGTATCAAAACATAATTAATAACGCCAAATTATAACGCCTCATCCCGGACGAGCCCCCAAAATGTAACGTTTCCGCACACACTCTGCCCTCGGGTAGCTATAAGGGGAAGAAAAACAAGAAATTCATCATTTCTTTAGACAGCAAGTTTACTTTACTTCAATGGCGATCTGACACGCCTCATGACCCGGATGAAATCGATTGTATTCGACTGGTACAACCAATAACTACAGAATAGAACAGAATTTCTGACCAGAATAAAAAAAAAAAAAAATTTGCCGGGTCTTTAAACCTGCTCACATGTCTAAATTATGATTAAGATATATGATGAGTTTCATAAAGCTCTATCTTTAGTTCCTACCATTCAGATAGTATATTTAAATGCCCTTACCATTTATCTGACATTGCCGTCCGTTGCGGTTCATTACGACGTGGCCTTCATAAAACCACCAAAAATACGGTTATTACAGATACTAAAAGGAATTGACTGGAATTATTACAATAAAATGTTTAGAAAATACTTTTTTGGGGCTGTCATGTACATTTTTTCACACATCGATGTCGATTTCATTCAAATTCGATCAAAACGTACGATAAAAACCGCCTTGGCTTTTATACCCCTAAAAAAATGCAAAATTGCAATAAAACAAAAATTAGGGCACCAAAAAGAATGAAAACTATGCTGAGTATCACATTTGATATAATTAACATTATCATATTAAAATTTACCACTAACATTTCTTCTTCGGTTAGAATTCAGAAAAATAAAATCTTCGGATCGGCAATATTTGGCTCGGCCGCTCGGGTCGGGTATAAAAGCCAAGGCCGCGCCGGGCCGAGCCGCCGAGCAAAAAAATGCCTATCCGAAGATTTTATTTTTTAGTCACATATACAAACTTTGTCCACTGGGATAACAGTCTGACATGGGTCTGCATTCGATTCGGATCATTTCGGTCGTTGTGTGCCTTCCCTTTCGGTCCTTTTCGGTCGTTTCCTGTAATTAGGTAATTCTAAAAATAGAAACAAAAATAAAATAAGAAATTCGATCAATTAAGGTGATTCTGGCGTGTATATTTAATTTTATCACGAACACATAATACATATAATCAAATTCAAATATCATAAGGCCAAAAAGATGTAATTTAACCGATGAATTTGAAAGAAATTCGGAAATGTCAATACTCTTTCGCCGCCTTGGCTTTTATACCCCTGGATTTCGGAAAACAGGTATTAAAAGATAAATAAGCAATGTAGATACGTGAAACTACTTGTAGTTATAACATATCTAATTTATTATAATTTAATACCACATTCACCAAAATATATATCTTACTTGTATCTAGAGACTAAAAATAAAATTTTCGGTAGGCTCGGCGGCTCGGCCTTGGCTTTTATACCCGACCGCTGCTCGGCCCGGCCTTGGCTTTTATACCCGACCGCAAGAATGCTCTCAAAGGCTAGGTGCTTGTTGATGTTACTAACTATTATATGCTCCAGGGTTTTGCAACAGATGCATGTTAGCGACACTGGTCTATAATTTGCTGCATCGTATTTTTCTCCTTTTTTATAGACCGGGGTAACATTAGCTTGTCTATAGTAAACAGTGGCAGACATATCAGAATTGTTACTGGTGACATGTCAAATGACATTCATACACCAGGAGATTCTCATACCCGAATACCTTACCCCAACGTTTTATAAGCATTCCAAGTGTAAAACTGCCCATAACAGCACTGGTACAAATTATAGTTTTTGCATGTCTCTTCATAAAAGGTGTCTTTTTTTCTTCTTTGCTTTTACTTTGATCTGCGTCAACAGTTTCATCATGTCTGACAGACTCTGATACAGTTGAATACAAGCATTTGCAATGTCTATTTGGAGAACTGAATGGCCTCGCTGCCTTTTGCTGTGATATTTTGGCAAAATCAATATTGCTGGAAAGCTGTATTCCTGTTAAAGTATAAATTTGTCTCAAATTTCTAAATCCACACATGGGTATGAGGGCTGCCATATTTGATGTTTGGATGACCTTGGGTGTCGTCTAAACTTTGGTCTGACTGATCGCCGAAAATGGCCGAGCAGCAAGGGGGGGGGGGGGGGGGGGGGGCGGACTTTTTTTTTATCCAGCCATGAGATGTTTATTCGTCTAATTAAGGCTCCCAGCCTATTTTGGCCCAAATATATTCTTTTTTTGGGGGGGGGGGGCAAATTCAACTTCTCAACCCTAAACTCCATATCCTCTTTTTGACAAAATAAACCTCCCAACCCTAAAACATTCAACCCCAACTGGCTGCGACACACCAAGGGCACTCGCCGAGTGCAGTAGCAGAGGGGGGGGGGGGGGGTGGAGGGTCCCAGTATATATACAATATAAGTTCTAAGACACACCCCATCACCCCATTCAGTAAATAAAGCCACCTAACACCCAAACGTTTTACTGCCGGGATAAAGAACTGGTGTATGAATGTCATTTTTCTCCTGGTGTATGAATGTCATTTGACGTGTCACCAGTAGCAATTCTGAATTCTGAAGAAGTAACCCATTTAGACAAGTATTTGTATAGGTTATACTGGTTTTAACGTTCATTCTTAATCATGCAAAAACAATAATAAAACAACACGGCGGAGATGGCGCAACATGCACAATGATTTTATCATTGAATCTGGCTAGAATAAATCATGGAGAGACAGGATTCTTCTGTTCCCGGAATTATTCCCAGTGCATTCATTGATATCATTGGACTTTTGGAGCAAGATCGGCGCCAATTCACTTGGAAAATAAAAAAAAGAATAAGGTTGGTCTTTCTCTCTTTGTTCGGGAAACTCCCGCCAAATCTCAAAGTCACATCCCGAGAGTCATTCCTAGGAAACGCTCCTCTGTCAATACTCAGGATGAGGTGCCCATTGTGAGGTCCACTGCCGAGGAGCCAGTACAGAAGAAGGCCAGGAAGAAGAAATCTCCCTCCACCAAGGCTAGGGACAGGGAAAGGCGAAAGCGGTTGCGCCGCTTGAGGAAGGCAGCAAAACGGACGTCATAGACCGATGTTGTGCCTCCAGCCTCTTCTCCAGCCAAACAGCAAAGCCAGCAGGGAGGAAAAGAAACTCTACCCAACCTAAAGTACACCCTGCCCAAGAAGACCAGTCAGCCCAGATAAACTAAGTGACCACGATGTTGTCTCCGGATATTTAAAAATTCACATCCCACCAATAAAGAAACCTCGGAGGAAGGTGTACTCATATCAGAAAGGTGACTATGAAACTATGAGGAAGGATGCACTCAGATTTGCAAAGGAGAATTACTTTAATGGTCATTCAGATGCTCGGTCTGTACAGGAGAATTTTGATTTGATAACTTCTTTCATTCATACTTCGGCCGAAAATCATATCCCCTCAAAAACTAGTAGGTCTGTATCTTCTATTCCCTGGATCACTCCATAGATAAGAAGGAAAATTCGCAGAAGGAATAAGATTCATGCAAAGGCAAAAAAGACGGGAAGTGGTAAACTCCGGACAAAATTTGAAAACTTGAGACGTGAAATCAAGACTGATATAAAAAAATCAGCATGATTTGTATGTGAATAACTTGGTAGGTGATGTAAAGGCAAATCCCAGAGACTTCTACAGATATATTAATAGCCAGAAGAAAGACAGGCAAGGTATCCCGCCCCTTAATAAAAGAGGAGGGGACGGGGTTGCTGAATCAGACTCTGAAAGGGCAGAGGAACTAGTTGGTCAATTCAATGATGCGTTTAATAAAACTGAGTTCACGGAGGTTCCATTGACTGGAAGATCGGCCCCATTCATGAATAATATTGTTGTGACAGCTTCAGGCGTATTCAAATTACTTCAAGGCTTAAACCCCAGTAAGGCCTTAGGACCTGATCAGCTTCATCCTAGAGTCCTGAAGGAACTAGCAAATGAGTTGGGTCCAGTTTTTGCACACTTGTTTCAACAGTCTCTTGATACGGGTGAAATTCCCAAAGAATGGCTCTTAGCAAACATCTGTCCACTCTTCAAAAAAGGAGATAGGGCTCTTGCCCGTAATTATCGCCCTGTGTCTCTGACTTGTGTTCTGTGTAAATTGCTGGAACATATAGTCTGCTCGAACATCATGGCCCACTTGGACGAACATAAACTTTTGTCAGACAGACAACATGCATTTAGGAAAAGGCACAGTTGTGAAACTCAGCTAAGCACAGTTATTAATGACTGGGCAAAAATCTTGGACAAAGGGGGACAGGTGGACACATTTATTCTGGACTTCGAGAAAGCTTTTGACACCCCTCCTCATGAACTACTTAAATCTAAGTTATTTGGTTATGGAATTGGGGGAAAGACCCTCAAATGGATAGATTCCTTTCTTTGCTACAGAAAACAGCGGGTTGTTGTTAATGGTGACTCTTCGGAGTGGGCTCCCGTTTTGTCTGGAGTCCCGCAAGGGACCGTTCTTGGTCCACTTTTGTTCTCCCTGTACATCAATGATATTTCCACTGACATTGACTCAGAAATAAGACTCTTCGCACATGACTGTGTTTGTTACCGGGAAATTAGAGATACAGATGACTCATTGAAACTTCAGGCTGACATAGATAGATTAGGATGTTGGGCACGTAAATGGGGCATGAGATTTCAGCCAGTTAAATGCAATATTATGCAGATAACTAGGAAGAGATCTAATAAAGTTGAGGCTTCTTACACCTTAGAGGGAACTGTCCTCGAGAATGTGGAGTCCATTAAATACCTTGGAGTGACAATCTCACACAACTTGAGATGGAATACTCATATTAGCAACATGTGTACTAAGGCAAATAGAACGCTCGGTTTCCTGAGGCGAAATCTTCATCAGTGCCCTCAGGATGTAAAAGAGGCAGCATATAAAGGTCTTGTTCGCCCAATCTTGGAATATGGTAGTTGTATCTGGGACCCCAGTGGTGTGGTCCTTAACGATGAAATTGAGAAAGTTCAGAATAGAGCTGCTAGATTTGTAACAGGCAATTACTGCTTTGAAACTGGGAGCATGACTGGAATACTTGGAAAATTAAAATGGGAGTCTCTCAAGAAAAGGAGAAAAGACAGTAGGCTAATCCTTTTATACAAAGGTCTAAAGGGTGCTGCCAGCATTCCAAAAGATGACCTTGTTCCCCCAGCTAGACACTGTAGAAATCACCATTCATTGGCGTTTCAGACCCTTAGCGCAAGAACTGACATTTATAAAGAGTCGTTCTTCCCCCAGAACCATTAGAGATTGGAATGCCCTTCCGATTCGATTATTTCGACAGCTGAAGGTGCTGATGATTGTGTAGCTAAATTTACCTCTTTGGTTAGAGCTAGGGACTAACTTCCCACATCACAGGTCCTGGTGTATGAATGTCATTTGACGTGTCACCAGTAACAATTCTGATTCTGATTCTGATCAACAACAAGCTGCCGGTCAGGAATCGAGACAAATCATCGACAAGACAACTCATCGACACGGTTTTTGGAGACAATTCATCGACACAATTGAAGACAACTCGTCGACACCTTTTAAAGACAATTCATTGACACATGTGTGTGAAGGTAATTGGCAATTAAAGGTAATTACCGGTAATTGTGGATAAGTGGTACAATGTGTTTGATTGATCTGTGAGGGGTAAAAATACAAATACACATGTAGGATAAAAAATTGAGTAATATGATAACTATGTTTACAAGTATGGCACACGCCGATTAACAAAATAGTTCGAGTAATGATGTAATTGATTTTTTGTCCATGATTTATATTAACTGGCACGTGCCCTCAAAATAAGTATGAAATAAACGAATAAATAAATGAAAGAAAAAAGAAAGAAAGAATAAGAAAATGTATAAGAATGAACGAAAGAAACAAGACATATAATTTTATGGTATGACCAGTGTTCGGTGTAACACATTAAATAAGACTCTGCACAAATACGATGCGTTTATTGTTTGAGTGCTAACTTACAAGTGGCATGGTATCAGAGAGGCATGCAGTATATATCTAGTGTAGGCAATGAGTATAGCTATTAAGGTGTTAAGGTACACAATGGTACAGAGTCCTATACTGTAACATAAAATGTCTACGAATGAATGAAAGAAAGAAAAATAGATTGTCAGACAGACAGAGAGACAGACAGACAGTTTAAAAACACATATAAAGACTCACCAGTATTACACGTTATACATACATACATACATACATACATACATACATACAAACATACATACATACATACATACATGCATACATACATACATACATACATACATACATACATACATACATACATACATATGTATGTGCGGGCGGGAGGGTGGGTGGGCGGACAGACAGACAGACAGACGGAGACAGAAAGACAGACAGTTAAAAAAAAAAGCTTACCAGTATTACACGTTCTGTGCTGCCAATTGTCACAACCATCACACTGAAACGCATGCTGCTGCCGACGAACTTCTTTCGAACACACAATACACAGAAAATCCATATTGAAGAAGAAGAAATTTTATTCAAAATTCCCTATAAAGCCATTGAGGATATAAATGTATACATATAGTGTGATGGCGATAACGACATGTGTGTGTGTGTGTGTGTGTGTGTGTGTGTGTGTGTGTGTGTGTGTGTGCACGTGTGTGTCTGGCCGTAGTTATCAAGTTCCCTGTACATTTTCTTTTATATCATGTTTTTAAAATAGAATGCGTAAGTTTATTTCCTCGACCTGGTCGACGGTCAAGGCTTTTTCCGTGAGCCACAATTCCGTATTTCCTGCCCGACCCTCCTGCTACTGTTGCAGCGAGCCTTTCGCGGTATTCTTGCACCCTGTCATCTTTCCGTGGCTCTGCTGCAGCCAGTTGCATCGCAGCCGTGTCTGCCGCCGCCGGGTCGTCAAGCATCCGGTCTATCAGCTCGTCACAGTCCATTCTTTTGCAACAAGAGCAGACCTGTCTAAAATGGAGTCGCAGGCATGCGCATACATGCGCAGCGAACATCTGGATGAAGACAGCGAAAAGCAGCGCCACATGCAGGTCAAGTACGGCGATTACGGCCGCCACTGAGCACAACGGCGGCAATATTAATCACGTAATTAACATAATATATATATTGATCAGTCTTCAACAGGAGCTTAGCATGTTTTGTCTCGGCTAGCTGCTGCCGCACCAACTCCCGTCCTCGTGCGGGGATCACGTCATTTTCACGCAGTCAGTCTTCGAACGAGTCACGATCCTTGCACTGAAACAAACAGACCCAGCGCGTCTGCTCGTGCAAGTCTTTCAAGACGGAGTTGTATTTCTTTATGAGGACCCAGACAGACTGCTCCGCGTGGCGGCCCGAGAACGCCAGCTCTGACAGTCTGTCTTTCTTCTTCGTCAAAGCCCTTTTAGCGGTGTCTTCGTCAAAACCCTCTTAGCGCTGCAGTCGTCTATGATGTATAGGGTAGGCTCGCACTGGAGCACCCGGTAAAACGCTCGCAAGTAATCGTGAAGGCGCTCACCGGGGTCTAGAACGTAAATCTTAGGGTCCGTCTAGATCCAGGGACGCTGCTGATACGTCCTGTTGTACCGTATGGTGGGAGCACAGAACCACAACGTGCTGAAATAATCCCCGGTAGGGGCCTTCGAGCAGATCGAGGATAAAAACGGTTTTTCCGCGTCCCATCTGCCCGCTGATTGTCGCCGAATGGGCCGTGCGCGGTAGGAACTCTTTTATCCGTTCCTCCGGAAGATTAATAAACCGCTGAGACGAACCGGCCATCTTCGATGTTAAGCTGTGCATCCATGATAAAGTAGAGATAGATGTTCAATGCGCCAGCCCCTTCGGCTCTTTTCGTTATCTGGATGATCACACCTAGGCTGGCATTCTCTTTCCGCCTGCCGGAGCCGTGGAGCCGGTCGTCGTCGCTTGTCCTGAGATCAAGCCACAGCGCGTACTTGCTGGTGAGGTATTCTGCAAGACTGACGTCGGCTAGGGCAAGGTCTTTTTCGACCGTTGCCACTTCAGGGTGTCGCTTCCTCGCTTCATCAAACATCTGGTAAGGGCGCATCCCTTGGCTGAAGCGTTTGTTGGGGATCCCCTCGATGGTGACCTCGACCTTGGCGATTTTCGGGTTATGGAAGGCCTCAGTGCCGCGAGCGAAGGGCTGTTGCGCGGCTGCATCCTAAAAGAGGTACTCCACTCGCCATAGCGAATCATCTCTTTGTGTCCCGACTGTAAAAAGTGCAGGGAAATCTACTTTTATGTACACAGCCATTAAACATTGGAATGAATTGCCCAAGAGCATAAAAGCTATAACTAAAGAACGTAGGTTTAAAGGTGAGGTTAAAAGCTACCTATATGATAAAATGGAACTTTGTGACAAGTCTGACTTCCAGTATTTTTAAATATATTTTAGAAAGGGGGTGTCAAAGGACAATCTATTCCTATTTTAATGTGTATAGTTGTTTTCTTATTGCACTTAACATGTCTTAAAAGATTTAATAGTTTTTATGTTTTATTATTGATAAGCATATCAATGATTGGTTCTAGTCAGAATGGGTAATAAATGCCTTTCCGCCGGATGTCGTGCGATCGGTCCACATGGGACCACAATGGAAATAAGTTGAATGATTTTTCATTTACTTTTTGTGTCATCCCTGGTACTGATTACATGACATTTTACCTTCATTTTATGTATGCTTTGTACATTTTATGTTTGTTTTATGTGCTATGTAATTTTTATCAAAATAAACTACTACTACTACTACTACTACTACATCAGGATGCCCTTCATGTTGCGGGCGGGCATGTTGAGATTGATATTCCAGAGGGTGTCGTTCTTGTCTTTTCCGATTTTGCGGTGCCGCAGTACCCGGTCATAAAGGATCGAAATGCGGCTTCTGTACTGGTTGTTTATCATTTGGGCCAAGTCTGGCATGGTGACCATGTGATACTCAAGACAGATGTTTCCAATGTCGAAAGAGGCACCTCCGCCTGTGGCCTGGATCACACGGCTGTAGTCGTTAAACGTGAGCTCATACTCGAGCCGGTCGCCCAGCGCGCTCTGGTAGAATGGCATGTGGCTCTCGAGCAGCTCGAAGTCCAGTGAGATGTAGAAGCGACTGCCAAAAGAATCGGCGACGGTTCTGTCCGCTAGCACGGACTCGTCTTTGTTTCCAGCATTGATTCGGATCCTCGCCGTATTTCGGTTATTCGACGTATCAATGCCTTGGTGCTGGCCATTTTTCCTCTCCAAAGCCGTCCTCCAGAGACCGCAGTAGCAGTGGTACACGTCACTATCGCCGATGCTGGGGACCTCGTTCCCCGAAATTTTAATGACGGTCTTTTTCACGAGGGCGCGGCCTAGGTTCTGAACCAAGGTCCGATTGGCATATCCTTTATCTCCGCTGTGCAGAGTGATCGTGAAGGCCAACCTCGCGGTCCCGGGGACGATGACCAGGCTTGAGGTAATCATAATCTGTAATCGTAATCAGCTGTAATCGATTACATATTTCAAGTAATCTGATGTAATCAGTAATCAGACATTTTTCTGATTACAAGTAATTTAATTTAATCAATTACTTCCATATTTTGGCCTGTAATCATGATTATTTTCTGATTACAATTTGATTACATTTCTGTTAATATACATGTATAGATTATGAATTTGTGCAAAAATATCAGGATTCTGGACATCAGACCAATTTTTTACATACTTTTACTAGCATGTATACTCATCATAATATTAGTTATTCCTAATAAACTGCCATTAAACATGTTCAAACTGTTACCTTTCATAAAAGTTAATGGATGTGCTCAATGTTTATCAAATCAGTTTAAAGACTGCACAAGTGCAATAAAGTTGAGCATACTCCCTTCTAACTGTGTAAGGTATTGATAGAACAGAGAATGGGGTAAAGTTATGCAGTCATAGTATTTTCATCAACTACCATAATGATCCTAAGATATTGGACAGACAGGCCTGGTCAAACAATGAATACTCAAATAAGACTGTCTAGAAGAGCAGTCTGATCAGAGTACACACTGTTTGCCTTTTAATTTGCATCTTTTGGATGCATTTCTCCTTAAAAAGTATCTTTTTGAAAATTTCTAGGTGATCATAACAAACTTTTCAGATGTTGATTTTTTATATAGATTTTAAAGTTCTTTTCACAGGTAAATTGTATGAGCATCTATAATTTTCTATTGTTCTGTTGAGTAACCATCTACATTCAGGTGTGAAAAATTGCATAACTGTTTCCAGTCATTCTTTGTTTGTCATGTAACTGTGAAAAACAATATCAACTCTAAAATTTTGTCTATAGGTTTGTGTTTGATAAATTTAGTTTTAATCACATACTGACCATTCAGATTAATTTACGTAGTGAAATCCTAACACTTCAAACAGTTCATCTCAAAATATTACTTGCTTTTTATCATTTGTAACCAAATTATGTAGACAGGTTGGGCAAAAAGTCTAGACACTGATCAAACCGCTCCTACATGAAGACTGCTCCTCCATGAGCAGCCTGATCTGGGTCCACACTTTTTAAGCATGTCTGTCTGCCTGTTCAGACTGAAAGATGCAACATTTGAAAAACTGATGATGATAAAGTGTAATTCAGATAGTTGATTTTTGCTTCAGTTATGAGAACTAGTGCATGGTAGATGGGCTGCATGATGCTTCCATGCATAGCTGAAACCGACTCTACACAAGTACTGGTAAACTGCTTAGAGGACCTAAGCCTGCCCAGGAAAATTGATGCGAGCTTGGCCGTCCATGCATATAAATCCTATTGCCTATTGTTTTATTGGGCAGCAGGGCTTGAGATGTCGTTTCATCTCAATGTCGGGTAAAAGTCCCACAAAATTGGAAGCAATGTATCCAAAATGACCTATACAGTGTTGACGGGGACATTAAACCTGAAACAAAAATTGAATGCATTTACTACATGTATATCAACTCAAAAGTACTGGTA
>OY757012.1:186766574-187016338 GCA_963580285.1 Lucinisca nassula
ACACCATGTTTGCCGAGGTTGGGGGAATCGAACCAGAAGCTGCTGGTTCGGGCCGATCGTGCTTGGGTTGTTAGTTATCATCACCGATTGCCTCACCCCTTTCACCCCAAGGGGTTCGCGGAGACACCTGTAGGGGTCAAGCTTTCGTCCGTACTTGCTTGATGACATGGTTTCAACTTCAATAAATAAGTTCTGAATGGTTAGATCCTTTGGAAGCAGAGAATACACAAAATAAACGAAAATAGCAGACTCGGTTTTATTGAGTCTGTTCATGACCAGTACTGAAATGTGCTACACCGGCCACGCCCCCTAGCACCGGCTTAAGCGGAACTCTATTTTCAAAATAATTTTAAATGAACTCATTGATCCCAAAGGACCAGAAAATATAATCTGCACTATGATGGATGTACGGGGAGACTTTTTACGGCCGCCACACGGCACAGTACCAGCTGCAGTGAAGATAAATAAGTTCTGAATGGTTAGATCCTTTGGAAGCAGAGAATACACAAAATAAACGAAAATAGCAGACTCGGTTTTATTGAGTACTGAAATGTGCTGAAAAGTCTGTTTTAAACACGCGCGACAACCTTCAAATGCATATTTGTTTCACAGATATGGCTGACTTTGGAAACCCCATGTTCGAAGACAAGTCCGACCCTTATGTCGCCGACGATGATGCTCAATCGTTCAACCTGCCAGACGCTGTTATGGACCCACCACCGGACGTCGAACAAGGGCTACGCGCGGCCGGGGACAATCTTCAGAACCTCCGAGGCGAGTTAAGACGGACTGCACTTTCTGACCAGAAGTGGCGCCTGGTCGATACTTTCTACAGAGTAGTGAATCGTGCCTATAAGGGGTTGCACCTCGAAGGCATTATCGACTATGACCAGTTCGGGATTGATGATGACGATAAAACACTGTACTGGACCCCCGGCGACAAAAAATTTCTATTACTGCGACAAGGGGAGGATTCCGGTTTCTGGCTTTGTCCACACTGGCCTCGAAATATGGAACAGGCGGCATAAATGCAATTCAGCAATCACTGGGGCTCACTGACTATAACTCGAATATGCCGCGTCTCACCAAAGAGCTGTGGAAACACTCCAAAAGGCAGAGGAAACCCTCCCAAAAACATTGAATCCATCGAGATAACAGAGCTCCCCGGCGTAGCCCATGACGTTATTGAAACAACAGGAGATGTCGCGACCGCATTGAAGATAATTGATGATCAGCCTATCGACACCGCGTGGGTCACCCAGGCCAAAAGAGAGCTTGCTGGGCATGAAAAGGCTATGGTTCGAACCCAAGACGAGCTCGTGAACAACCTGGCGAAGCTCTCGATGGCCGAAAGTCGGAAAACCGAGGTTGAAAAACACATGGAACGTCAAAAACTGGCGGAGATGAACGGCCCCGAGATGCAGCAGGAGATTCAAGACCGAATCAGAAAGCTGATGGGCGATCTCTCGGACATCGAACTTGAGAGACAGGCAAGGCTCGAAGTCGTCTATACGAACAGAGAAGCTCTCCGGTCCAAGATCTACTGTGAAAGTGATGAATTTTATCATTTTTTTTATGTCTGTAGTGTTTGTTAATTGTCATTTTAAAAATTAAATAATACAGTTTAACCAAATTATTAGTGTTCACAAACACTGATAAACTTCTGCCTGGTTTACCTACTGTGGATTTAACCGGTTATGCAGTGTGTGTTTTATTGCCTTGAAATTTACAGTTATATAGGTATGAAAGAGAGTTCACCTTTTCTTTTGAAAAATTAATAATCCTTGCACTGGATTGGTCAGTTTTAGTGAACTGTAAAAACCTTTTGCAGAATAGGTTCAGTGTATGTCGTCCTTTGGTTGCTTTTGAAGGAGAAGGTTTAGACTTTTTACTTTATTTGAACCAGCTTCAAACTTCTGGTGAAAATTTCAGTTAACCTCACGGTTGAGAGAAACCCTCAATCTGGAAGAAGAGAGACAAGAGTGCAAGGTTCAAGCCCACAGTTTGGACGATGCTCAACCAGTGCTCATCTGAAGTATGACGTTGATGTGTCAGCTATATAATAAATGATGGAAATTGTACAAATACCTCTTCACTACTAAAGTCTCTACCGAGCTAGACCGGCTACAATTATGGCGCCCACCGTAAAAGAACATGTTGTTGTTTGTGCTAATGTACAGCCTGCTGTCATGTGTTCCTGTGACTTTGTGAACATTTTGTGAATTTAACTGTGTTTGACAACCAAGGACAGATATCAGTTTAAATGTTTTATCAGTTGATGTGACCAGCTGGCTTCAACTTCAAGGTGGTAAGAACCAGTGTGAAAATGTGTGAAAGTTTATTTTTATACTATGAATTTTAAAAATATCTCAGACTTGTTAAATGTAATTTATTCAAACATTTAAGGTTTGAGAGATAGTGAGTATGTGTTGCACGTCACTTATTTTAAAATCATATCACCATGCATGTTTACTAACACACTGAAAAAAAAGGCCGATATCCAAATGACAAAGCCGTTTGCATATTAGAAATTTTTCTTCAGTTTAAACCAAATGAGTTTAAAAGATTTGACTAAATATTTAGAGTCTCATCCTGTTATCAGACCACTTAATCATCAAAAAAGAACTTTAATAGTTGTGTCTGATAGTAAAGGTAGTAGATTACAAAACTGTGTAGTGTTAAGTCATCCAGAAAATGAGATAATTTTGGAAATCTAAGGGTGGCCGAAATTCATTTGAAGCTGCAAATTTTGTAGAAAATAATTTAAAAGATTTTGTGGAAACATATGGTCCCATTTTGTTGGTGATATGGACTGGTACATGTGATTTAACAAATTTTATTCAAACTCAGTATAACTGTCATTACTCAAGGCATAAACAAAGGAAGTATATAGATCTCAGTAATATCACAGTTAATGATGTCATCAATCAATATTTTAGAATATTAGATGTTGCATCATGTTATGGTCCACGTGTTAAAGTGGTTTTTCTAGAATGTCCACAGTAATCCATTACAATATGGAACAAACATTAAGGTAATCCAAACTTTGAATCTTTTCAATTCAATACAGAGGTACTTTTGAAAAAAAAAAATGAAATTCTCAATAAAGAGGTACAGAGCCTGAATAAGTCATATAACATCTGTGCTCCGAAGTTTGGTCTTGACTTACTGAAAAGTAGAAAGAGTAATAATCAACAAAATGTTCTTTTAGCTTGCTAAAGGATGGTATACACCAAGGCGTTACACTGTCTCAGTACTGGTTACGCAGAATAGTTCTTTCCTTGTTTGTAACACATTTGCGTTGACTAAGAAGTTTTGCTGTGTTGGTGCTGTACTTGGAGCGTTGTTTGGACATTGGTTTCCGCCACGCATCAATTCATTGTATAGTGACAGCAACAGTGATATTTCTTTGATGCAGATACATTATTCTTTGTCCGGTAACTGGTTTTGATACAGTGTTTGGGTGTTGCAAACATAATTGTTAAACGTTAAAGTTAATTTCTTTTTCTCGTTATTATATATCTAGCATTAGCCTTTAACTAGACTTAAGTAAGAATTTTCTTACTTTGATTATACTTATATACAATCTCGTAAAATGGCTGAATTAACAGAAGAAGAAGGTCGCAATTTAATTGAAGCTTTTAATAGGCTAAAATTAAAACCTAAAGCTGACACACCTGTAGACTTTGAAACATGGCTTAAAGATTATGGTAGTGTAAAGACTGAGCCTGATGTTTCCACAGATGGCACCGTGGGTGCTACTGCAAGTGGCACCTCTGGTGTTACTGAAAAGCAAACAATTCTTACATCTCAGCACCCTCGAATTTCATATTTTTATGGTGATAAAGTGAAAGGGGTAGCCAGTTATGCTCAGTGGGCATATGAAGTCAAATGCCTTTTGCAAGAGAAGACACAAACCTGAAACGATTGCCCAAGCTATTAGGCATTCATTAAGAGGAGAAGCAAGTAGCATTGTCAGAAGATTAGGAATTGGGGTAACAGTAGATGAGATCTTATGTAAATTTAATAGTGTATATGGGGAAGACACTAAAGAGCACCTATTGGCTAAATTTTATAGTGCACGACAAGAAGATAATGAGGATGTAACCAAATGGTCTTGTCGTTTAGAAGACATTTTGTCGTCGGCAGTAGAAAGAAAATTAATTGACCCCAGGAATGTAAATTACATGCCAAGAAATATGTATTGGCAAGGTTTAAAACCAGCACTCAAAGTAGTTTCAGGATACAAATTTGAAAAAAATACTGATTTTGACCAATTAAGAGTAGAATTAAGGAAAATTGAACAAGACCATTTGCATCCTGAGTCGAATGTTTCACATTGTCATGTGTCAAAAACATCAAATAAGGAAAATAATGAATTGAAAGAAATGAAAACTATGATTCAGTCACTGTCGAACACATTAGAAAAATTAGAGAAAAAAGTAAATACTAATCAAGGGGGTAACCAGCCATTCAATCCAAGCAGAGGTAGAGGTAGAATCAGACAAAGGGCCAATTATTCAGGTTCACAACAAACATACTACCAAAACCATACTCCAAATTTACAAAAAAGACAAGGTGGTTTTAACACAAATAGGGGTGGTGGATATAATAATTACTCCCATAGGCCACATTTTGACCAAGATCCCAGTTGAATAACCCTTATAATAGGTCTAATTATGATCCAAATACGAATCAAGGGCGAGGACAAGGGTCACAACCTGACTGGGGCAACAGGGTAGTTAATATCGGAATGCACCCCAGGGTACACCTCAAGATCAAGGCGCATCCGGAGGGATTGAAAATAATTTAAATAGAGGTCCACAATGTTATAGGTAATTGCAGTTTGGCCATTTTCAATGGCGTTGTCCAGTAAAAATGGACCATAGTAGACACCATTTAAACTAACTGAGGCCTGTGGACAGGGGCTGTCTATAGGCAGAGCCAGTAAATGCCCCAAAGTATCTAATATGGTTGGAAGCAGCAATGAAGTTAACATAGTTGTAGAAAATGTAAACACTACAGCTTTGTTAGATACTTGCTCTTGTGTGAGTACAATTAGTCGGTCATTTTATGAGGATAATTTCACTGACATAGAACTTATGCCTTTGACTACTTTGTAAAAGCTAGAATGTGCTGATGGCAGCACTATGCCATATCTAGGCTATATACAAGTTAAGATTCAGTCAGTAGGAATCCCAACCAATCATATTCAAGATTCCATACTATAAGTAGTCCCAGACAACGATTATAATAAGAACATACCAGTACTCTTAGGAATAAATGTGTTAGCTGAATTTGTAAACAACTGCAAAGAAACATTAGGAGTTAATTTTTTGCAAAATGCTGCTGTACATACATGTTGGTACTTGGCTTTCAGATGCCTCACTATTAGACAAAAAGAATAGTTACTAGCAAAGAGCTTGACTATCACAGTACTTGTGCCATGTTTACTGAAACAGTAGATTCAATGCTTCCATATGATTTTGAAATAACATCTGCTGTAATAACTTATAACTATGGACAAAATGGTTTATTACAAATTTAAATTTCAAATATAACAACATCAACTTTAACGATACCACCAAGGGCCATTTTTTGTGAGCTACAACCTGTTTCAGTTGACATGACATACCAAATATCTAAACCAGATGACAAGCCTGCTTCAGTTTTGGATCAAGTAACTGTTGAAACCGAGGGTTTATCAGAAATTGAAAAGAAACAAATCACAGACCTTTAAAAAACACATGAAGATATATTTTCAACATGGCTCTTGGCTCTTGGGCACGCTAGGGAAGGCCGCCTCATGGCTCGCAGATAATTTGTGGTTCTTGGTCATCGGCGTGGGGGCCCTTCTTCTCGTGGCTGCAAGGGACTGGCTAGCGAGACCGCGCGACCAACCAAAGCACACTAAGCCAACCCCGATCCCTGCGACTATGAGAGCTGTTGTTTCTTCTTCATGGTCGAGACCGGATTTCCAGTCTGCTGGCGCAACTACCGCGGCAGGCTTAGGTTGCCCTTCTCCGTTCGGTGGTGAGACCCTGCGGGTCTGTCGATCGGTCCCGGCAGGTGAGGCAGTTTTCCCCTGGAATGTACTGTCGACTTTAGTGGCAGGATTGATCGGTACTGCCTCGTTTATTCCTGGGTTGTGGCCGATGACCGCGTCTGACCATGCTATTTGGATTTGGTTATTATAACCATGACATTGCCGGGATGTAGTGCCATGTCGCTCGCCGTCAAGTAGAGCCCTCTCCCGCAGGCGTAATCCAGTGATGTGTATGCATTTGCAACGTCTTTTGATAGCGATTGATGCTGTTGGGGATGTCGACGGGTGAGGCGATGACGTCTTCGAGATTCGCCATAATTTGTTTTTGAGCGTCGAACCCCGTCCCGACTTTGAGAATGCTGGAACGGGTCTGAGCTTGCGCTCCGGGGATTGCCCAAACGTAAGTCCGAATCGAGTCGTTGAGGCGCTCGACACCCGCTTGCGTGAAGACTTCTGATTTATCGAGAATGAACATCGTCCACGCCTTTGAAATACCCCTCTTATGGGGTCCTTCGGGTTAAAGAAGGGGCCATCGGAGCTGTGATCACTGCGGTATTTCCCGAAGGGGTCATGAAGGTACTATAAGATCCGAGGCCTTCACACCCGTAGTCCAGCTTTTGCCTCCAATCCGTAGAAGGCGAAACGGCGAACTCCTCGCAAAGCCGCTTGTAGGCCCTGGAGTCATATTGGTTATCGAACCTTGAATGGGACTCGTCCCCAGGGAGGGGCGACTTTTAGCTCCTCAAGCAGACGCCTCGTCGTATAATAGAAATGAAAGCAATACAGGCTTGCAAGAAGGGGCTCATCCACTCGGAGATGGTCCTGGAATGAAACACCACATCCAGCGGTTGCGCACCAAACCCTAAAGTTCAGCTGGTACTGAGAAGCCCCCGTGGTCGAGTGGTTACGCTACTCGCCTAGTAAACCAGGGGTCACAGGTTCGATCCCGGGCTTCTCCAGACTTATATAACCGCAATGACTTCAGCACCCAATTTCGTAAAATCATTCTTCGATATAAAAAGATTGGGTACAACATGGATATTATACGACAGACTGCATGCATGGTAGTTATCCCAATCACGGTTGGCAACTTTGCTTCCCTCTTTAATTGCACGCCGGTGGGTCAGGCCTCAGATTCTATGACGGCTCCAACGTAAAGGCTTATTGAAAATTAAAGAGATAATGCTGGTTGGTGCCTGATGCTCTGTCTCTGGTCGGGCTCATCGGAGTCTAACTGTTGGTTTTCTTTTGCTTCAGCATTTCAGTGGTTTCTTGCTGTCGAGTCCTCACCGTTGTCTCACCTCTGTGGTTCTTTGATTTTTGTGTTCACGGAGATGTTGCACTGATGAGTTAAGAGGCCTTCATGCGGACTGAACACATTATTTGTCTAAATCGCGATAGAAGTAAGGGCGAGGATTGTGGCCATGTAAAATCGATTTAAGCCCCCCAGTGAAAATCTTCCACTGACCGTTCCAAGGCGGCTCTTCTGTGGCGATTTATTTATGTTGTTGTTTGTTGCTTACTGTGTGTATCACTTGTGTCTTTTAATTAGGGCCCCGCACTGAAAGTGTGGGTGCCCTATAGTAATCACTCTGTCCGTCCGTCTGTCTGTCCGTCCGTCTGTCCGTCTGTCCGTCCACAATTTTTTTTATCCTCCATAACTTTTTATTATTCCTGGATGGATTTAAATATTACTTGGCATCATTCTGTCCGTCCGTCTGTCTGTCTGTCTGTCTGTCCGTCTGTCCGTCCACAAATTTTTTTATCCTCCATAACTTTCTTATTCCTGGATGGATTTAAATATTACTTGGCAGAAATGTTAACCATAATGTGATGGAGTGTTGCGCGCAAGACTCAGGTCCGTACCTCAAAGGTCAAGGTCATACTTAGAGGTTAAAGGTCAAAAAAGGGTCTTTCCTGTGTCCAATTAATAACTTTGTTATTATTCCTGGATGGATTTAAATATTACTTGGCAGAAATGTTAACCATAATGTGACGAAGTGTCACACGCAAGACCCACAGCCGTACCTCAAAGGTCAAGGTCATACTTAGAGATAAAAGGTCAAAAAAGCGTCTTTTTTATTGTGTCCAATCTATAACTTTCTTATACCTGGATGGATTTAAATATTACTTAGCAGAAATATTAACCATAATGTGACAGTGTGTCACGCGCAAGACCCAGGTCCGTACCTCAAAGGTCAAGGTCATACTTAGAGGTGAAAGGAAAAAAAAAACGTTTTTTTTAACATCAACATTTTCCTACTCCTCTGATAGCGCTGCCGGGGCCCTAGTCAGTTTCACTGACAGCTCTAGTTTTGGATGGCCATATGGCCATTTTGTGGGAAAGTAACTGTCCTTATGGCCTTCCTTTGTTTAGGTTTCCATTATGGTCTGGTCGCTTAATGTTTGTGTTTCTTCCCTTTGGTGTCTTTGATGGGTGGAGTAAGTTAATTGTATCGATTCCTGATCTTTGTTGAACGGGGTCCGCAAAGGCAACCCACTTGCTCCCAGTAAACGCCAGCATATGAATATGTTCTATAAAAGGGTTATCCTTTGGAAGCAAGGAATACACCACAGAAGTGAAAAATATGGAGTGTACATGTTTTCTGGACCAGACTAGCTAGTTTCGGCCAATTAGGTCTCATCAGTTTCAAATTTCGACAATGGAATCAATGATCCCAAAGGACAAGAAAATATGATCTACACTATGATGTAGGGCAGGGAGACGTTTTACCGCCGCCACACATTCCCGTTTTGTAAACGGCACCTGAGGTATCTACGTCGCTGAGATCACCGAATTTCAATGACCCCGCTTGGGCGACCTCTTTTCTTTTCTAGACCCCTCAGACAGCTGGACGGCATACAATCGATTTTCCTTCCCGTCCTTATCGAACCCCTCGGTGTCGCCAAGATCAGCCAAAGCCACCCCAGAGCATTTTCCGACACTACCGGGTCCGCTTGCGTCAACCATTCCTTATATGTAGGGTTGTGCTCATGTACTCGAATGGTAACATCTCCCCGTTGGTATCTCTAGGTAAAATAGTTAGCTGTGAAATAGGCTCTGATGACAGCCTCTTGTACTGTAAGACAGGAAATGATTCAGTTCTACCAGCTCCACACTTTTCGTTCTCGACAGGGATGGATCTAAGCAGTGTAGAGGGGCGACCGTTATGCATTAAAAAGACACAAGTGATACACACAGTAAGTATCAAACAACACAATAAATAAACCGCCACAGAAGAACCGCCTTGGAACGGTCAGTGGAATGATTTCCACTGGGGGGCTTAAATCGATTTTACAATCCTCGCTCTTACTTCCGTCGCGATTTAGACAAATAATTTGTTCAGTCCGCATGAAGGCCTCTTAACTCATCACTGCAACATCTCCGTGAACACAAAAATCAAAGAACCACAGAGGTGAAACAACGGTGAGGACTCGACAGCAAGAAACCACTGAAATGCTGGAGCAAAAGAAAACCAACATTTAGACTCCGATGAGCCCGACCAGAGACATGGCATCAGGCACAAACCAACATTACCTTGAATTAGATCTCTCTTATTCTCAATAAGCCTTTACGTTGGAGCCGTCATAGAATCTGAGGCCTGACCCACCGGCGTGCAATTAAATAGGGAAGCAAAGTTGCCAACCGTGATTGGGTTAACTACCATGCATGCTGTCTGTCGTATAACATCCATGTTGTACCCAATCTTTTTATATCGAAGAATGATTTTACGAAATTGGGTGCTGAAGTCATTGCGGTTATATATTTGTCTGAATTTATATACTAAGTCACCATAAAATTCGGGTTCCGATAGACCTTGTTGCAGAAGAGATTTAAGTCCAATATTGAATTTTGAAATTAAATCAGTATGGCGTCTATAAAATTTTGAAAAGGCTTTGCGTAGTTTATGGTACCGATAACCCTGATTAAGGAGTTTAGCTGTTAATAATTTATTACGTGTGTTGAAGTCAGTTACATGACTACACACTCTAGCAAATCGAATTAATTGCCAAATATAAACGCCATAGGATGGCGCACGAGGAACATCACCATCCAAAAAAGGAAAATTTACAATCTCAAAATCAAAGTCATCGCGTTTATCATAAATTTTGCACGAAACAAATCCATCTACAATAGATAGATGTAAATCCAAAAACGGGGCCTCAGTATCAGAAGAATTTGCTTTATTTAACTGAAGTTCTGGGGGGTAAATCTGACTGATCAAACCATCAAAATAGGTATTATCAATATTTAATAAATCATCTAAATTTCTAGAAGTGGAGCTAAAAGCTTCTATAATTTCACATTGGTTATCAATGGAAAGCGACAAAATGAAGTCTCTTTCATTACAATACAAGAACAGATCAGCCACAAGAGGTGCGCAATTAGTACCCATCGGAATACCCACAATTTGTCTAAATAATTTAGTACCGAATCTAATATAAATATTGTCAAGTAGAAAGGTGAGGGCATCACACACTTTCTGACATGACCATAGTGTATAATTATTATGCTCTTTAGAAGTGAAAATGCATTTCTGACATTACATGCAAGATAGAGAGAATCTTCTCTGTGAAAAGCCCATTCAATTAAATCATTAAGCTTTTCTTTTATAAGATTATGAGGAAGTGTAGTGTAAAGAGTGGAAAAATCGTAAGTAGACAGACTAGAAGCACGAAAATGTCTGGATATCAGAAATAAATTATTGGTTTAGACTCATATTCTAGCAGGTTTTTAATTTTTGGACCCCAATTTGATTTATATCAGTCTTTGTATCGACTGCCTATTCGAAATTTGCAAAATTGCAGTATGTTTCCTCTGGCTTTCTTTGCCGGATCATTACAGGGTCACTGATGAGGCTTTATTCGCCGAAACTACGTAGTATGGCCCATCTTCTTTCTTATGAATGTTTTCATTGCTCTTAATGGAATCATTTTTGATTTTTATTCAATTTATTTAAAACCTCATTCGAATTTTTTATAGACCAAAACAGATTTCTTCCTGATCTTTCAAAGACTTTATCACAATATTTAATTACATGCGTTTTAATAGCAGTAAGACAGGAAGTTAATAATTTAGAAAGTTCAGTGGTAGTGCAAGAGCTAGAATTTGCAATAAACCGTGCTTTGTAAGGTCTTTTATGAAGTTTTGGTAAACAGTATAGCGTAGGAAGCTTGTCTTGGCCTTCGTTAACACACACAGCAAACTTGGTGGCTGAAAGACAAACATGTTTATCTACTATAGCTCTCTCTTCAGCTAAAGGCTGGAGTTCATAGGCCTTAGTACCACCAAGCTCCTGCTTAAGCGTGTTAACATAGTGGAGCCGTCACACAACGACGACGTTGTTAGCGGCCTTGTCTGCAGGGGCCAAAACAAACATCTTATGAAATTCTTGAATACCTAGTTTGAGATGACGTAAAGACGTCTTGGGCTTAGTCGGTAATAAGTTAGTATTTTGAGAATAGAAAGAAATGCGTTTATTCACTAGTTTTAAAATGCTAAGTTTCCAGTCCTTAAGGGCTTTTTGCTCAACATACTCTCGCTTACACCATCGATTACCGAATTCATTCAAGGAAGCAGCGATTTCATCTCTGCATTTACTGAAATCAATTTTAGAAGGAAACCGATATTTCGGTCCTTTAGAAATTATATTCCTTATCCTAGAATCAGGAATAATTTTCAAATTGCCAGTAATTACATGACCAGCAGCAGGATAGCAATACTTTGAGTTTTTACAATCACATGAATCAGGAGTATTAGTATCAATATCTGAAACAAGTTTATTGAAATTAAAAATGATAGATCTAACATGTTTGTTATATTTATAGCAAATTATAGGTGTTTCAGTATTTTGAAAATAAGCAGGAATTGAAGAAAGCACCGATCTCTCACGGAAGATACTGGGCAAATCTATAAAATCCATACCCTTATTAATGAAGGATATTTTGAAGAAATGGCGTTTATGATTAATTTCAGAATCAATGTAAGGACGGAGAGTATGCTGAGTATAGCCTCTAGTTAAGAGAGCCGCATCATATAACTGATGAGAACTATCGTAGAATTTATTCGCCTCGGTGTCCAGAAGACGTAAAACAGAAACGGGTAATGAACTTAAAAATGAAAGCATAGAGTGGCGTCCATGATTTAATAATATAATTGACAGTCACTTCAGTCTAGTATTGTTTCGTTTAAACGCACGTGATTTACGTTTAAAGTTACCATTTTTCCTGGTGCCGTGAGGTCTAGTTCTGCGTTTTCGACAATCCAGGAGTGAGAAAATATCAAAGTCCGGCATTCTGGAAATATTACCCTCATGATAAATGTTGTCATTAAATCCCAGTGGAAAAGGGGTCTGTAAAAATTTAATCCATTTCAGTTCAGCTCCATGTCTTTTGATTATTTTGAATCTAGATGTAGAATTTGCATCGTAATAAAGTTTTTCCACTGGTTGTATAACAATGTTATTTACAGAATGACCTGTACGTCGAAAGTGACGGTACAAGAAAGTGTCAGTTTTCTTAGGCTTACTCATTCTACGATAATGCTCGTTCAATCTAGTTTTAAGCATGCGGTTAGTTTGACCGACGTACTGCATATTACAGTTTGCAGCACGTCAAGTAATTAGATAAATTAAATCTGTAGACTGTCATGTCAAATCAGACATGTTAACTACAGAGAAGCGTCTACCGTTTACAGATGAAGTAACGGTAGACACAGTGCTTAAATGCGAACAACATCTGCACCTCTTGGCATTGCTCTTAGAAATACTAGGATACATTCCACTTCTTTTCCACGGATTAGTATATTTTCGAAGGATGGGCGATTTGAGAGGAGATAGTCTTATACGAAGACTACTCCCAAAAACATTGCAATTGCCTGCTCCATTGAGATTAACTGAAGTTACAGAAGACAAATTTAAGGGTCTAACCAATACCGAAGGCAACATAGTAGTAAAGTTCTTAATAGAATGGGGAATCCGTACAGAAGAAGCAGAGTGTAACCTAAGGGGTGATATTGATATTTTAAATGTATTTGTGATACTCATGTGGGTTAAGAAGGTTTTGATACCGTCAAAACTAAAGCGATCTTCATACCGGTCATTATATAAAACAGCATATAAAATACTGAAGATGATTCCTTCGAATAAGAAGGAAGGTACAACAAAAGCCCACAAAACATCTAAGTCTACTTAAGGTTCAGGGATGTCAAACAAGCAGTTGTTATACAACGAGGAACGAACATCGGTTTAATAATGACCTTCAACAGGTATCTAAAGGATATCAATTGATGGAACAGTGAAAAGCAATTGCATAAGCAATCCCTGAGGATTGGAAAAATAAGAGCATTTACAGCCGCCACACGGCACAAACAAAACAGCCCTGATATGCAAAGTAGAAGTAAAACAAAGATCAGGAATCGATACAATTAACTTACTCCACCCATCAAAGACACCAAAGGGAAAGAAACACAAACATTAAGCGACCAAACCATAATGGAAACCTAAACAAAGGAAGGCCATAAGGACAGTTACTTTCCCACAAAATGGCCATATGGCCATCCAAAATAAAAAAAAAGTGATACACACAGTAAGTAACAAACAACACCATAAATAAACCGCCACAAAAGAACCGCCTTGGAACGGTCAGTGGAATGATTTCCACTGGGGGGCTTAAATCGATTTTACGTGGCCACAATCCTCGCCCTTACTTCCGTCGCGATTTAGACAACCAAGTTGAGTACCGTCATTTAGACCTACATAATACTTTATAGGTCCTGTGTCTCTCCAAAGGCTGCGATTTACACCTGGTGCGCTCACAGCAGACCAAACTACAGTCATTATCGGCCAGTAGGCTATTTAAACCCACCCAGCGTTGTAATATAACACGATGGGCCTCTACCCAGGCCTTTAAACCGGAGATAATCACAAACTTCAGCATGTGACCGAGGTCAGATTCCGTCTCGAGAAGGAGCGGGACTACAGGGCCTCGCTCTACAAGAAGTAACGGCGCGGAGTTAATGTCGTAGACGGGGTTGAGACCGCGTTTTCTGTGACCGGCGTTGGACTCGCTGCTTCTGGGATCGGATTGCTCGCAACGATCATTGCGACGCCTGTCGCCCTTGGCCTTCAAGCTGGGGCGATTGCGTGCGGGTTACTGGCTTTCGGCGGGAAATTTATAGACCGGAGACTCCAGGCCAAAGCCAAAAAGCACGATCAGATCTTTGTCTTGGCAGAATCAAAACTAAACTCAATCGCGGAACGCATTTCTATCGCTCTGAACGATGACCGGATATCCGAGGAGGAGTTTCGCTTGATTCTCTCTGAGGTCTGAAGTACAATCAGATGAAAGCTGAAATTCGTGGGCGTCAGAAACAGGGCTTATCAGGAGACAAAAAAAAAAAGAAGCTATTTCAGCGTGCGAGAGACGAAGCAATGATGACAGCTCGTACGAAGCTGTTAGAAGAGCTCAATCAAGCTGGTTCGAGTGGCACCTGAATATTTCTTGCTGGCGAGCTTAAACGACCTCTAAGTCCGGCTCTGAATGAGCTAGTCAAACTTCATACCCCTTAATTGTTTTCTAGGGTCTGTCCGAAAAGGCTCTTCTTGGTCGTAAAATTGCACTTACAAATCACCCCTTCCTCAGTAGCGACCATAAACCGCGGGACGTGAGTACATATACCACGCGCCGTATTTTTCATATCACACCCAGTTTTTTTTTATTATGCTTGAGCCTTCTGCGCTAATGAGATTTTTTACCTCCATTATACTCTTACTGTGAAGTAAATCAATATACCAGCGGACGACTATCAACAGGACGCTCATACAGGAACGTCAAGGGAAACAACTCGAGAATGTATGAATCTATTTACTAAATGTATTTAGCTCGCCCATATCGCCCGCCTTGCATATGAACACCAATTTCGAACGTTCATACAGGAACGTTTGTCAAGGAAACCAACACTTGATTCGAAAGCCCAGGCCGGCGAGGCTGGTAGGCGGGCCTGATGAGCAAGTGTACTACTGCCGCGAGCCCCGGGCCGGCGAGGGTGGTGGGCCGTCAGGATTTTTGTGTTGTTTCCCAACAGCTTTGGGAGCGTGCTTATGGTCTAAAACGAGCCGGGAGCCCTGGAGACCCAAATGGGGCTTCTGAGGTCAAAGTAAAAAGTCCATTCGCCCCCTCCCACTGCTACTGCACTCGGCGAGTGCCCTTGGTATGTCGCAGCCAGTTGGGGATGGAATTTTTTTAGGGTTGGGAGGTTTAATTTGCCAAAAAGAGGATACGGATGTTTTAGGGTTGACAGGTTTAATTTGCCAAAAAAAAAAAAAAAAAAAAAGAATATATTTGGGCCAAAAAAGGCTGAGAGCCTTAATTAGCCGAATAAACCTTTCATGGCTGGAACAAAAAGTCCGCTCGCCCAATACCCCCCCACCCCCACCTACTGCTGGCCGCATAAACCAACAGAGCTTATATTGTCACAGATCTTTTGTATTTTCCTGATATTAATTACGAAGAAAAAACATATATCATAGCTCAGATGAGATTAATTTCATTGATAAATACTATCACAGCATGCTAAATGACTAGATTGTTTTAAAGAAGTTTTGGGGTAACGGGAGTAGGATTCAAGAAACAGCTCGTAATCCACATCACACAGTCTATTTTTATCTCACCTGAGCCGAAGGCTCAGGGGGAGCTATTATGATCGGTCTCCGTCCGTCGTCGTCCGTCCGTACGTACGTATGTCCGTCTGTCCACAATTCCTTTAAACGACATCTCCTCCTAAACCACTGAATAGATTTTGAACAAACATGGCAGAAATGATCTTTTGGTGGTCCACTTTCAAAGTTGTTCAATGAATTCTATTCCACGCAGAGCTCTGGTTGCCATGGCAACGAAAATGGGAAAATAAGAAAAACCTTTAAAATTCTTCTTTTCTGAAAATAGAAGACTCAGGTCTTTGATATTTGGTATGAAGCTTCATCTAGTGAACCTCTACCACGATTGTTCAAATTATAGCCATTGGGCCAAAAATGCCCCCGTGCCGGGCCCCACTGGTTTTACAAAGGCTTATAAAGGGAAAAAGCTTTAAAAATATTCTTGTCTGAAACCAGAAGACCCAGTCTTTAACATTTGGTATGAAGCTTCATCTAGTGGACCTCTACCAAGATTGTTCAAATTGTAGCCCTGTGGTCAAAACTGCCCCCGCCCGAGGCCCACCGGTCACTACAGCTGTTGTCTGGGAATGTGTGGCGGCCGTAAAAAGTCTCCCTGCCCTACATCATAGTGTAGTTTATATTGTCTTGTCCTTTAGGATCATTGAATCCATTGTGGAATTTTAAAAATATTTGAGGGTCACTGATGAGGCCTAAATGGCCGAAACTAGCTAGTCTGGCCCAGAAAACATGTACACTCCATATTTTCCAGTTTTTAGGTGTATTCCTTGCTTCCAAAGGATAACCCTTTCTAGAATTTATTTACATAGGCTTATATAGGGAAAAAAGCTTTAAAAATCTTCTTGTCTGAAACCAGAAGGCCCAGGTCTTTTATATTTGGTATGAAGCTTCATCTAGTGGACCTCTACCAAGATTGCTCAAATTATAGCCAGGGGGCCAAAAATGCCCCCGCGCAGGGGCCCACCGGTTTTACATAGACTTATGCCCCCCCCCCCCCGGCCATCGGGGCTTGAAGAAATATATGGGCTGCATGATGCTTCCACGCAGAGCTGCATTCGACCCGCACACGAGTACTGGTAAACCGCTTAGAGGATCTAAGCCTGCCCAGTCAAAGCGATGCGTACGAGTCGGACCGCCCATGCTTATAAACCCTATTGGTTTCATTGGGCGACAGGGCTTGAGATGTCATTTCATCTCAGTGTCGGGTAAAAGACCCACAAAATTGGAAGCAACGTCTCCAAAATGACCTTTACAGTGTTGACGGGGACGTTAAACCTCAAATCAAACAAACAAAATAAAAACAAATTTACATAGGCTTATATAGAAGCTTTAAAAATTCGTCTTGTCTGAATTCAGAAGGCCCAGGTCATTGATATTTGGTATGTAGCTTCATTTAGTAGACCTCTACCAAGATTGTTCAAATTATAGCCCTGGGGCCGAAAATGCACCCGCGCCCGGGGCCAACTAATTTTATAGGCTTATATAGGGAAAACCTTCAAAAATCTTCTTGTCTAAAACCAGAAGACCCAGGTGTTTGATGTTTGGTATGAAGTTTCATCTTGTGGACCTCTACCTAAATTGTTCAAATTATAGCCCTCGGATAAAAAATGCCCCCCCCCCCCCCCCCTCCCCGCGCCGTGGCCCACTGGTTTTACATAGGCTTATATAAGGAAAAAGCTATAAAAATCTTCTTGTCTGAAACCAGAAGGCCCAGGTCTTTGATATTTGGTATGCAGTTTCATCTAGTGTACCTCTATGCCCTGGGACCAAAAATGCCCTGCGCCTGGGCCCACCGGTTTTACATAGGCTTCTATAGGGAAAAAGCTTACAAATCTTCTTGTTTATATTTCGCAATTAATTCGATTTGCTAGAGTGTGTAATCATGTAACTGACTTCAACACTCGAAATAAATTGTTAACTGCTAAACTTCTTAATCAGGGTTATCGGTACCATAAACTACGCAAAGCCTTTTCAAAATTTTATAGACGCCATTCTGATTTAATTTCAAAATTCAATATTGGACTTAAATCTCTTCTGCAACAAGGTTTATCGGAACCCGAATTTTATGGTGACTTAGTATATAAATTCAGGAAAATACAGAACCGAAATGACTTTAGCACCCAATTTCGTAAAATCAATCTTCGATATAAAAAGATTGGGTACAACATGGATATTATACGACAGACTGCATGCATGGTAGTTAACCCAATCACGGTTGGCAACTTTGCTTCCCTCTTTAATTGCACGCCGGTGGTCAGGCCTCAGATTCTATGATGGTTCCAACGTAAAGGCTTAATGAGATTAGAGAGATCTAATTCAAGGTAATGTTGGTTGGTGCCTGATGCTCTGTCTCTGGTCGGCCCCATCGGAGTCTAACTGTTGGTTTTCTTTTGCTCCAGCATTTCAGTGGTTTCTTGCTGTCGAGTCCTCACCGTTGTCTCACCTCTGTGGTTCTTTGATTATTTGTGTTCACGGAGATGTTGCACTGATGAGTTAGGAGGCCTTCATGCGGACTGAACAAATTATTTGTCTAAATCGCGACGGAAGTAAGGGCGAGGATTGTGGCTACGTAAAATCGATTTAAGCCCCCCCCCCCCCGCCATATGGCCATTTTATTTTGTGGGAAAGTAACTGTCCTTATGGCCTTCCTTTGTTTAGGTTTCCATTAGGTTCTGGTCGCTTATTGTTTGTGTTTCTTTCCCTTTGGTGTCTTTGGTGGGTGGAGTAAGTTAATTGTATCGATTCCTGATCTTTGTTTTACTTCTACTTTGTGTTTCATTGGACGGCCCAAAATTACGATTCTTGGATACCTGAAACGGATGTCAACAACTACTCTTAAACCCATTCCGTAAGCTAGAAATGTGTCCAAAGTACACAGATGCCCCCGCTTAGCACATTAATCTTTAAGTGGTGCAAATACCAATCTGTGCGAGTTTCGGCGTTCCACCAATAGTGACCTTCACGTTAAAAGTCGAAATCGCTCGAGATATTGTCATAAGGAACATTTGTGTGAAGTTATTTGGAAATCGGTGAAGAAATGTAAGCGCTAGAGGGGTGACAAAGTTTTTCTAAAAATAGCCACAGTGACCTTGACCTTGAAAGTGGAACTCGCTAGAGATATTGTCATAAGGAACATTTGTGTGAAGTTATATTGAAATTAGTCAAGAAATGTAAGCGCTAGAGCGAAGACAAAGTTTTTCTAAAAATAGCCACAGTGACCTTGAACTTGAAAGTCAAAATAGCTTGGGATATTGTCATAAGGAACATTTGTATGAAGTTATATTGAAATTGGTGAAGAAATGTAGGCGCTAGAGCAATGACAAAGTTTTTCTAAAAATAGCCACTGTGACCTTGACCTTGAGGTGATGACCTTGAAAGTCGAACTCGCTCAAGATATTGTCATAAGGAACATTTGTGTGAACTTATATTGAAATCAGTGAAGAAATGTAGGCGCTAGAGCAATGACAAAGTTTTTCTAAAAATAACCTCTGTGACCTTGACCTTGAGGCCATGACCTTAAAAGTCGAACCTGCACGAGATATTTTTATAAGGAACATTTGTGTGAAGTTTATTGAAATTGGTGGTACAAATACCTTAACCAAAGTCTTAAACATTAAAAATTTTCTAATTCTATGACCTTGACCTTGAGGTCATGGGTATGGGTGGGGGTATTGCTGAATAAACCATTGGACCTATATGTATCATCATAGTAAATATAAACCAAATCCATTGTATGGTTATGAAAATATGAGCTCAAGTTCTACCTGGTACAAATACCTTAACCTGGGTCTTAAACATTAAAAATTTCAAGTCCATGACCTTGACATTGAGGTCATGGGTATGGGTGGGGGTATTGCTGAATAAAACTTCAGTCCTATATCTATCATCATACCGAATATGAACCAAATTCATTACACGGTTTGGAAAATATGAGCTCAAGTTCTACCTGGTACAAATACCTTAACCTGGGTCTTAAACGTTAAAAATTTCAAAGTCCACGACCTTGACCTTGAGGTCTAGGGTATGGGTGGGGGTATTGCTGAATAAAACTTTGGACCTATATCTGTCATCATACTAAATATAAACCAAATCTATTGTATGGTTTGGAAAATATGAGCTCAAGTTCTACCTTGTACAAAAACCTTAACCTGAGTCTAACAGGATTACGTACGTACGTACGTACACACTTTCGTACATTCGGAAACCGTACGCACGTACCCACGGACGCACGTACGGAAAACCGAAAAACTATATGCCCCCGGCATCATACGATGCGGGGGCATAAAAAGGACATCCCCTCCGGCCATACAAGTGTAGGACAACTACACCAGGACGTGACGCAATCTTCCCGGGGTCTAGGGCGTTTCCGCTAAACGCGTCAACACCTCACAAAGGTCATCAAGGGTCAGCCAAGGTCAGAATGGCGGCCATCTTGTCGACGACCTTGTTACGCCATTGCCCCCAAAGTGGCCCGTATCTACTGAATGTTTCAGCACCATGAAGTTTTATGCAAATTAGCTTAAGCCCACCTTTTTCAAACTGATCAAATTGAAGAAAGGTTGCAATTTTTAAATCATGCATGGATGAATATTGCAGTTATTTTCCCTCCGACAGTTCATTTTATTATACCTAAGGGAATCCAAACATAAAAATGACCAAAATTTCTGATAACAGAAACAAATATTTTGTGTTTAAAATTTCATTATACCTCAAATGACATCATAAGAGACCGTGCATATTTCCAGCTTATTAGTAAGTAACAAAATATTAAAAACTAGAAATTTTCTCAGTCTGGTGTTCGGCCTTTTGTCCGGTTTCCATTATTGCCCCCACTTCTATTTTGTCTTATAGTTCGAAGTACTTAGTTCATATAATCAAAAACGTGTTTCATTTGATCTTTAAAGATCTTTAAACGAAAAACTTAATAATTTAATTGAATGGAAATTTCATAGGGAAGATTCCCTCTATCTTGCATGTAATGTAAGAAATGCTTTAATTTTACTTCTGAAGAGCATAAAAATTATACTTTATGGTCATGTTAGAAAGTGTGCGAAGCTCTCACCTTTCTACTTAAAAATATTTACATAAGATTTGGTACTTAGCGATTTAGACAAAGTGTCGGTATTCCGATGGGTACGAATTGCGCATCCCTAGTGGCTGATCTGTTCTTGTTTTGTTATGAAAGAGACTTCAGGATATCCTTTTCCGTTGAAAACCAATCTGAAATCATTGAAGCCTTTAGTTAGACATCTAGATATTTGGATGATTTATTAAATAGTGACAATAACTATTTCGATGGTTTGATCATTCAAATTTACCCCCCCCCACACACACACACACCGAACTTCAGTTAAATAAAGCAAATTCTTCTGATACCGAGGCCACGTTTTTGGATTTACATCTATCTATTGTAGATGGGTTTGAGTCCCCGCCTTTGTTTCATCTCTGCTGTTGTTTGGATTTTGTGTTCCCGGAGATGTTGCACTGATGAGTTAGGAGGCCTTCACGCTGTCTGAACAAATTATTTGTCTAAATCGCGACGGAAATAATGGAAATAAGGGCGAGGATTGTGGCCATGTAAAATCGATTTAAGCCCCCACCCCCACCCCACAGTGGAATTCGTTTCACTGACCGTTCCAATGCGGTTCTTCTGTAGCGGTTTATTATTTTTTGTTGTGGTTTGTCTTTGAGTTTGCTTTCCGCTATTGATGCTTCCATGAAGGTCTAGTTGTTTCATGTTTGTGTTTCTTCCCCTTTGGTGTCTCTGATGGGAGCTCTGGGTTAATTGTATCGATTCCTGATCATTGCCTTCTCTTCTATTTTTTATATGTATCACAAACTACGCAAAGCCTTTTCAAAATCTTACAGATGTCATTCCGATTTAATTTCAAAATTCAATGTTGGACTTAAATCTCTTCTGCAACAAGGTCTATCGGAACCCGAATGTTATGGGGAATTAGTATATAAAATCAGGAAAATATATGTACTTGTAATGACTTCAACGCCTAATTTCGTAAAACCATGCATCGGTATAAAAAGATTTGGTACAGACTGCATGCATGGTAGTTAACCTAATCACGGTTGACAGATTTGCTTCCCTCTTTTAGTTGCACGCCGGTGGGTCAGGCCCCAGATTCCATGACGGTTCCAGCGTAAAGGCTCACTGAGAAATAGAGAGAATTTATATATCAGTGGTTTCTTTCTGTCGAATCCTCACCGTTGTTTCATCTCTGAGGTTGTTTGATTTTTGTGTTCTCGGAGATGTTGCAATGATGAGTTAGAGGCCTTCATGCGGACTGAACTGTTTGTCAAAATCGCGACAGAAATAAGGGTGAGGACTGCGGCCGCATAAAATCGATTCTAAGCCCCCCCCCCCCTCCCCCGTGGAATTCGTTTCACTGACCTTATTTTTTTTTTTTTTTTTTGTTATGGTTTGTCTTTGAGTGTGTGAATCGATTGTATTTTTTTCTTTTTTCTTTTGGATAGCCAATTGGCCATTTTGTGGGAAAGTAACTTTGGTTGTTTTTTCCCTTTGGTGCCTCTGATGGGAGCTGTGGGTTAATTTATCGATTCCT
The DNA here is from genome assembly GCA_963580285.1 of Lucinisca nassula. NCBI lineage: Eukaryota > Metazoa > Mollusca > Bivalvia > Lucinida > Lucinidae > Lucinisca > Lucinisca nassula. Next base: position 186,788,870 of record OY757012.1, read on the forward strand.
GATCATTGCCTTCACTTCTATTTGGCACTGAGAACCTGAACCTCATTCTCAAGGAGTGAAGGCTCCGCTTGGTATGGACATGTGGAATGCGCCATTGCTGTAGTCAAGACAGCCTGTGACATACAGGTGGATGGAAAGCTTTGGACTGTTAGACCCATGATGACATGGAAGCAGCTGACAGAGAGAGGTCGCAGAAAGTGGCGATCGGGTTTCAGAGAAGAAAATTTTTAAAGGTTTTCCCTATATAAATCTATGTCTTTGAAATTCTGTGCACCTCAAATAAGTAATACTGTCACAAACCTTATAAACCGAAACTTTTAACTTGTGAATCTCCCCCAGGGCTGAAGGATGGTCAGGTATTTCCCTTACATAAAAAAGATCAGTTTAACCAGGAGAACTACCGGCCAGTAAGCATTCTCCAAACAACATCCAAAACTTATGAGAGGGCAATGCATAATCAACTTGCTGAATACTGTAAGGAGATTTTTAACCCTTTTCTGTCAGCTTTCAGGAAAGGGTTTGGTTGCCAGACTACCCTTCTACATCTGCTGGACGATAGGAGAATGGCATTGGACAACCATGAGGTGTAGCTGCCATACTCATTGATCTGTCCAATGTTTTTGACTGTCTTCCTCACGACTTATTACAAGCAACGTTGCAGGCCTATGGACTGTCCTCTGAGGCAGTAACTCTCTTGGGCAGTTATCTAGTTATCTGTGTGACAGACAGCAGAGGATTAAGCTGGGATCCAATACAGCAGCTAAAGGAGTTTCACGAGGATCAACTTTAGGACCCTTGAGTTTTAATATTTTTACAAATGACATATTTTATATCGATTGTAGCCTTTATAACTATGCAGACGACAATAGCCTCCTTTTACCGTAATTGTTTTATATTTTAAAAGATACTTTACAAAAGGAAAGCATTTTAATGATAGATTGGTTCTCTGTAAATTTTATCAAGGCTAACCCTGAAAAATTTCAAGCGATAAGAGTAAGCCAGAAAGCGCATGATGCAATTACATCTTTTAAAATCAATGACACCGTCATAGATTGTGATTACAGTGTAACAATCTTAGATGTAAACATCGATTTGAATTTAAATTTTGAAAAACATATTTCAGAAATTTGTAAAAAGGCGTCACAACAACTTGCTGGTTTAAACGTTTAGGTCGTTTTCTTACAAAAAAGGCAAGCTAATTATTTATATATTTTTTATTATGTCAGATTTAAATTATTGCACTCTAGCCTGGCATTTTTGTAACCATGGTTACACAAACAAAATGGAAACAGATCCCCCTACTCATTTTTTTTTCAATAAAATAAAAAAATAAAAATTAAAACACCGACCCTACCATTTTCAATTTCCGACCCTACCCAGTGTCGTCTTTGCATTTTCCCATATTAATTTCGCGTTTTAAGTACATTTTTGTAGTTTTGGCATTTAGTACCTTCCAAAATACAGAGTTGACTTTTTGAGCATCTAAAATGGGTTTTGATATAGAGTGCAAAATAGAAGTGGAGGCAATGATCAGGAATCGATACAATTAACCCAGAGCTCCCATCAGAGACATCAAAGGGAAAGAAACACAAACACGAAACAAAAGACCCTAAGAGGAAAGCCGTTTTATAAGCGACATAAACACTCAAAGACAAACCATAACAAAAATAAACCACGACAGAAGAACGGTCAGCGCAAACGAATTCCGCCGGGGGTGGGGGGGGGGGCAACAGAAATTGCGACAGAAGAACCCCCTTGGAACGGCCTATGAACTTCAGTCTTTAGCTGTAGAGAGGGCTTTACATGTACACTTAATAGTTTCCAGTTCTGTGGTGTATTCCTTGCTTCCACAGAACCCTTTTACAGAACATATTTAGTTGATGACCACATTTGTTATTCAGCCACCAAGTTTGCTGCCTTTGTTACAGAAGGCCAAGACAAGCTTCCAACGTTATATTGGTTACCTAAACTTCATAAAAGACCATACAAAGCACGGTTTATTGCAAATTCAAGCTCTTGTACCACATTGAACTCTATAAAATCTATAAAATCCAAACCCCTTTTTAATGAAGGATATTTTGATGTAATGACGTTTGTGAGTCTCAATGAAGGCTCAACATGACAATTTTATTAACCAAAAAACATGTACAAAATCAAAATCACATAAAAAATACAGGCCCTGCCCTGATTTTTTCGGGAGAAAAAATAAAATAATAAAAAAAGTTTCTCCTACCATAGACCATTTTTTCAACATGTTAGCGGAAACACAACTATTTTTTCTGCCTAACTATGATTTCAGATTCAAGAAACAAGTCACTGTATCTCAGATCAGGAGTACAGGGTTTGGTCAGAAGTCCTTCCGGTATGAGGCGGCCCAGATATGGAACAGCCTTCCAAATGAAATGAGACAAGCACAGAACTCTCTTCATTTAAAAAGGCTGTTGCGTACCTGGGACGGTATCAGCTGTAAGTGTACTTCGTGCAAAACCTGATTTCCTTTGTTACGCTGTTTAAATTTAAGTTATATTTTGGTTTCTTTTTCATGTTTTATGTTGTTGTTTTGTTCTCTCCTGAAATATTACCCTATATCTAGTTATTTATTACTCTTTACTGCAGCTTTTAACCATACTTCCTTCTCTTGGTGGGTCTACAGTGTTATCTCCTCCTTTTCGCTCTCGTTTTTTACAGACATTTTTTTCTGAATTCCATCAGTGTTAGCTCTGTCTCTTTCGTAGAGAGGAGATCACGAAGTGTCGATTTCCATGGGTGTGTGATTGTGGGTGGGGCGCATTAGTAGGTGTTGGGTAGCTTTACTGGACTTTTCTTCTGGAATTGGTACTAAAGGAGATTTTCAGTTGCTTTCCCTAATGCATATTTTTGTTATTATTATTTCTGAATCTACCAGGTACTCCACCTCAACTTGAGTATTACATGGAGTGCGTGCGGAAATGGCAAAAAAGGAGAAATATTGTTGGATTTTGAATTTTAGACTATTTCAGGAGTTTGATTAATTCCATGATGGTTTACTGTGAAACTGACACAATCTTAAATGATAATGACCAACGATGATGAAGATGGTGATGAGAGATTAACGAAGAAGGTGAATTTTGGTGATGTAGATGAGAATGGTGATGTTGGGTAGATATCAGTTTTTATTGGAAACTACACTATGTGGCCCCGATAGCTCAGCGTCCGCTTCGGGAATGGGAGGTCGCGGATTCGATCCCCGGCCGCGCCATACCAAAGGCATGAAAAATGGTACTAGGAGCTCCCTTGGCTGACGCTCGCATCATCAGGGGTAGTCCTAGGAAGATAAATGAAGGCAGGTAAGTATTTGTTAAAGGATACTTTGTTTATCGCAATAAAAGCTCTACAGAGCTTATGTTATTTGTTTCGGATATGCGACGTTAAATAAAGCTTCTTTATCTTTATCTTTATCTTTAAGCTCAGGCCGGAATGTTTCCAGGGACGGGCCGTTGACTAGGTCGGATGGGAGATCGTTCCGTAGTCTTGCAGTACGGGGAAAGAATGTGTATATCTGTGAATTAATCCTTGAATATGGTAGAGGATATATGTTCCTCGATGTTGGTTTTATGCAGGGCGGTTGAGAAATTCGGACCTGACCTGACTTTATTTTGTATCTATCTATCTATCTTCTTATACTGAGTCGGTCATATCTGGCCATTACCTCAGTTGATTGGGTGGCTAAATTTAGAATTTAGCTGAAAAAAAAAAAAAAAGAGAGGCACTGGATGCGTCCTTAAAACTATTTACAATCTGCATAACAGAGGTATCCTAAAACGCATACCTCTGAGACCAAATCTTACACTGTGCGGGCTTTGAACTCTTCTGCGGATTTGGCATTCACCGCAGAGGAGGGAAGACTATTCCATTGGGGAATAGTTCTAGGAAAAAACGAGTTCTTCAGGGCATCACTATAGGACTGGTATCTACGATATTGTGAGTCGTTTACTTTTGATGCCCTTGTTTGGGTCGGCAGTGTTACAGGGGTCAAGTACCTATCTTTATCAATAGACACTGAATCAGAGTGTATCTTGTAGAAGAAGGTTAAAGAGGACTGCTCACGACGGGCCTCCAGGGACGGCCACTCTAGCTCATTAAGCATGTCACCGACGCTACTTCTATTTCGCCATCGCCTACAGGTCCATCGAGCAGCTGTCCTCTGCACCTTCTCCACCTGCTGAGTCTGAGTTTTAACATAGGGGTGCCAAATGGGTGATGCATATTCGAGTTGAGGGCGAACCAATGTTTTATATGCAACATCCTTTGTCTGCCTAGGTGCAAAAGCCAAGTTCCGTCTAAGGAATCCCAAAGTCCTAGTTGCTTTAGATGTAATCTCTGAGATATGTTGACCCCAATCAAGATCGTCAGTGATGGTGATACCAAGATATTTGGCGGATTGAACATGCTCCAAAACTTGCTGGTGAAGAGTATAGTCAAACTTAATTTGCTTGTCCGGAGGGTGTCGTGACACTCTCATTGAGTGACATTTGGCCACACTGAACTTCATTTGCCAATCGGCCTCCCACTGTGCAAGTTGATCCAGGTCATCTTGTAAAATAAGACAGTCAGAAGGAGAATATATGTTCCTATACAGGACACAATCATCAGCAAACAAACGGACCGATGACCTGATATTATCGGGGAGATCATTAATGAAAACCAAGAAAAGGACCGGTCCAAGGACCGAACCTTGGGGGACTCCAGATAAAACAGGGACTGGATCATACGCTTGGCCATCAAGTACAACTTGTTGTGAGCGCCCAGAGAGCCATGAGCTAATCCACCTATGCGTGGATCCTCTTATCCCATAGTACTCCAGTTTATGTAATAGCCTTCTGTGAGGTACCGTGTCAAAGGCCTTAGCAAAGTCCATGATGATCAAGTCAGTCTGTTTGTGGCCACCATTTATGGCCCAATCCAGATTGCTCACAATGTCATGGTAAAATTGAACAAGCTGCGTTTCACAAGACCTTTGACTCCGGAAACCATGTTGACAGTCAGCAAGAATGCTCTCAAAGGCTAAGTGCTTGTTGATGTTGCTTACTAATATATGCTCCAGGGTTTTGCAACAGATGCATGTTAGCGACACTGGTCTATAATTTGCTGCATCATATTTTTCCCCTTTTTTTATAGACCGGGGTTACATTTGCTTGTCGCCAGTCAAACATTACTAAGGACGTTATTTTGCTGTGTTTTTCCAGGGACGGAATGCCCAGCTTGTCAAGCATGACAGTGACACTGCTGGTATATCCGTAGTCATTCAGTATGTATCAAACTGCTCTGTGTTGGGCCATTTCGAGCCGGTAAATGTACTTTTTTCTGTCAAGGATCCCAGACTTAACAAGAATATTCACAAAGTGGGCGGACATATGCTCTGTAGACTGTTCCTATGATACTAGTGGGGCCTCCAGCATGATAGGCAAGTACAGTAACTACTGAGCTACCAGGCTCCACTAAACGTATTGATTACTGATCATTGCCTTTGCTTCTATTATTTTCAAACCAAATACCAAAGACCTAGGCTTTCTGGTTAAAATCTTTCAATGTTGTCACAAGGTAGCGCTCTGCAATCTTCGTTGTTGTTGTTGTTGTTGATTCGTTGTGCTAATCTATCACTAGCATTGTCCTCTGGGTACTACTGTTTTCAAGGTTGCTGACTCTAGGTACTTTTTCCGCTTAGTATGTGAGACATCGAGCAAGTTCTTTTTTTTTTTTTTTTTTTTTTTTTTTAAATCCCAAATTTTAATTTCTTTCAAAATTGAATGATTTATTTGTGCAGAAGTCTACCAGTTTCTCGTATAAACCCGCTAAATGCTTTCCTCAGTTCCGCATTTACCACAAAATTCACACTATCCAGGTTGCCCGTGAGAGCTTTTAAATTTATGCTGGCAGCGTTGATATCATTTCTGGCAAGGATTTCCTCTACCTCCCTTTCTAGAGTAATTCTTTGTGTATCGTATCTGTCACAGTGGAATATATAGTGCTGTATGTTCTCTTTTACCTAACATTTGTCACAAAGATCTGATTTTGTCTGATCAATTTTGGATTGTAGACTGTTGAGGTAAACATGACCCGAGATTATTTGGTTGATAACAGATTCCGTATCTCTGTCATTACATTTTGGTTGACTTTTACCAACTGTGCTTATAATTTCTTGAAGAGATTCTGTTTTGTCTGAATTGTCATAGATTCTTTGCCATTTGTCATTGATTTCTTGCTTCATTACTTTAATAAATTCATTTTTGTCTGCTACACCCTCATAAAAGTTTTCCTTTTTCCCTACCATATCCTTTGCTGCTAATTTAGCTAATTGATCTGCTAGTTCATTCCCTTTCAAGTCTCTATGGCCTGGTATCCAATGTGTTGTAATAGTATTACCTTTGTCTTTCAATAATCTGGTTTGCTTTCTTATATCAAATATGATGTCAACTTTGTTTTTAGGGATGTTGGAGCCAAATGCTGTGGTTATTGCTGCTTGGCAATCTGTGAAAATGTGGATATTCTTGTTGGCACATTCTATATTTCCATTATTCATGTGATGAAGAGCTATTTGAATGCCAATTATTTCTCCAATGTAGTTGTTTCCATTTGAACAGATTGGTTTTGATAAACATTCTGGTTCACTGTCTATTCCGTGGTAGAAGATAGCTGCACCTGCTCCCGTTGGCCCTGGATTCCCCAGAGCTGAGCCATCTGTAAAAGCGCTGATGCAGTTTTCATCGAGGTTGTGGATTACTTGTTTTATATTTTCTTCCTGAGCGTCTTTATCTAGGTCAAATTCATCCCAGTTGCAGTTAGCTTCCTGTTTTCTGCATAATGCCATTGAGTCTTCAGTGTACTGGAATTCTTTTGCTATATTTTCTGGACCGAATTTACCTTTCATTTCACCAAAAGCTGACATTAACAGGTTAAAAGTAGTTTTCTTTCCTTTCATTTCTTCGTTGTTTAGACATGTATCAAATTCCTCTTTTACTGGTTCATTGTCATGTTTTGAGAATATTCTGACTACTTCCTCTGCCTGTCTTAATTTTAGGTGAAGGTGAACCGGGGTGCAATTGGATATAACTTCCAATGACTCTAAACTGGAGTTTCCTAGGCAACCTGTGGCTTTTAGTAATGCAGCCTTCTGTACTTGACTGAATTCTTTAGCAGCTTTATCTGATACGGTAGCTAATGTTGCAGCGCCATAGTCCATAACAGGTAAAACCAGTGCCTTGTACAGTCTGATAAACGTGTCTTGTGAGCACCCTCGGTTGTTGTTGATAAAATGACCAATGCCTTTTAAAGCTTTGAATCCTTTTGCTTTTCTTTCCTGAATATGGTCATTAAAGTCTAATCTTTCATCAATTGTTATCCCAAGTAGTTTTTTGCTGGATACTTGTTTAATTGGTTTTCCTCCGACAGTGAGCGTGATGTCTGGCTTTGATGTATTTGGTGGAGGGACCACCACTGCACAGGTTTTCTCAGTGGCTATCTCCATGTTCCATGATGGACACCAGTCATTTATTACTGAGTCACAATCTTTCATCGCCTGTTTTGACACTTCAGTCAGGTCATTTCCATGTGTTATTATAGTGTTGTCATCTGCAAATTCGGAATGTTTACTTGACACCTTTTCCATAGCATCTTTGGTATATAAGTTGCATAGCAAGGGAGACAGGACTGCACCCTGTGGAATTCCAACTTTTGATGTAAGCCACTCTGATCTTTCACTGTTCACTCTTAAATAAAATTTTCTGTCTGTTATGTAGTTGTGAGGGTACAAGAGCATTCTACCACTTATACCAATCTTGATAGCTTTGTATATTAGTCCTGACCTCCAAACCTTCTCAAAACATGACTCAAAGTCCATTGCTACACATATGCTGTGCTCTTTCTTTGCTTTTGCCTCATACAGTTGATTTGTCACACGAAGCATAGACTGTATGCAGGAGTGTTGTTTACGGTAGGCATCCTGAGTTTTGGCAAATCCGGATGAGACCTCTAACCGCCAAATTAATCTACCTGCTATTAATCTTCGTAGAGAATGAAATTTTCGGTGTTTAGTAGAACTTTCATGAAGACTTTTTGGAAAGCCAAACTTGATTTTCCGTAATGTACAAATGCCGTGAAAAAAAATCTGCATATATTTATTTGCATTTAGATTCAGATCGTATCAATATGATTCTGAATACTGAAATGAATAAAACTTTGTAAGATTACTGACATCATTATGTTTTACAAAAAAGAATTGTACACAAATAATTCGAGTAATAAACCTTTTATTTGTAGAAATTAGAACATTACGATTCAGCATCAGCAACAAAAATGGATTCTGCAAAAAATTGATTTGTGAAGTTTTTCATGTCGGCGCACCCAATCTTGAGAGGAATTGTGGAGATATTCATGTTCTTTTAAGTTTGGTGTTAGCTTGTAAGAAAATTCATGAATTTATTTTCATCCAGCCACAATACCTGTGTTTCTGTCACTCTTATTGATCTCTGAAACTAGTGTCATAAAATATCACCATGGCATAGAAAGCTACCTATAACCTAACTTATTTAGTGCAGTGACCAATTCTAGTAAAGATAAAAGATAAAGATAAAGAAGCTTTATTTAACGTCGCATATTCATATAGTGACTATGAAACTATGAGGAAGGATGCCCTAAAATTTGCAAGAGAGAAATACTTTAATGGTCATTCAGACGCTCGGTCTGTCCAGGAGAACTTTGATTTGATAAAGTCTTTCATTCAAGCTTCGTCCGAAAATCATATCCCCTCCAAAACTAGCAGGTCTGTATCTTCAATTCCTTGGATCACACCAGAAATAAGAAGAAAAATTCGGAGGAGAAATAAGATTCATGCTAAGGCAAAAAAGTCGGGAAGTGGTAAACTCAGAGCAAAATTTGAAAACTTGAGACGAGAAATTAAAAATGACATCAAAAATCAGCATGATCAGTATGTAAATAACTTGGTAGGTGATGTAAAGGCGAATCCCAGAGACTTCTACAGATATATCAATAGCCAGAAGAAAGATAGGCAAGGTATCCCACCCCTTAATAAAAGAGGAGGGAACGGGGTCGCTGAATCGGACTCTGAAAGGGCAGAGGAATTGGTTGGTCAATTCAATGATGCATTTAATAAAACTGAGTTCAACGAGGTTCCATTGACTGGAAGATCGGCCCCTTTCATGGAAAATATTGTTGTATCCTCTGCGGGAGTGATCAAATTACTTAAAGGCTTGAACCCTTCTAAAGCTTTAGGGCCTGATGAGCTTCATCCTAGAGTCCTGAAGGAACTAGCAAACGAGTTAGGTCCAGTTTTTGTTCATCTTTTCCAACAATCTCTCGATACGGGTGAAATTCCCAAAGAATGGCTCCTAGCGAACATCTGTCCACTTTTCAAAAAAGGGGACAGGGCTCTTGCTCGTAATTATCGCCCGGTGTCACTGACATGTGTTCTATGTAAATTGCTTGAACACATAGTCTGCTCAAACATCATGGCCCACTTGGATGAACATGAACTTTTGTCAGACAGACAACATGCATTTAGGAAAAGGCATAGTTGCGAAACTCAGTTGAGCACGGTTATTAATGATTGGGCAAAAATCCTGGACAAAGGGGGGCAGGTGGACACATTTATTCTGGACTTTGAGAAGGCTTTTGACACCCCTCCTCATGAACTACTTAAATCCAAATTATTTGGTTATGGAATTGGTGGGAAGACTCTTAAATGGATAGATTCCTTCCTTTGCTACAGAAAACAGCGTGTTGTTGTTAATGGTGAATCTTCAGTATGGGCGCCAGTTTTGTCTGGAGTCCCACAAGGGACCGTTCTTGGTCCTCTATTGTTCTCCCTGTACATCAATGATATTTCCACTGATATTGACTCAGAAATAAGACTGTTCGCAGATGACTGTGTTTGTTACCGGGAAATTAGAGATACAGATGACTCACTGAAACTTCAGGCTGACATAGATAGATTAGGATGTTGGGCCAGAAAATGGGGCATGAGATTTCAACCAGTTAAATGCAATATTATGCAGATAACAAGGAAGAGATCTAATAAAGTTGAGGCTTCTTACACCTTAGAGGGAACGGTCCTCGAAAATGTGAATTCCATTAAATACCTTGGTGTGACAATCACTCACGATTTGAGATGGAATACACACATTAGCAATATGTGTACAAAGGCGAATAGAACACTTGGTTTCCTGAGGCGAAATCTTCATCAGTGTCCTCAGGATGTGAAAGAAACAGCATACAGGGGACTTGTTCGCCCAATCTTGGAATATGGTAGTTGCATCTGGGACCCAAGCGGAGTGGTCCTAAATGAAGAAATTGAAAAAGTTCAGAATAGAGCTGCTAGATTTGTAACTGGAAATTATTGCTTTGAAACTGGGAGCATGACTGGAATTCTAGGAAAATTAAGATGGGAGTCTCTCAAGAAAAGGAGAAGAGACAGTAGGCTCATACTCTTATACAAAGGTCTAAAGGGTGCTGCCAGCATTCCAACAGATGACCTTGTTCCCCCAGCTAGGCATTGTAGAAAACACCATTCAATGACGTTTCAGACCCTTACTGCAAGAACGGATATTTATAAAGAATCGTTTTTCCCCCGAACCATTAGAGATTGGAATGCCCTTCCCGATTCTATTATTTTGACGGCTGAAGGTGCTGAGGATTGTGTAGCTAAGTTTACATCTTTGGTTAGAGCTAGGGACTAACTTCCCATATCACAGGTCCTGGTGTATGAATGTCATTTGACGTGTCACCAGTAACAATTCTGATTCTGATTCTGATTCGAAACAAATAACATAAGCTCTGTAGAGCTTTTATTGCGACAAACTAAGTATCCTCTAACAAATACTTACCTGCCTTCATTTATCTTCCTAGGACTACCCCTGATAATGCGAGCGTCAGCCAAGGGAACTCCTAGTACCATTTTTCACGCCTTTGGTATGGCGCGGCCGGGGATCGAACCCGCGACCTCCCATTCCCGAAGCGGACGCTCTACCACTGAGCTATCGGGGCCGGTAATTCTGATTCTGAGTAAAATATCCAAATTATGAGAGCATACATCTTTTTAAATTTTGACACTCCTGTACAAAGGTCTATAGGGTGCTGCCAGCATCCAACATATGACTGTATCCCCAAATAAGGAGTGGCAGAAAGCATCTCTCTTCGGGGTCGAACGACTTAGTGAAATCACCTAAAAATTACCGAAAAATTACCGAAATCACCATTTTATTGATACAAAACCATGTTATATATTTAAAAATATATTGTAGGGGTCTAGTTTATCATATTTTGGAATTAATATTAGTAGAAAAAATCTTCAAACTTTCATTGTTTTTTTCTTAATATATTATAAACATGGCTATTACCAGTCACCTCCGAAATTACCGAAATCACAATCATTTTGATACAAAACCATATTAAATATTTAAAATATGATAATATGTGATATGGTTTAGGGGTGAATCATTAATGTCAGGAGAAAAGATTCCCGACATATCACTTGATTGTGTATTTTTAGGGTATTAACCCAAATCTTCAGTCACCTCGGAAATTACCGAATTCACCGCCATTTTAATATATATGAAACCATTTTAGTTATTTAAAATATTCAGGGATTTTCCTAGTGCAAATTTAGGGCCGGTAATCGGCCCCTATTTTTCCCAATTTAGAGACAGATATTCCCAAATTTTACAGCAAATTTCCCAATTTCTGATTTTGTGCTACAATTTGATGAAAATTTCATGAAAATTGAACCGAAATTGACAAAGCTACAGCTGATTCAAATTCCCATCTTTAAATATTAGCGAGCTATTTTTCCCATACCCGGCGGCCCCTGGACCCAGATTATGTAGGAAAATCCCTGATATTTAGAGGCAGCATTCTTAGAGCGGACATTATAAATGAATATACGTATGAGTATTTGACTGAAAAACACAAAACAACATTATTTCTCCCTAACAGAGATATTGAAGGATGAGGGGTCGGACGGGGGCATACAGTATTGCAATATGAGCGGTGATTTCAGTAACATCTGTGGTTATTTAGGTACAATTAGACAGCCTTCTTCATTATAACTGAATATATTTGTGAATATATTTTGAGTATTTTACTAAAATCTACAAAACAACATTATTTCTCCCTAACCGAGACATTTAGGCATATACAGTATTGCGATATGAGCAGTGATTTCGGTAAATAGAATGTTAGGCGGGATTCCTAGACTGGACAATAAAGTTAGTACAGTTAAATACAGTTAGGAATATTTGACATGAAAACTACCACAACAACACTGTTATTCCCAATCAGACATATTTTAGAATGCTACATTACGATATTAGCAGTGATTTCAGTAAAATTTGTGGTGATTTCAGTATTCGTATTTAATATAATGTTAGACCCCATTCTTAAGCCTGACAAGTATATTTTGATACATATATATATATATATATATATATACCGTAAAATCTCTATTAGAAGCCCATGCTCTAATAAACGCCCACCCCCCGATTTTGATGTTAAAAATGGCGATTTTTTGGGGCAATTCTCAGAAAAATACCAGCCTCTAATAAACGCCCACTGGAAAAAATCAGCAAAAAACGATCTTACCGTATGCTGAAAAATTCCGAATTTGCTGCTTGATCGCCGAATGCACAAGTTTTTTTTTCTCTCGTGGTCCAAATAAATGATAAACACAGGGAATTTCTGGTCCTTTGCCTTGAACAAAAGTCCCTTCTGCAGCGGAGTGTGGGCCTCCGGTAATTTCGGCTGTGATCTGAACGATACTGCCGTCCTTGTACAAAAATGTCAAAAGCTGACATAAACCTTCTGGAATACGTCCGACAGTAGTATCACTTTTCTTCACTATGATTGCACTGTCACTATGCTGATTGTCAGGCTCTAAGAAACAATCCAAATTTGTCCCACAAGAATAAGAAATCCTGTAAACGTGGTGTCCTTTAATAACACATTTGACCGACATGATCTTCCTGACAAACATCATGTGTTTGACGCATGTTTACCTCGCATCAAAGGCGGCACCGCAGGATTTTTCCCGCGGAAATTTAGAGCCAGCGTCTATCAACACGTGGCCGATTAGGGCGGATCAATAAATAATGAGCCTCAACAGCAGAACAGGCGAAATGTCGTTAGTGAAGAGGAAGACAGCTACATGACAGACAGAGAGGAAAGCCTTACCTCCGATGTTGATTCATAGGAACTTTTTTGTGACACTGCCTTGTAATGATGGGAACAAATTTTTTTATGTGTTTCTGCCATTTTTGACACGAAACGAGAAAGATGTTATATGATACTTGCTATATTGAAGATAGAGGGCAAGAGTTGTGCCTTTGTTTTTTTTTTTTTTTTTTTTGTGTTTGATTTGAGGTTTTAACGTCCCTGTCAACACTGTAAAGGTCATTTTGGAGATGTTGCTCCCAATTTTGTGGGACTGTTACCCGACAAGTCATGCGTGAAGAAGTCTATTGTATCCCCGGCACAGCTATTGTATCACCAGTCATTTTTAGCTCGTCTTTTTTTTTGAAAAAAAAAACTTTCGGGCTATTGTCATCACTCCGGCGTCTGGGTTGTCGTTGTCGTCGTCTGGCGTCGTCGTTCCAAAAAAACTTAACCTTGGCTATAACTTAAAAAGTATTAGACCTAGCCTCATGAAACTTCATACACACACTCATCATCACAAGAGCTACATTTTGACCAAGGACCATAACAACATTGTTGATTTTGGCTGAATTATCTCCCCTTTTCCAATTTTTTTCTGAAACACATTTTTTGCTCTCATTTTAATACTATTCACAACAGAGCCTTCAAACTTCACATGAATGTTCCTTGGGACAAGACCTTTTCAGTGATACCACACTTTTTGATCTGTGACCTTGAACTTTGACCTATTTTTCGAAAATTTAACCGAAAACCTTAACCTTGACCATATTTCCAAAAGTATTTGGCCTACCTTCATGAAACTTCATACACATACTCACCATCAAAAGAGCTACATTCCCGACACATCTGTATTATCAAAAAGGCTATATTTTGTGACATGGAAAAACAGACGAGCATGGCGCCACTTGCGGTGCTCTTGTTTGAGAAACAAGATGGCGACCATATGAAAAAATCTGATCGTTTTGGACCGTCATATGTGACTTGCAGGTTTCTATAGCCTCTAATAAACGCCCAGCCCCCTCTTCATGAAAGGCAATGAAGTCTAATAGACGCCCGGGCGTCTATTAGAGATTTTATGGTATATATATTTTAAAATGAAAAAAACAAAAAAAAAAAAAACATTATTACTCCTTAATATAGATAATTTGGTATACAATTTAATGATAGGAGTGGGGATTTCGGTGAAATCTGTGCTCAATTCAGCGATCATATCACTGTGTCATATGCCTCCACATTTCTGAGCTCAGCAGAAATAATAGTATAATTAAGCGAGACAGGCATGCAAAATACAAAGCTTTAATTAGTTTTCCAAATTAATAATGTATTTTTGCACCAAAATAGGTTATTCAAGGTGATTTCGGTAATTTTTGAGGTGATTTCGGTGATTTCACTAAATCGACTGACCGCATTTCAGGTGCCCTCTGCAAGAACTGACATCTGCAAGGGGTCCTTTTTTCCTCAGACAATTATAGATTAGAATGCCATTCTACAAGACAATACAAATGGCTACTGTTTACTCAGCAGTAGAAATAAATCATCCACAGTTCTAAAATTTCAAACACCCTAAAATTTCGGACACCAAAAATTATTGTCAAAAATAATTTCCAATACCACTAACATCTCGGGCATTTTTGTAAGACATCAATTTCTAAAATTTCGAACACTGTATGTTCGAAAGGAACTACCACTACAGCACATAAAAACCATTAAAATATGTTTAAATCCTGTTTAAACTGTTTAAATCTCAATGATTAAATTCCTGTTAAAGTCATCCATTATTTTTTGTTTGCAAAAATTAATGGATTCCAGTTATGCACCAGTCTTTTGTAACCCCAGCCCCCCCCCCCCCCACACACACACCTAGGGGATGGGTGGGGGATAGCGGGGCTAATATGCGGAGGAGTTACCCTCTGTGTTCCCCGGCATACCCAGTTAATGCAGGGGTTTTGATGTTATGCAAACATACCCCAGTGGAATTAACTACAATGTATTATAAACAGCGGGGCAATAACATTCAGGAGGTCCCCGCAGTGCAGGTCTTCTAGCAAGGCTGTGAAAAGTCACTGTTCCCACTTTGCCCCGTAGGTGGGGGGACAGTGGTTACAAATGACTGGTACATTAAAGCCATTAACGTCCGTATAAATGGCCATTAATTTAGTGGAAATGGTCATTAAAAAGCAAGTCCAAGCATTTAATTGCAATTAATGTTATTGCCCTGTAAAGTTTAATGACCATTAAAAAGTAATGGCCCATTATTTTTTGTTTTGTGATGTTTTAATGCCCATGTTTTCACAGCTTTAATGGCCATTACAGCAAAATGATGGCTATTAAAACTTTCTGTGTCTATCACTGGCCATCAACTATATTTTCATGGTCATAAAAAGACAATGAATTAGATTTTCCATTTTTAATGGTCATTAAATATATAAGCATCAAATTATTCACATAAAAAATGGTTATTTCAAAGGTGTTAACATTTTCATGGCCATTAATTTGTGACCTGATTGTGTTGTAAGCGAAGAATATGACCACATTGTCTAGATAGGTCGGAACTTTAAAATTTCGAACAGTGAAACCATTTGCCAGCTCGAATTTCTAAAAAATCGCTTATTTCAAAGGTGTTGACATTTTCATGGCCATTAATTTGTTACCAGGTTGTGTTGCAAGCGAAGAATATGACCAGATTGGCTAGATAGGTCGGAACTTTAAAATTTCGAACAGTGAAACTATTCGCCAGCTTGAATTTCTAAAAATTTGAAAAGCTGAAAAAATAATTATTTAATTTTAGGAGAATTACTGTAACATGGATGAATGACAGACTTTAACGTTAACAGGACAATATGCACAGAAAACAGTGAACGACAAGACACACTCTGCTGGGATGAAATGCATAGATGAGTGTGGATTTGGGGTTTTGAATACACCCATATAGGCCCCCGAGCCAGATGTAAGGTTGACTATGAAAATGGCAGTTTTGTGGAAACTCTTAATCATGTGAAGAATTTCAAGGCGATGAATTTCTAACACAGGCTGAGTACATTGTAAATAAAACTACAGAATAAGTGCTCATACTCAGTTTAAACCCTCTTCCTGCTGAATTAAACTAATTTAGCCACATCCACTTCTGACTTTCAACCAATGTTATTTATCCTTTCAAATTTACAAAGTGAGTGTTTAGATGGAAGCTACAAGTAACTGGACTGGATATACACCTCAAAAATAATACAAAATTAGGGTTCAAGCCCCAACGTCTTTCGGACCCTTACAAGACACATATGACAAATGCTGGGAAACACAACAGCCTATAATACTGGCACAGCATGCAATGCTTCAGATGTCTGCTAAATTAAATTTACATCTTTAGCCATAAAATTCAAGTTTTCATTTGGAATTTCCCTCCCAGAGGAAGATATGTAACTTCCAAAGTTGTACTGGATTCCTAAGCTTCACAAGAATCCGTACAAGCAGAGATATTTCACGGGTTCACAGGGTTCCCACACCACCGGGAAAACGGGAAAAAGTCGGGAAAATGAAACAAACCCTGCCCGGTCGTGAAAAAGTCGGGAAATCGCCAAATTCGAAAAAAAAACTCCGGGAAAAAGTCGGGATTTTTACATTTTCGGTGAAACCAAACAAAGGAAGTAAATCAGATTACAACCAAATTGGCAACCGTTACTGGCAGCAACGATCAAACAGACTTTGCTGCACCCACTTATTAGTTTCTTAATAAACCCACTCAAAATGTTTGGACAATTTTCTAACCCCCAGGGATGTTAGAAATCTGTGGAAATGCAGATTTCCGCGGAGCGGGCGTCCGATTTTGCCGATCTTTTTGGCGGATGTCTACACCACTGGCACTTGAACAGTTGTATGGTGTATATATATCTATAGTACAAATATTATGTATAGTATGTGTGTGTGAATTCGGGTTTAACGTTGCTTTCAACAATTTTTCAGTCATATCACGACGGTGTCTGGTTGCGACAGAGAGCTCAATGCTCACTTTTATAGTGCTGCCTCTGACACTGGGTCGACCATTCCTAGCTCTACCTCGTAAATCTGAGTGCCAAGCGAGGAGCAGCTAGTACCATTTTTAACGACTTTGGTATGGCGCGGCTCGGGATCGAACCCATGACCGCCCGTTCCCCGGAGCGGACACTCTACCAACTGAGCTATTGGGGCCGGTTTTTATAGGATGTATATGCTGAGTAATTAATATACTTAGTTTCAAGATAAAACATGGGTGGGCACAGATGAAAGTTGACCAATTATATTTGGTTAAAGTTTTATGACAAAGTTTATAGATGCCTGTATTTTCTAAACTCTAAAACAAATTCAGTTGATACTTGCATCAATGTTGCATACCAGTCCAAAGATTTTGTAATGCATGTCCCTTCCCCCACCCACGGTGACCTTGACCTCAAGGTCATGGACTTAGATATTTTTCGTTTGGTTAAAGTTTTATGACAAAGTTTATAGATGTCCCCGCCCATTGGGGCTTGAAGAAATAAATGGGCTGCATGATGCTTTCATGCAGAGCTGAAACTGACCGCACACGAGTAGTGGTAAACTGCTTCTAAGCGGATCTAAGCCTACCCAGGCAAAGCGGTGCGAGTCGGCCCGTCCATGCTTATAAACCCTATTGGTTTCATTGGGCGACATGGCTTGAGATGTAATTTCATCTCAATGTCAGGTAAAAGTCCCACAAAATTGGAAGCAATGTCTCCAAAATTACCTATACAGTGTTGCGGGGACATTAAACTCCAAATCAGACAAACAAAACTGAATGTTCAAAACTCAAATTCAATTGATACTTGCAATGATGTTGCATACCAGTCCAAAGATTTCATTGATGCATACCCCACCCAGCTGTTTCAGTAACATTGATGCCCCACCCCTTCAGTAACTTTGATGCCCTCACCTCCGGCCCATTTAGAAATTTTATGTTTTGTTAAGCTTTTACAAGCAAATTCATAGATTCTTATAGCTTCTTGACTTCTTCATTCATATTACTTACAAGCTCAAATATAAGAGGGTGATGCTGGCGAGGGGGTATACGTGACCCATTGGTTGCTTGCTCTAGTGCTTTATGAGATGCTGTATCTTGGGCTTTCAGCGGCCTCCTCATATTAATTTTTATACATTTACATGTATGTCCATCGGTTCTAACTTTGTTTGTTTGTTTGATTTGGAGTTTAATATCCCTGTCAACACTGTATAGGTCATTTTGGAGACATTGCTTCCAATTTTGTGGGACTTTAACTCGACATTGAGATGAAATGACATCTCGAGCCCTGTCCCTCAATGAAACCAATAGGGTTTATAAGCATGGACGGTCTGACTCGCACCGCTTTGCCTGGGCAGGCTAAGATCCTCTAAGCGGTTTACCAGTACTCATGTGCGGTCAGTTTCAGCTCTACGTGGAAGCATCGTGCAGCCCATCTATTTCTTCAAGCCCAGATGGGCGGGAGCCGAGGTTTAAATTTTAATCAAAGTTTTGTTCAAAGCATCTTTAGTTTAGCAAGCTTATTAGTGGTCATATTTTTAACTGTTCTAGCAAGTACAGTATCTAAAAAAAATATTTTTGCTGAAAAAAGCTACTCACATTTTTTTCAACAAAAATATTAGTATAGTCATATTAAATGATCACAGTTTTAATAATTCGTTAACTACCGGTAACAATGTCATTAGTTTTGAACAACTGGCCCCAGATTGTTGACAATAATGCATTGCTGGAGAATGAGTTGCACTGTGGGATAGAGAATCAGGCTGTAGTCCTATATTAGACCACCTTTGGGACTGGTCAAAAATGGTCTTAAGACCACTTTTGAACAATCCCAAAGGTGGTCTCTGACCAGTGGACACTGTATGCAGAAAACACATGGCAGGGTTCGCGCTAGGATTTATTTTTCTTTCGCCATCACTTTTCGCCAATCTAATTTTTTTTGTGCCAAAATCTTAAAACCTGAGCCAGTTGTAGAAACTTCTTTGTAAAATGCAGAACATGGATAAAAAAGGTTGTCATCTGCTCTACAATTTTCCTTGGCACTTAAAGGGTTAAGCCTTAAATGCACATACTGTCCTTTTGTGGCCTTTATGGATGTGTGTAATGGTCCATTATCCAAGAGTATATGCGCATAAAGACCTCAGGTTTTCGATCAAACCAACTCGGTCACACTTCAAATCTATGAATCTCTTGATTGCATTTTTAATAACCTGTATATTCTTTTAGTTGGCTAGTAAAGTGTGGATAGGTAAACTGGCCGACTCAAAAATGACTGGAATAGTGTTGACTGGGCCGTTAAATACAAAACGTGGCGACATTTTCGGATTTTATAAATTATTTTGTCATTTCACCTAGTGAACACCTGCTATTTACTCAAGAAAAAAAAATGTGTATCTATCTTTGAAACTATTGTCACACTTTGCATCGCTAATGCTAATCTCACTTCAAAACACCTAAATTACGATCCGCTTTAATTTAAACATTAACAAGTTAACAGAGTTAAAAAAACACTTATCGTCAATGAGATAATTAGTTTATCCTCGACTACTAATCCGTTTATTTATATGCAAACACCGAGCAATCACCTCGACACGTTTTTCACACACCGATGACGATCAAAGGTGTGCCGACGCACGTGATTCTGACTGTCAATATAATACCGCTCAGGCAGAAAATGGGACGTCCTTAGTACTCAATAAACACAGAAAGCGGTTTCAGCTAAGAAGGCGGAGTGTAGGTAATGTACACCTGCGGTGATGGTCAAATGTGACCGACGCAGTATCAGTAGATAGATAGATAGATAGCAAACTTTTTACAAACCCCTAAAAGTGGGCGGGTTTATACGTCTCGGTAATGATTTCCGGCCGTGCAGTGAAATTTTCGGGAGTCCGCGGAACGCCTTTGATGTTTAATTTTTGCGTCCGGAAGCGATTTCAGGACGTAATATACGCCGTACGTCCGCCTTACGGAAGCCCTGATCAACTTCTACATTTTACATCATCCGTCTTTGTCGCCCATTTCTTTATGGATCAACCTTGACCGCAAAGTCTATCGGGTGTCTAACACCGGGTATTTTGCTTATCTGATCAATAGTCAAAGGTGTTAATTGTTGAGTGGAAGAAAATGTGTGAAATACACGTGTCAGTAAACGGCTTAAGTCGACAATAACCGGGATGGGACTTTCTTCTTTATAGTTTTTTTTTTCGCCACTAGTTTTCGCCAATTGACACAGATTTGCGCCAGATTTATTTTGTTTTCGCATTTGGCGACTTTGGCGACCGCTAGTGCAAACCCTGCATGGGAAGAATAACTGCAACCTACTAAATAAGGTTTTTTTATAGCAAAATTAGTCTTAATTTTAGGTGGTCTTACTGGCAGAATTTCACTGTATGCTCTTTAAATGCATATGATGGGACTGATGGAAACCACCCATAATAGTGAGGTGTCATTGTGTGGTCTTATTATTCAACTTGGGATACTGTATTATATTTTTCTTTGAAATTATTTTAAATAAGTCTTGAAAAAAATGTTTGTGCAGTAAAAATGTTTGTGCAGTAATGTATCTCATGATGGTATAGAGAAATTGTAAGAGAATTGTTGTTGTCCATTGCTTTATTCTTCCTTTTGTCTTACTGTCCAGTTTTTAGATGTTAGCCCATTGTATACTAGTGGACTCTTCCACTGCTATATATTGGAAAAGTCCATTTGTCATATAAGGGTGTCAAGCCCATTTTTAGCTCACCTGAGCCGAAGGCGTCGGGAGAGCTATTGTGATCGGTCGTCGCCCATCCGTATATCCGTCTGCCTGTCCATCCACAATTTCTGTAAACGACATCTTCTCCTGAACCACTCAACAGATTTTGACCAAATTTGGCAGAAATGATCTTTGGGTGGTCCTCTCTCAAAATTGTTCAAAGAATTTCATTCCATGCAGACCTCTGGTTTGCAAAGGTTTTTTTTGTGCCTCAGCTCACTTCCTTTTGTACATATATTAACCCATTGTATACTAGTGGACTCTTCCATTGCTTTAAGTTGGACAAGTCCATTTGTCATAAAAGGGGTGGTAGGCCTATTTTTTCATTTTTATACCCCACCACACGATTGTGGCGGGGTATTATGTTATACCCTCCGGTGTCTGTCCGTCCGTCCGTATGTCCGTCCGTCCGTCTGTCCGCACCATTTCCGATCGATAACTTGAGTAATTTTTAACGAATTTTTTTCAAATTTTGCATACATGTATATATCGGGAATGAGTGGTATGGGATTGTTAATGGGCAAAATCGGTTAACATTTGACAGAGTTATGGCCCTTTTTAGTTCAAAATAAGGGGTTTTGGGGCGTTTCCGATCAATAACTTGAATATTTTTTCACGGATTTTCTTCAAATTTTGTATACACATTGGCATTGGGTATGAGTGGTTTGGGATTGTAAATGGGCAAAATACATTAACATTTAACGGAATTATGGTCGTTAAAAATTCCGATTAAATGGTTTTTGGGGACTTATTCCTTTACTATATGGAATATTTGGATGAAACTGCACTGATGTATAAACGACCATAATAAGCAGGTTTTGTGTTGTGAATACACAAAATGCGTTAACATTTAACGAAAAATTGGTCGTTAACAATTCCCATTAAATAGTTTCTGCGCATTTATTCCTTTAATTTATGAAATATATTGATTATCACTGCCAGTGTAGTGGTTAGAGTGCTGGACTACAAATCCTATTGTTGACTATGAATCTGAGGGGGGTGAGTTCAAATCTCCGTCGAGGAATGGAATTTTTTTTTTTTCTTTTTAGCTCGCCTTACGAAAGTTAGGGGGGAGCTATTGCCATACCCCCGGGCGTCCGGCGTCAGCGTCAGCGTCGGCGTCCGCATTTGGTTAAAGTTTACCTGCAAGCTGTTATATGTGATGTTTTACAAGTTTATTTTGAATATATAATTAACAATTGGTAAAAAACAATATTTAACATTATCTTTTTACTTCATTTTACAGGTTTATTGGCTTAAATTGGTCTTTTTGAGAAGTTAATATTTTCCTCTGTATTACCTCCCTTGAAATCCTGTGTTAAAGTTTACCTGCAAGCTGCGTGAGTTCAAATCCCGGGGGAGGCATGTTTTTTTTTTTTTATTATTTTCCTTTTCTTTTTTTTTTTTCTTTTTAAAAACATAGCGGGTCTGGGGCTCAAGGTGAAGGTCACTGGCTATTTTTAGAAAAACATTGTAATCACTCTAGCGCCTTCATTTATTGATGGATTTTAATATAACTTGAATGATATCTTGAGTGACTTTGACTTTCAGGGTCTGGCGCTTAAGGTCAAGGTCACTACTTTCAGGGTCACTGGGTCAAGGTCACTGTGTCTATTTTTAGAAAAACATTGTCATCGGGTTTGCACCTTAATTTATTGATGGATTTTAATATAACTTCACACAAATGTTGGGTATGATGATATCTCTAGCAAGTTCAACTTTCAGGGTCTGGGGCTGAAGGTCAAGGTCACTGTGGCTATTTTTCGAAAAAACTTTGTGATCGCTCTAGTGCCTACATTTATAAATGGATTTTAATATAACTTTACACAAATGTTGGGTTTGATGATATCTCGAGCTCGTTCGACTTTCAGGGTCTGGGGCAGAAGGTCAAGGTCTCTGTGGCTATTTTTAGAAAATCTTTTTCATCGCTCTTGCGCCTTTATTTATGGATGGATTTTAATATAATTTCAAACAAATATTGGGTATGATGATATCTCGAGTGACTTTGACTTTCAGGTTCCGGGGCTGAAGGTCAAGGTAACTGTGGCTATTTTTAGAAAAACTTTGTGATCGCTCTAGTGCCTACATTTATGAATGGATTTTAATATAACTTTACACAAATGTTGGGTATGATGATATCTCGAGCGAGTTTGACTTTCAGGGTCTGGGGCTGAAGGTCAAGGTCACTGTGGCTCTTTTTTGATAACTTGCCCTCATCCATCTTAGGCCCCCAAAGGCGAGCTATGTTGTCTTCTGACAACTCTTGTTCTTTTTTTTTTTGTGTGTGTTCTTTTTTCTTTTTCTTTCTTTTTCATTTTGGCAATGAATTTATTTATTTTTTTTAATTTTCCTCATTTTTGGTTTTTCATTCCTATTTTTTTCCTTTTTTTTTTTTTCACCCTTTTCTTCTTTTTGTTATACCCCATCACACGATAGTGCTGGGATATTACAATATACCCTCCGGTGTCTGTCCGTCCCCATCATTTCCGACCAATAACTGGATTAATTTGTGCTATGAATCTGAGGGGCGTGAGTTCAAACCCCCATGGAGGAATGGAATTTACTTTTTTTTTTCTTTTTTTCTCGTTTTTTTCTTTTCTTTTTTTTTCCGTTTATTTTTCTTTTCTTTCTTTTTGCAATGTTTTTTTTTTTTTTTTCGTTTTTTTTTTCTCATTTTTTGTTTTTCATTCCTTTTTTTTACCTTTTTTTTTTTTTTTCTTTTCTTCTTTTTGTTATACCCCATTACACGATAGTGCTGGGATATTATAATATACCCTCCGGTGTCTGTCCGTCCGTCCGTCCGTCTGTCCGTCCGTCCATCCCCACCATTTCCGACCGATAACTTGATTAATTTTTCACATTTTTTTTTTCAAATTGTGCCTACATGTTTATATCGGGAATGACTTTTTTTTCTTTTCTTCTTTTTGTTATACCCCATCACACGATAGTGCTGGGGTATTATAATATACCCTCCGGTGTCTGTCCGTTCGTCCGTCCATCCACACCATTTCCGACCGATAACTTGATTAATTTCTCACAATTTTTTTTGGAGTTTGCGATCAATAACTTAAGAATCTTTTCATGGATTTTCTTCAAATTTTAAAACACTAAAGGACACATATTATTGCCAAGGACAGTCACTCTGCTTTTCTGGTTATTGTATTATCTGCCCTTTTGATATACATGTATGTAGTTCCTTTACTATATTGAATGCCTTAGTGAAGTTTTACAGATAACTATAACACTTAAAAGTACCACTATTATGGGCAAGGCTATAACCATATTATCTTGCAGTGGTGGGGTATCATGCAGTGTTAGCATGCTTTTATTATTCTATTTTTCTATTCTATATTCTATTTCCTGATGCCCAGGACTTCTGTGGAGCGTGGCCATGTTTGCTGATGTTGGCTCGGTGGGGGACGCCTATCTGGATCGGGCGTCTCTTGCCTGATGCCTCCAGCTGACATGTCTCATGAGCTACGTCCGTCGGTGTGTGCTCGGAGGGGGATGTGCTGTGTTTGCTGGGTCTTGTCCATCGTCCGTTTCGGTTTCAAAACTTTGGTGTTTAGACGCACTGATGAAGATTAAATATCAGAAAAGCCTCTGTGTCACTAAATTTGGTATAGTTACAGGTATAGTTACACCTTAATTTGACAGAAAGATCTGTAAGCAAATACAAATAGTGCAGGCCCTGATCCTGTGGCATCTGATCTGGGATGCACTGTTTGCCAAGGTACCCCTTCAGGTTAACCTAGAGGATGCCAATCTTTTCAAGAGTAGTATTTCGTATTCCGGTGCTCTTGTTTGGAACAGTATTCCTCTGGATATCAAAAATTCAAATACGATAGATTCATTTACAAGAAGATGCATAACATGGATGAAAGGTGATCATGATTCTTAAGACTTTTATTGTGATGACCTCCATCGCCATTTCACATTATACGTATAGTATGTTGAATTAATTTGCACAATAACATTTTCAAATTATTCTCAAATTAGCATTTCTCCTGAGTTTTCATTTTCTAAAGATCACTATTGCTTCATTAATAATGTTTTTCATTGTATTATATCATTTTGTATGTCCCTATGTATTATGTATTCATGTTGGAGGGCCTCAGGGAAGATTGGTTCCGGCCAACTGAGTAACCCTCGGTAAATAAAGTAATTACTTACTTACTTACTTACAACAACTATCGTTTGCTGGTTACTTTGAAAGTCATTGTTGCAAACAGTGTGGGCACAGATCAGACTGCTCCGCAAGGAGGAGTCTGTTCAGGATCCACACTGATTGTCAGCTGTATGATTGTGTATTTGAATTGAAGTTTTACATCTCTGTCAACACTATTTAGGTCACTTCCAATTTTGTGGGACTTTTTGAAACGTCATCTCACGCCCTGCCCTCCAATGGAACCAATAGGGCTTCGGTCTGATTTGTTTGCCTGTATGCATAAATGTGTTTGAAAATTTTTCAAGAAAATGCAGAAGACGACAAAAAAGACAACAATTTCAGATGCATTTTTTTGGCATTTCAAGGGTTAACTCTTAACCCTTATCTTACTGTTCACGACAACCCCTATCTTTGCAAACAGTGTAGATCCAGATCAGATGGCTTCTGAAGAAGCCATCTGATCAGGATCTACACTGTTTGGCATTCAGTTTATGAATTTGTAGCAATAAATTACATCAAGTAATTTGATTGGTTGACAGACAGAAATGGGTGTGGCTTAAATGAATATTCAGCAAGATAAGGGTAAAAGTATGGCAAAAAGTTCTAGAGCAGATGACAGTTTTATTTTTTAAATAGAGGATCTTACATGAGTGCTCATGTATTGAATTTATTAAACAAGGTTGAGGAAAAGGGATAAAATGCGAGGCTTTGCCGAGCATTTTATCCCTTTTTCTCAAGGAGTTTAATAAATTCAATAATACATGAGCACGAATGCAAGATTCTATTTATCATATGACATTTAAAACGCATTGTATTCACGATTTGTTTACAAAAATGTCAATATTCTGCCGTTAGTAAACACGACGTCGTTAAGGACGTCGTACATGTAACGTTGCGGGACGTATCTAGCTAATTTGCATATTTAATCCACTAGTGGATTATCGAAAATAATACATGACGTTATTACACTCTCAGACCCGACGTCATATGATAAATAATTTTTCCAAGAAATGAAGGGCTTGATGTTACATGTGGATTGTCTGCTGGGCAGATGATTCACATGAAATGCCAACCCTTATTTTCTCTGAAAAATTAAGAAAAAAATATTCTTTGAAAAACAAGGAAAAATTATTTCAACTACACATGAGTACTGGCAAACCACTTAGAAGGACTAAGCATGCCTAGGCAAAGTGAGTGAGTCAGGCCGTCCAATGCATATAAGCCTTGTTGGAAGAGCTTGAGATGTCATTTCATCACAATGTTGGGTAAAAGTCCCATAAAAATTGGAAGTGATGTCTCAAAACTGACATAAATTGTGTTGACATGGGCGTTAAACTTAGAAGGATGTCTGCAAATGTTGCAATAAAGTTATAAGGTTAACACACACTGAAGAAAAAAAATACCATGTATATATTTCTTTGAAAAATAGAAAAAAAGGCTTTGACAGATCTGCAAATGTTGTGATAAGCAGTTCAATTGTAAACTTTAACCCTTGTCCTGCTAATCCCGGATATGCCTTATCTTTGAAACAATGTAGATCCAGATCAGATGGCTTCTGACGAAGCCATCTGATCAGGATCTACATTGTTTGCCATTCAGATTGTGAATTTGTTGCAATAATTTGCATCAAGTAATCTGATTGGTTGATAATCGGTAGTGGGTGTGGCATATATGAATATTCAGCAGAACAAGGGTTAAAACTATTTTTCTGTTTCAGCAATGGAGGTGATACAAAGAAGAATATCATACTAGAGAATTGGTAGAGCAGGCTACTATGCTGGCAGCTCAAGGTCTCCGTGCAACTCGAACGTCTCGGGGAGGAGCTGGAAGGTTTACTTCTCATATTCCAACAACCATTGGAAATTATACTCACAGAAAACCGTATCGGAAGGGAGTTGTATGCATCACTGTAGCTAGTCTCGTCTTGATATGTGGATCAATCATGACAATTCTTGGTAAGTGACCTTCCTGTTGAATCTCAGTTTGGTGCAGGCCACAGTTGACTTCACAGAGTGGTCTTAACCCTTATCTTGCTGAATATTAATTTAAGCCACACCCATTTCTGTCTATCAACCAATCAAATTATTTAATGTAATTTATTGCTACAAATTCATAAACTGAACGCCAAACAGTGTAGATCCTGATCAGATGGCTTCTTCAGAAGCCATCTGATCTGGATTTACACTGTTTGCAAAGATAGGGGTTGTCGTGAACAGCAAGATAAGGGTTAATCCGTAGATTATTTAACCTTTATCCTGCTGAACATGACAACCCCTACCTTTGCAAACAGTGTAGAGCCAGTTCAGATGACTTCATCTGATCATGATCTACACAGTTTATCATGTAGTTTGCAAATTTGTATGAAACATATCAAGTAATTTGATTGGTCTATAGTCAGAAATTCTGTAAAGAAATGTATATTCAGCAGGAAAAGGGTTAAGAAATATTAAAACTGTGTGAAGCATGAACTATTACTTTGGGGTTTAATTGCTAAGATGTACAAATTTGTTTTATATCTCTAAGTATTAATTGTCTGGGCTTTTGCAAAAATCTTAGAGCTTTAAGCCCAGACAGCATTTTCAGCGTACATGTATTTATTTTTCTTATTTTTTCAGTGAATGTAAAACTTCATATTACGTCTCAATGATTCACATGAAATGTCAAGCCTTATCAGCAGATGATTCACATAAAATGTCAAGCCTTATTTTCACTAAAAATGTAACAAAAATAGATTCTCATATGCTCACTGTAGGGAGTTTTCTACAGCTCTTGAAGGATTTTGAGAAATTGTGTCTTATTATCCTCGACTCCTTTCAATATTTGTTCTTAAATTTGAATAAGTATAATTTACTACCCGATAGCTCAGTTGGTAGAGTGTCCGCTCCGGGGAACGGGAGGTCTCGGGTTCGATCCCGGGCCGCGACATACCAAAGTCGTTAA
This sequence comes from Lucinisca nassula, assembly GCA_963580285.1. Classification (NCBI taxonomy): domain Eukaryota; kingdom Metazoa; phylum Mollusca; class Bivalvia; order Lucinida; family Lucinidae; genus Lucinisca; species Lucinisca nassula. The sequence continues at coordinate 186,816,938 of OY757012.1, forward strand.
AAATGGTACTAGCTGCTCCTCGCTTGGCACTCAGATTTACGGGGTAGAGCTAGGACTGGTCGATCCAGTGTCAGGATAATGTGACTGGGTGTGGTATCATGTAATGTGTCTGGGACATGATACTTCAGTGAGGCAGCACTATAAACGTGAGCATTGAGCTCCCTGTCGCAACCAGACACCGTCGTGATATGACTGAAAAATTGTTGAAAGCGACGTTAAACCCGAATTCACACACACACTACCCGATGTTGTGTCTAAGAAATGTGAGAGGAGTAGCACAGACCCTAATAGGATGCCATGTTCTGCAGCGTATCATCTGGGTCTACACTGTTTGCACAGACCTGTCTGTCTGAATACATACAGTAACTTTACGATACTTGAACATGCACATCCGGCTCTGGTAAAATACCTTCCCGTATTTAGGGTCAGCAAGCATCCACACACAGCAAAGACTCTGAGCTTACTGGATACCGTAATGATCTTAAGGATTGGAACAGACAGCAGTTAGCAAACAGTGCAGACCCAGATCAGACTGCTCCAGTCTGATCAGGGTCTACACTGTTTGCCATTCCTTTTGAACTTGCTATATCATGAAACTAATTTGTTAAAATTTTAGGAGAATTACAAGTCCTAGAGGTGTTCAATTTTTAGGATTTTTATACTAGTTAAGCAGGCATATCTGAGTCTGAAAACAAAATTTGCTTGACATGGCCATATGCAAGTAGTAGATTGCAGGAAGTATTGAATTTTCATTAACAGGTCATTTATCAACAATAAGGTGTGGCTGAAAATTGATATACTCTGATTTTTGACATGCCTGCGATTAACATGGTGTGATATAGGAGTCCAATTTTCCATCTGTTCGTCCTTTTGTTGTTCATCCATCCATTTGTCAAACTATCAACATTTGCGACCACCCTAGCGTTCCCCCAAATGGTCAAGTTTATTTCTCAAGAACTATAAGAGCTTGATTAATTATACTTGGAACAAACTTTCATTTAGGATGCCATCTTGAAACCAAGCATATTTGACCTTGACCCAGGGCTTTAGATAAGGCTGCGTACCGCCTAAATTACGAAAATATTTGTTAGGATACTCCTTTTTCAAATCTGGTGCGTATCAGGCATGAAAAACAAAAGCATTACGCATTAAATACTTTTCTAGAGCATATTTTGTATTTTTTTCGCCCGTTTTTCACAAAGTCAAAGAAAACGGTAGAGGATATCCGAATGAATTGAGTAGCGTCCCATTGTTTCGGTCAATGATTAAACGGCACCAAATACTTTAGTATAAGCCAATCGGTAAATGGTGGAAACCTTGTCCTTGTTGGTGCGATTCCGAAAAACAGCGTACACCACCTCGATAACAATCATTACAACCTATTCTAAACCGAAAGTAGCGTGAATATTGACAAAGTAAGAGACGAGGATGACCTCCAAAACAGCCAACAAAATTCAGAGACAATCCTTAAGTTCTTTTCAGATGATCAGGAGCCTGTCTCTGCCGCACTTGTTGTGAAAAAGGTCCTGACAGATTTTTTGTCCCAGTAACTGATTGTAACATTGCCTGTAAGGAAACACGATGGGTCCAAAATTCACACTTCTACGATCAAAGGGTGGAAGAAAATATATCCATGGACAATATAATTATGATGAAATTGAGAATATGGTTTGGAAAAGGAATAAAAGTTTGAAGAAAATGAGCTCATTATCCCCACGCTTATAAAAAAAAGCATTCGGGGATATTGTGAACGCCTCCGTCTGTCCGTGCTTCCGTCTGTCACGCTATCTCCTCCTTAACCACTGGTCGGAATGTAACCAAATTTGGTACACAGTTTCCTTACATGATGAGGGCCTGCAACATCACATTTATTTTTGGCCCCGCCCCCAGGGGCCTTGGGGAGGGGTCAAAAGGTCAAATATCAATTAAATTCAATTTCAAAGTCTATTTTATAGATATTGAAACCAAACTTTGCATAAGTAATGATTAATGATATATGTAATACATATTGAACGGGATTTGGGCTGCGACCCCTGGGTCATGCCCAAGGGGTCGGACTTAGTGGGGTCAGGGGGTCAAAATTCAAATTTTACCGAATATAGTCATATGGAATATCAAATTGAAGGGGGTGATTAGTAGAATACAATACAAGTAAAATTTTGACCCTGAGGTCAGATTGGGGCCTGGGGGAGGGGTCAAAGGGTCAAAATTTAAGTTTTTTGAAACATAGTCATGTGGCATATCAAATTGAAGGGGGTGATTAGTAGAATACAATACAAGTAAAATTTTGACCCTGGGGCCAGATTGGGGCCCTGGGGGAGGGGTCAAAGGGTCAAAATTTAAGTTTTTTGGAACATAGTCATGTGGCATATCAAATTGAAGGGCATGATTAGTAGAATATAATACAGGTAATATTTTGACCCTGGGGCAAATTAGGGCCCAGGGTGAGGGGTTTCGGTACTTGGCCCCTCTGTAGAAAGCGTGGGGATTTGCGATGGCGTGCCATGGACAGTATTCTAGTATTCTTTTATTTCACCCCCAAAACTCTTTGGCCAAGAGAACTAAACCCCAAAAGCTAGATTTCTCTGTCAACAAACTGCTCAGAAGAGATTTCTATATGGCATTGTTATCCCCCACCGAAGGCGGAGGGATATAGTTTTGGCGTTGTCCGTCCGTCCATCGTTCCGTCCTTCCGTCCGTCACACTTTGTCCGGAACCGTTTCTCAGCAACTATTGCATGGAATTAAATGAAACTTGAAATAAATATGTATTATTATGCTGTGGTGATGCACACGCAATTTTTTTTCGGATTGACTTTTTACATCCAGAGTTATGGCCCCTTGAATGATTGAAATTCTGGATTTTTCGTCGTCTCACTTTGTCCGGAACCGTTTCTCAGCAACTATTGCATGGAATTAAATGAAAATTGAAATAAATATGTATTATTATGCTGTGGTGATGCACGCGCATTTTTTTCCGGATTCACTTTTTACATCCAGAGCTATGGCCCCTTAAATGATTGAAATTCTGGATTTTTCGTCGTCTCACTTTTTTGTCGGGAACTGTTTCTCAGCAACTATTGCATGGAATTAAATGAAACTTGAAATAAATATGTATTATTATGCTGTGGTGATGCACGCACAAATTTTTTTCAGATTGACTTTTTACACCCAGAGTTATGGCCCCTTAAATGATTAAAATTCTGGATTTTTCGTCGTCTCACTTTGTCTGGAACCGCTTCTCAGCAACTATTGCATGGAATAAAATGAAACGTGAAATAAATATGTATTATTATGCTGTGGTGATGCACGCGCAATTTTTTTCTGGATTGACTTTTTACATCCAGAGTTATGGCCCCTTAAATGATCGAAATTCTGGATTTTTTGTCGTCTCACTTTGTCCGGAACTGTTTCTCAGCAACAATTGCATGGAATTAAATGAAACTTGAAATAAATATGTATTATTATGCTGTGGTGATGCACGCGCATTTTTTTCCGGATTCACTTTTTACATCCAGAGCTATGGCCCCTTAAATGATTGAAATTCTGGATTTTTCGTCGTCTCACTTTTTTGTCGGGAACTGTTTCTCAGCAACTATTGCATGGAATTAAATGAAACTTGAAATAAATATGTATTATTATGTTGTGGTGATGCACGCACAATTTTTTTTCGGATTGACTTTTTACACCCAGAGTTATGGCCCCTTAAATGATTAAAATTCTGGATTTTTCGTCGTCTCACTTTGTCTGGAACCGCTTCTCAGCAACTATTGCATGGAATAAAATGAAACTTGAAATAAATATGTATTATTATGCTGCCGTGATGCACGCACAATTTTTTTTTCTCAATTTTGGCCAGATATATTTTCTTGCCATTCTACACGAAAAACCCATTCGGCTGGGGATATCAATTCAACGAATTTGCTTGTTTTGACTGATTTGTGGCCAGACTTACTGCTTGTTTTCTAATAGACACAGATATTGAATTTGTCTATCTATAAGAAAACAAACAGTACATCTGACCACAAATCAGTCAATAAAAAACATTGTGTCGAGGCTGCAAAATAAAGTTTTTTGGTTTATTTATCAGTACTCTTTAAAAATTTCTCGTTACTCCTTTTTTTTTTAAAAAAAAGACAAGTACTGTACTTTTTGGAGAAAAAAAAACTTATCTAAAGCCCTGTCTTGACCTATATATTTCATGGTTAACTGATTTTGTCAACATTTTCGACCATCCTAGCTTACACCCAAATGGTCAAGTTTATTTCTCAAGAACTATAAGATTTAATTAATGATACTTGGAACAAACTTATCCTAGGGATGTCAACTTTAATGCAAGCTTCCATGTTTGACCGTGACCTTCATTTCATAGTTCACTGACTTCGTCAACATTTGCGACCAGCCTAGTGCTCACCCATTTGGTCAACTTTATTTCTCAAGAAATATTAGAGCTTCATTAATGATACTTGGTACAAACTTGTATCTTAGGATGGCAGTTTTAATGCAAGCATCCATATTTGACTTTGACCTACATTTTATGGTTCACTGACTTTGTGAATATTTGTGACCTCCCTAGTGGTCATCCAAATGGCCAAGTTGGCCAAGTTTATTTTTCACGAACTATAAGAGCTGTGTTAATGACACTTGGTACAAATTTGTATCCGAGGATGTCAACTTGAATGCAAGCATCCAGATTTGGCCTTGACCTATATTTTGTGGTTCACTGACTTTGAGAACATTTGTGACCACCCTATCCCCCACCCAAATGGTCAAGTTTATCAAGAACTATAAGAGCTTCATTAATGATACTTGGAACAAACTTGTATCTAGGGGTGGCATCTTTAATGCAAGCATCCATATTTCACCTTGACCTACATTTCATGGTTCACTGAATTTGTTGACTAATATGTTAACCCAAGTTTTCACCCTAATGTTTAAGTTCATTTCTAAAGATTTATAACCGCTTCATTAATGATAATTAGTACAAACTTGCATCTTGATATGACAACAATAATGCAAGCATCCATACTTGATCTACATTTCATGGTTTACTGTTCTAGTGAACTGTTCCATCAACCCTAGCTTTCATCCTATTGTTCAAGTTCATTTCTCAAGACTTGTAAGTATCATTAATTATACTTGGGACAAGGTTGCATCTAGGAATTGCAACTTTTATACCAGCATCATTGTTTGACCTTGACCTTGATTTCATGGTTTATTGACTTTGCGTACATAGCCTTCGGCGGAATTCTTGTCCTTTAGATGAACTGGAACAAATATTTTATCATATCACATATTTCTATCAGTGACTGTTGCAATTTATTACATATTCATCTCGGGAATATTTGCAGACTAGATAACAACTTTGAACTGATAGTTTTTTTGTTGTGATTGACAGACAGTGAAAGGATTATTTTTTCCCCAGCTGTGTGCAGACAACTGAACCAGGTCTGCCTGGTATATAATCACGTGGTATACAATTAAAGCCTGACAAAACAGTGTAATAGCACCCTACCAACCAACATCAAACTAAAGTGATGGTACAAAGGTTATATAGAATAGTGAAGAACCAAACGTGTTGGGACAAAAATGCCCCACCAAACAGTATAAAAGCAGAGTGTCGTTAACTATAGTGCCCTGCCGACCGGCATAAAACCAGAGTGTAGGGACAGTTCCTGACTAAACAGTATGAAACCAGGGTGTTAATACAATAATGGCCTAGTAACCATTGTTAAACTAGAGTGTTTGTACAACTGAGCATTAGTGAACAGTTTTAAACCAGTTTGTCTGCCTACCAAGCAGTGCTGAACCAGAGTGTTGGTATAAAAGTGCCCTACCAACCCGTGTTAAAGGAGAATTTGGTACAACAATGCCAAAATAAACAGAGTCAAACCAGGGTGTTTGTATTATTAGTACCCTGACAACTGGTGCGAAACCACAGTGTTGGGACAACAGTGCCCTACCAACCACTGAAAAACAATAATAATTGTACAAATAATGTTAAACTAACGTTAAACCACTCATTATGCCCAACACAGTGCAGAATGGAACAAACAAATAGTAATAATAAAAGGCTATAAAAAAAGCTGAATATTAACTGGTCTGGACCAATCAATAACGACAAAACAGTTTATTTGAGAAATGTGGCCGAAATTTTGGTCCAAGAAATGCTCAACATGGCCAATTTTCAAAACCCAAACTTCTAATTGATCCCCGCCCACGTGTAGATGACACACACAAGTTCCCGCACAAGTGTCAAACCGTTAATTGTCCTAGTTATAATCCATTAATCTCCTGCAGTGTTAAAAACATTTATTCAAGGTGTCCTTGTCGCCAGATTAGGGCAGTAAAATGACAGTTTGTTTGTTTTTGAGTTTAATGGCCCAGTTAACACTATTTAAGGTCATTTTTGAGCTGATCAGTTTACCTATCCATACTTTTCCTGGGCAGGCTTATACATAAGCAGTTAACCAGTACAGTGCACATTCTTTAGCCAGAAGCCGACAGCTGCCCTTCTTGAATCAGTGGAAGGGAGAGAAAAGATTTCACGATTAATCTCCATGAAAGAATGTTGCCTATCCCGGCAGGAATCGAACCCACATCCTCCTGATCACCAGTCAGACATGCATCCGACTGAGCTACCGAGGCTGGCGTAAAATTACAGCAGAATCCTGATTTGGCAGTAGCATACAGGTACACAGTGTTTCTTGAGAAATGTTATCTTAAACAAGGTTGACAGATCAACTGGTTGATAGTGTTAACAAGGGTTGACAGGATTGGAAACAATGCTTTTGATTATGATGGCCTGCAACCATATTGAGGCTGTCAACCTGACATTCCTGTCTACCATGTCAACCTACCAATCTGTCAATATTGTATGTCCCCAGTAGCGAGAGCGGAGACATATTGTTATTGCCCTGTCTGTTGGTTTGCTGGTTTGTTGGTTGGACAACTTTAACATTGGTTATAACTTTCGAACCGTTTGAGATAGAGCCTTCATATTGGGCATGTAGGTTCCATGTGATAAGGGCCTTTCCACACATACAAAATACTTTGACCTGTGACTTTGACCTGCGACCTTTTTTAAAGAAAAAATTAACCTAGGTCATAACCATTGAACTGTTTTGAGATAGAACCTTCGTATATGGCATGAAGGGAGAACCTTCATATATGGCTTTTAAGGTCTTTGTGACAAGGGCTTGCTACTCATACAAAAGATTTGGACTTGTGACCTTGACCTTGACCTGTGACCTACTCTAAAGAAAAAAATAACATTGGTCATAACTTTTGAACCTTTGGAGACAGAGCCTTCATATTTGGCATGTAGGTTCCTTGTGACAAGGGCTTCCTACTCATACAAAAATTTTGACCAATGCCATTGACCTCATCCTGTGACCTACTCTAATAGGCGTGTTGCTGAACTTCATACAAGGCCTAAATTTTACGAAAACTTACCTCATCGTCCTAAAGGATAAGATGGGTCTCAAATTAAAGATAAATATCTTATCTTTCATTTTCTAGGGGTCGTACGTTCAGAAATGGGTAGCGTCATATCAAAAATGGGGAGATAACTCTGATACTAGAAAATGGTAAAATCTGCAATAAGAGTGTTGTAAATTATGTGATGAAGCTTTACCATTACGGGCTTATAGTTGTTGGTTTATATCCATAAATGTATATATATTTCAAATTTTGTGATTCTCTTCTTTATGCAAATTCTGTTGTATATGACCGGAAGTACAGCTAAACGGAGTGTTTGCCCTTGCCCTTATGTTGGAGTTTCGCTATAAAAAGAGTTGATGCTTAACCTAGTGTTAGCCTAGAAAACATTTTATTAAAAACAAATTTTGTAACTTCCCGCAATACAACAACAAAACATTCACTTAATTTGGAACACAATCATTTGGAATCAATTCGTATACAAAGGTTTTGCCCTACGATGCAATTTTGCTAAAAATAATAATGTCATTTATGTGCCGTGTTGGTAATTTTTGTATATATATTTTACCGAATATTTATTATTATGTCTTTGTTTTCGCGCATTCACGCTTATTTCTATTTCTGCTGTATTATGCTGTATAAATTTACAAGTATGAAGGTCTGAAGCCTCTGCAATGGATGAAGTATCGAAATACTGTTTTGTATTTGCAATTAGAACAGCGTAAATAGAACAGTTTAAATAGGGTTGCCAAGTCTCGGACGTTATAAAAATAAGAATAAAGGGATAAACAAAAATAAACATACTTTATGCAACTAAACGTTTCGAACGAGACACTATTCCAATCAATTCCACCAACAATGTTTTTACTAAGTCAGCTGCGTTCGCTAATTTCTTGATTTTCCTGTTTTACAAGGAGTCAAATTACCCCACCCACTATTTGTAAAATGTGTATATAGTCAGAAACTCGTTGACAGAATGGTTTGTGTCGTTTGCTCGTGTCACCGAGTAAATCTCCATTGGTGAATAAGATTTCATTAAACAAGAGGGCCAAGATGTCCCTGAATCGCTCACCTGATTTCAAGATGTCACACAGCTTCGGAAAGTAATGTGGATAACTGATAGCCATCTTTATCCATGAAGCATGGCGGCCACCTTGTTCTGTTGGGTGGAACTGTTGTAACTTGTTTGGTAGCGGGTCATCCATAGCCCCGGATAAGAGCATTTCTCGACATATCATCGTTCTTATTTCTGCAAAAATGGGTCATCCATAGCCCCAGATGTGGTAGCCACACAATATTTTTCTTATTTCTGCTCGGAAACGGGTGTTGTGGGTACCTATCCATGGTAAGGCACTTCTAATAAGTACCCATAGCATATATTTTCGTGCAGAAATAAGAAAATTATCAGCACCTTTTGCATGCAAAGGCGCCTTATCTTCAGCTAAGGGACTCATTTACGTAACATTACTCTGAAGTTGGAAAGAAAACGTAGCAAAAGTATAGAAGGAATTGTCATTTTATGCCCCCGCCATTCGAAGAGTGGTGGAAGGGCATATAGCGTTGCCCCTGTCCGTCTGTCCGTTCGTTCGTGCGTCCGTTCGTCCGTCCGAAACTTATACGCAGTCAATAACTTCCATATTTCTGGATGGATTTTGCAATTACTTTGTAGAAATGTTAAACATCATGAGACGATGTGTCACCTGCAAAACCCAGATCCGTACGTCGAATGTCAAGGTCATACTTAGAGGTCAACGGTCAAAAAAGGGTTTGGAAATTTGTGTTCACGGAGATGTTGCGCTGAAGAGTTAGGAGGCCTTCATGCGGACTGAAAAATTATTTGTCTAAATCGCGACGGAAGTAAGGGCGAGGATTGTGTTTCTTTCCCTTTGGTGTCTTTGATGGGTGGAGTAAGTTAATTGTATCGATTCCTGATCTTTGTTTTACTTCTACTATAAACGCAATCAATAACTTTCTTATTTCTGGATGGATTTTGAAATTACTTTGTAGAAATGTTAACCATTATGAGACGATGTGTCCGTCGTAAAACCCAGGTCCGTACCTCCAAGGTCAAGGTCATATTTAAAGGTCAAAGGTAAAAAAGGTCCGAAACATAAACGCAGTCAATAACTTTCTTATTTCTGGATGGATTTTGAAATCACTTGGCAGAAATGTTGGCTATCATAAGACAATAAGTCTCACACAAAACCAAGGTCCTTACCTCCAAGGTCAAGGTCATACTTAGAGGTCAAATGTGAAAAAGGCTCCAAAACTTAAACACCGTCAATAACTTTCAATGGATTAAAACGAACATAGACATATTTTCAGGCGGGGGCAGCCGTGTCCTATGGACGCATTTCTAGTCTACTTTTAGCTCTAGCTGCCATCAAGTGCTTCCGAGCAAAACCACTTTAGCAATTTTTAGGGTCTTTTAAGCAAGAATCTTACGAGCTATGAAGTTTGAATGAAACTGACCTAAATGTGCAGGAGGAGTTGTCATTTAAGGTGCATTTATTGTTAGTTATTTTAAGCTGTGGTGGCCATCATGCTCATCCAAGTAAAACTTTAATAGCTAATTTGGTAGCGGGCTTCTCAGCAACCTTTCTGTGAAGCTTGAATGAAACGGGACAAAAGGAATAGGAGAGTGTCACTTAAAGGTCGTTTTCCAATTTTTATTATTTTGATAAAGAGTCACCTAAGCAACATTCTTATGAAGTTTGAATGAAATTGAAAAAGTTGTCGTTCAAATATGTTTCTAACTTTAACTCCTCCTGTAACCTGGTTCATCGGAACGGATCAATATCAGTCAATTGGTAGCTATATATGAAGCCGCCTAATCAATATTGAAGTTTGAATCAAAGTGGTTCAAGGCTTTAGGGAAGCAACGTTAATTAAATTAACGTGTTAACGTTACTGTAGTTTTGTCTCTGATGGCCATTTTGTTCATCAGAGCGGAACTGTTTTAGTTGCTTTGATAGAGAGTCACCTATGCAAGTGTCCAATAATAAAAATGGTGTCATTGGAAGTCGTTTTTTTTTTTTGTTGTTGTTGTTTTTTTTTTTCTATTTTACCTCTTGCGGCCACCTTGTTAATCAGAGCGGAACGATTTTTGCAATTTTGGTAGGTAGCCATCTAGGCAATGTTCCCGTGAAATAGAAGTAAAGGCAATAATCAGGAATCGATACAATCAACCAACAGCTCCCATCGGAGACACCACAGGGAAAGAAACACAAACATGAAACAACAGACCTAATGGAAACACCAATGGCTAAAAGCCAAAAGGACGGTTACTTTCCCACAAAATGGCCAATAGGCTATCCAAAATAAAACAATATAAGCGACACAAACACCCAAAGACAAGCCATAACAAAAATAAACCGCGACAGAAGAACCGCCTTGGCACGGTCAGCGGTAACGAATTCCACTGGGGGGCTTAAATCAATTTTACGTGGCCAGAATCCTCGCCCTTACTTCCGTCGCGATTTAGACAAATAATTTGTTCAGTCCGCATGATGGTCTTCTAACTCATCAGTGCAACTTTGAGTGTAAATCAAATCTGCAAAAGTGGAGAAGTTAGCATTTAAAGCAAAATTAATTTGCTTCTATTTTAAGCTCTGTTGGCCATTTTGCTCAGCGAAGCAGGACCGTTTTAGCTATTTGGTAAAAGGTCAACAAATCATGTTCCTATGAAGTTCGAATGAAATTGGCCCAAGGTAAAGGAGTTTTGTTTGAAGACTTTTTTCTAGTTTACCTCTGGTGGCCATCCTGTTCATTGGAGTGGAGCAATTTCAGCTGTTCTGGTAGGGAGCCCGCCAGGAAACGTTCCTGTGAAGTTTAAATCAAATTGGCACTAGGGTTAAGGAGGAATATGCATAAAAAGCAAATTGTAGACATTTCGGAGGTTCATCTCAGTAACATTCACATTAAGTTAGAACTAAAATTGGTCGAGGGATAATGGAGGAACTACCGACTGAAGATATTTTTATTTTTAGCTCTTGCAGCCACCTTGTCATGAAAGCATAACAATTTTAGCTATTTTGGAAGGAAGCCAATAGGCAATATTCCTGTAAAGTTTGAATCAAATTGGCACATGGGTTCATGAGGAGTTAACATATAAAGCAAATTATTGCCGTTTTTCTATTTTAGATGGTCACCGCAGCAACAGCAAGAATAAAATTTGGCCTAGGGGTAAAGGAGGAGTTGTCGTTTGAAGTTTTTTCTTCTATTTTGAGCGCCGGCGGCTATCCTGTTTATCAGAGCGAAACGGTTTTAGCATTGTTGGTGGGGATCCACCAACGTACGTTTCTGTGAAGTTTGAATCCAATCGGTCCAAGGTCACAATAGCTCACCGTAAGCACTTCGTACTCAGGTGATCTAACAAGTGGCCATATATATAAGTATTAAACCTCGCACCTGTCTGATATTTTTCGGTGTTATTGGGTTCGAAATCCTGTCAGTTAGTTTTGAAAGTAATATTTCGTCTATCATTACTGAAAGTGACCAATCTTCTTCGCATGCGACAAATGCTACGCTTCGTGTGTTCTTAGATTGTTGATGAGACCAATTCTGGCTCTGAACTGTCTGTTGCAGATAAAGCAACAGAGGTTAGAGGAAGACAGTGCTGTTGGTTATACTTTGGCTTTGTGCTGTGCACATTTCTTCTCGGCTTCTCTGATTCTTTTCACTAGCTCCCCTTCTGGTGAGGCCTTGCCACTTTACTCGGTCCTGTGCAGTTTGTTCCCACGAATCTGCTGGTACGCTGAAGTCCTGGAAGGAGGCTTACAGGGTGATATAGTAACGCTTCTTCAGACCACCTTAGGAGCGTTTGACCATTTCTAGTTTCCCATATAGGATTTTCTTCGGCAAACGGTTCTCGAGCATCCTGGTAACATTGCCTGTCCATCTTAATTGTGCCACTTTAAGAAGATTATGTACAATCTGCATACCTGACCTTTTCATGACTGGAATCCTGTGTAGCCATTTAATATTTAAACGTTTCCTAAGACAGTTTTTATGGAAGTGGTTCAGTCTTTTCGCGTGCCGTTGTAAACTGTCCACGTTTCATACATTCATATAATAGTGTTGACAGTACCACAACTTTGTAGGTTTTCAGCTTTCTGTCTGATTCTACTTCGATACCAAACACGACCACCTAGCTGGCCAAATGCTGTACTACCCTTGGCAATCCTGTCATTTTCACTTCATCATCAATATGCACGGCTATTGACAATGTACCCCAAGGCAGGCATTTGCAACAATGTACCCCAAGGCAGGCATTTGCAGCCTTTGACCGTTCATTGGGATGGTGAACCCTTTGTAAGGCTTGCCAGATGCCAGGTGATAGGTCACCTCAGTATTTTTGATGCTGGCTGCTTGGTCATTGCTGTCACAGGAGTCAGATACTTGATCTACATAATTTTTGCGTGTGGTTGTTTACAAAGTTCACTCAAAATTTTGAATATCTCGAAATGCGTACATAGTATTTTTACAACGACACCGATCAGTCTCGAATGAGTACATTCTACTTTTACAAAGACTCTGTTTTGTTGGCTTGTTTTTGATTCACGTTTTTCGGCCCAGTGAATAGTAATTCCGATGTGTTTAGACAGAATCTTTGAACTAAATAAGACAGCAATACTGAGCTCAGACTCAACATGCACATATTGATAACTATGCCACAATGAAACTTACCCCATCCCACGGTCTTTGGTTGTGTGTGTCGGGGAGGAGTGCACAGAGGCTGAGGAGAGGGCAGGTCTTATAATCATTGAAAATATTTTTAAATGATTTCGCACCGAAATTTATAAAAACTCTATACAATGTTTAACTGAAGGTTCTTTCATTTTTCGCAAGTCGAGCCTATTCATTTCATTAACACGATTTTGTAGTATAAAGTGATTTTTAGGACTTTAAAGTGCAAACATTTTCAGAAGAAAAACAAATTATAATTTTATTATTTGTATTATTTTACGCTAAATATTGCTGGTAGGTGCTCGTTAAAACCGCCACATTGACGGAGTTCACACGAGTATCAACGATCTTTGTTTTGAGGAAAATAACGTTTGCCTCTGTAAATCCCACTTTTACGGGGTGTGGGTAGGCCTCACTTTCTCGAGGTGGGGTTTACCAAACATTTCGTTGTATGAGCTTGTTAATGTAATGATATTTTAAACTTGTGCAGGCACAACCTGGTGCAATTGTTACATATATAATCTTCTTTTAGAGAATCTCTTATTTTCATGAACAGCTGCCCATGAAATTAAGTCTACTGGCAGTTCAGACTGAATTCGCACAACGTTGAATCAATGTGAAATTTTGGATGCCTTAACGTCGACTCGGCGTTGATTTAACTGTTACATACCGACGTTTTGTGTTCAAGGAGATAAAAGCGCCGACAAATGGATGTAAAATGACTTTCTCAAAGTTGCTTACGAAATGTATTGGAAAAACGCATTAAACTTATACCTTTTCACACAGGGTGTGTACCTTTGATCAGGGCTCGAGAAAATGCCGGTTTCCCGGTCCTGGACCGATTTTGGGCTTACTGAACCGATTTTAACTGAAAAAGAAGACTAAAAAATCGGTCCATAATTTATTAAAATTTTCAAAAAAATCGGTTTGAAAATTTTCGCCAAGCCGTTATTTTGTAAAAACAAACTGACCTTTTTCCATTGACAATCCAAGCAAGTACACAAAAATGCCTGAAGCGCAAGGTGTTAGACTGGTTCATTATCTAACTAGGTGAAAATCGGACAAGTCCAAGTCGGGGTCTTTGATCTTATCACAGCGAAATTTGATCCGCGTGTCAAAATCATGTAATCTGATCTGTCCACTTGGGGGAGCGCAATTTGACCTGTGTGTCAAAATTATTAATCCGTGAAAACTGGCCTGAGGCGTTATCGGCAAGCTGGCAAGGTGAGAAAATAAGGTCAATAAATGCAGGACATACGCTAGTTTGTTTAAACAAGTCATTAATTTATGGCTTACTATAGAACCGGTATTTGAATATATATATTTTTTTTTCACAGGGCGCAATTTTCAATACACACCTGTCATGTCTGAACATTGCGTGTTACGCCTTCAAGGGAAAATGCTTTATTTCGCCCATTCTAAACGATATTTTTATTTAAGAATACGCTCCATTGAAACCAATAACATAAACCACGTCATTTGTAGACAAAGCGATTTGTTTCAGGCTTGTGTAATCGTGAAATATGTATTTATATTCTTTTAAACACGGTTCGGCCATGTAAGATTTTCAATGACTCTGGTTCGGCCATGTTTTGTTTCGAGAGTAAAGAAATGTTTTTCGATTTTTTAACCCGTTCAAAACGATTTTTTTAGAAATACGCTCTATTAAAATCAATCACTTAAAACAGGTGTGTGGCCGACGTCCTTGACTGCATTAATGTGTATTGTGTAAACGGAAACCGTATGACGTCATTTTCCGACCACGTTGCTGCACGTTGTCGCCATTTGTAAACAAAGCAATTTGGGCAAAATAAAATGCGTGAAATAAGAGAAATATTTTAAAGGTTTTAAAAAGGGGGAAAAATATTGTGACCATCGAACTGGTCTTTTACTGCCCCAAGTCGGTTGTTTCCCTTTAGCGGTCTTCAGGTTCTGAGTGACCCGGATATTGGGAAAATGAAGGTAGATGAAATCTGGCATAGAAAATGAAAGTAGATGAAATCTGAACGATGTAAGCAATAATTGTTGTTTATAATCGAGATACTGGTGCTCATATCCGTTGACAAGTGTAAGAGCAACATCGGTATGTCATTCGTTACGCTAATAACACATTTTGAAATTGAAAATCGCCAACTGAGTTTACGGAAATTACCGAAACCGATCGGCAATTTCCGTAATTTTTGGGCGAAATCTGGCTGGACCGATTTGGATTCTTCAGTTTCTCGAGCCCTGCCTTTGATAGTGGGGTTCAAAGCCACTATGGGTATCAGGATGTCCAAATGTAATGTTTTGATTAGCGAAATGGTTACATGTTTAGAAAATTACAAGTTTTATGCTGTGTTTGGAAAACGTAAGTTAGCAGAAAAAACGATCAGAGGTGAAAAATCTGATTTCATATGGTAGGAAGAGTTATCTTCTCATAAAATATCAACCAATCTAAAAAAGCGTCCAAATTGCACACAAAAAGTACAAAACTGAAATGTTCTTGACGAAAACGGAACAATTTATGAATAAAAGACAGTTTTGAAATGAGTAAAATTCATGTTGAAGAACGTTCTCTTTGATTTTGGTTTCAACATATGAAGAGTTATCTCCCCATTTTTAGCATGATGCTACCCATGTTGGAGCGTACGACCAATTTATAAATAAAGTAGGGACATTTATCTTATATTTGAGACCAGTTTTATCCTTTATGACGGTGAGGTATGTTTTTGTCCATTGAAATTGGTTCGGCAACGCGCCTATAAAGAAAAAATAACATTGCTCATAACTTTTGAACCATTTGAGATAGAGCCTTCATATTTGGCACGTAGGTAAAGGGTTTCCCACTCATAAATTTTGACATTGACCTGTGACCTACTTTAAAGAAAAAAATAACATTGGTCCTTACTTTTAACCATTTCAGACAGAGCCTTCATATTTGGCCTTTGGGTTCCTTGTGACAAGGGCTTCCCACACATACAAAAAAAATTGACCTACCTTGATCTACTTTAAATAAAAATCTGACCTCAGCCAGGGGACATGTTCGTGTTTCACAAACACGTCTTGTTGTTATTGGAAAAAATCATATTACAACTTAAACTGATTTATCAGGAATATACAGGAATAGCGGTCTAATATCAAAAGATAACTTTTCCTTTTATTTTTAACATGCCCTGCAGTTTTTTCGAAAAGTGAGCTATTGTAATCCCTCTTTGCTGTGTATGTGCGTCATCCGTCGTCTGTCGTCAACATGAATGTTTGTACCCTCTTGAGGCCATAGTTTTGCTTCAGTCTTCAGGATACAACTTTACCAGAATGTTTTACTTGATGATATCTCGGTCAAGTTTGAATAGGGGTATTGTCTGACAAAAACTAGGTCATTTGGTGAAATTGCTTTAAAACCTTGTTCAGCCTTTAGAGGCCACAGTTTTAATTCAATCTTCATGAAACTATACCAGAATGTTTTTTTTTTATGATATCTTGGTCAAGTGTGGATATGGGTCATGTCAGATCAAAATCTAGGTCACTGTGGCAAATTTATTTAAAAACTTAATCACCCTCTAGACGCCACATTTTTGCTTCAATCTTCATGAATGTTTGTCTTGATGATATCTAATCTTGGTCAAGTTGAATATGGGTCATGTCAGATCAAAAACAAGGTCTCTTGGTCAGATTGCTTTGATGCCTTGTTCATCCTCTGGAGGCGGCAGTTTTGCTTCAGTCGTCATGAAAAATCACCAGAGTGTTTTTCTTGATGATAATCTTGAAAATTTGAATGTGGGTCATGTTGGATACAAAAACCAGGTCACTAGGTCGAACAACTTTAAAACCTTGTTCACCCTCTAGAGGCCTCAATTTTACTTCAATCTGCATGAAACTTTTTCATAATGTATGACTTGATGCTATCTTGGTCAAGTTCCAATAAGGTCATATTGGATAAAAAAACTAGGTCGCTAGAACCTTGTTCACCAGTTAGAGGCCAGTTTTGCTTTAGTCTGTATGAAACTATATCAGATTATTTGTCATGTGGTCAAGTTTGAATATGGGTCATGTTGGATCAAAACTAGGTCACTAGGTCAAATTGCTTTACATCGTGGTTTTTTCTCTAGAGGCCACAGTTTTTCTTTAATCTTCATGAAACTTTCCTATACTATATTATAACTTGATGGTATCTTGGTCAAGTTCGAATGTGGGTCATAGGTCAAAAGGTCAAATAACTTTAAAAGCTTGTTCACCCTTTAGAGGCTCCAGTTTTGCTTCAATCTTAATGAATCTATACCATAATCATGGCATAATGTATGTCTTGATGATATCTTGGTCAAGTTGAAGTAGGAAGATGGGTCATATTGGATCAAAAACTACCGGTAGGTCACTACTTGTGCATCAAATTGATTTTGAATTATACTTCAGTCTTCATGAAACTTTACCAGAATATTTGTGTTGATGACATCTTGGCCAAGTTACATCATGAGTCAGGTGAGTGCTTCATGTTCATCATGGACCTCTTGTTTAACCCTTATCTTGCTGAATATTTATTTAAGCCACACCCATTTCTGTCTATCAAATTACTTTATGTAATTTATTGTTACAAATTCATAAACTGAATGCCAAACAGTGTAGATCCTGATCAGATGGCTTCTTCATCTGGATCTACACTGTTTGCATAGATAGGGGTTGTCGTGAACAGGAAGATAAGGGTTAAGACGCTATGAAATAAATTCTAAGACATGTAGCTTAATCTATTTGATACTGGAAACCCCAAAAGGGGTAAGTGGCAAACAGTGCAGGCCTCTAATCAGGGCCTACACTTTTTGCAAAATGTTCAGCCAATTTCCAAATAAATTTTGAAGAAAACACAACCTGACACCCATAAATTTTGAAATGGAAACCTGCTATATATATGGAGGAAGATTCCATTTGGTACAAAATGGGTTAACAAAAAAAATGATTTTTTAAAGTTACTCATTTATATAAACATTCTGTTGTAAGCTCAAAAAGAAAAAGATCTAGGACAATTTTAACCCTGAACAGGATAACCTTTGCCTATGTTAACAGTGTAGATCCTGATCAGATGGCTTCTGAAGCCATCTGATCAGGATCTACACTGACATTCAGGCTCTACACTGTCATTCAGTTTGCAAATTTGAATGAATACCTTGTATCAAGTGTCTGATTGGTTGATAGTTGGACATGGGTGTGGCTAAATGAATTTATTCAGCAGAATAAGGGTTAATTTCAATATGAAACACAGGAACCCATTGGTGAAAAATGCATAGGGAAAACTGTTAATATAGGTAAGACTCAGAACCCTTGCTTCTAGTTGTGCTCTCTAGTGATACTCAGAGGGAGTTACCTGGCTATCATACTCTACTGAGCTTGAATTTTTTTTTTTACCTTTAGGCCTTGGTGCTTCACAATCACAGTGTTGTCTGCAGTCAGTTGCTAATGGGCCCGGCTCATTAGGGCTTGAAAAATAGATTTGGCTGTTTGATGCTTCCCCTCAGAGCCGAAACCAACCACACATGAGTACTGGTAAACCGCTCAGGAGGTGTAATCTTGCCCAGCTAAAGTGGTGTGAGTCGGGGCGTCCATATATAACCCTATTGGTTTCATTGGGTGACAAGGCTTTAGCTGTCATTTCATCTCAGTGTTGGGTTAAAGTCCACAAAGTTGGAAGAAATATATCCAAAATGACCCAAATAGTGTTCAAGGGGACATTAAACCTCAAAAGAAATACAGCTGCCAATTATCTTTAGCGGATGATTGCACATTGTGACAGGAAGCATAAGAAACAATGTCAAGTAGATTACAGAGATCTAAGGAGTGCTAGAGCATCATCACTAAATCCATTAACCTTAATATACCAATCACAACTTTTGTCACTCTGCTGATTATCAGCCGGTTCTAGACTAGTGGACTCTTCCACTGCTATATGTTGGACAAGTCTATTTGTCATATAAGGGGTGGTAGGTTTATTTTGGGTTCTTATTCTTTTTTTTGATGGAAAATTCTATTAGCAAATAGTGCAGGCCCTGATCAAACGCCGGGTTTCCCGCATGCAGTGGGTTAAAAGTCAGTGTTGCAAACTGCATGGACCCAGATCAGACTGCTCCTTTGGGAGGAGCAGTCTGATCTGGGTCCACACTGTTAGCCTGTATGCAAAAAATATTTTCAAAAAGTTTGCAGAAAGGAGCAGCGTAGAACACAAATTGACAACATTTGCAGATGCATGTTGTTTTATTTGGCATCTTAAGGGTTGAATGAGTCCGACTACAAGAAGCCCTCTGGGTTTGCAACCAGGTTAAGCACAAACAGACCTACAGAGATCTGCCCACACCCATTGGGGCTTGGAGAAATAGATTGGACTGCATGATGCTTCCATGCAGAGCTGATACCAACCGCACATGAGTACTGGTAATCCGCTTAGAACATCTAAGCCTGTCCAGGCAAATTGCTGTGAGTTGGCCCATCCATGCTTATAAAACCTATTGGTTTCATTGGGCGGCAGGGATTGAGATGTCATTTCATCTCAATGTCGGGTAAAAGTCCCACAAAATTGGAAGTAACTTCTCCAAAATGACCTAAATAGTGCTGACGGGGATGTTAAACCTCAATTCATACAAACAAACAATTCTGCTACAGAGACCAACAAGAGTTTTAAGTTCAAATCCTAAGAAATTGGACACCTTGAGGACTTGCTGTAATTCTCCTAAAATTTTAACCAATTTGTTTCATGATTCTGCAAGGAGTCCAAAAGGTGTGAATGGAATGGCAAACAGAGTAGACCCTGATCAGACTGCTCCTTCAGGAGCAGTCTGATCTGGGTCTTCACTGTTTGCTTTGGCCTATCTGGCGCAATACTTAAGATAGTTATGGTAGACTCCAGAGGTATTGTACAATCTAAGCAGCAAAACGTAAAGGTGCTGATCAGATTGCACAACTTGTTCGCAAATTGCAAGTGAGGTTTTCTCATGGTGTGGCTCTAATAGTTCCCGTAATTCCTGTTTCCCAGTCAGTCTATTGATTGTGAAAAAAAACATGATGGATGAATGCTTAATTTGGACTATTAAGATGTGTGATCCTGCAACATTTGTTACATGACATAATCAGGCCGACGAAAATCCTATATTTAACCATATATATAGTGTTCCAAAAATAAAACATAAGCAAAGGACATGTGGAACGGTCCAATGGTGCAGTCAAGACTGCCTGTGACATACTGGTAGGTGGAAAGTGGGATCCTGGAAGGCCCAAGATGACCTGGAAGCAGCTAACAGAAAGCGATTGCAGAGAATGGAAGCTCTCTGCTATCGATCCTCATGATAGACAAGCCTGGAGAGCTGGTGTAAGATCCGCCATGCGCGCAGCAAGCCAGCTACCTGGAAGGGGGCCCACTTATGTGGACGTTGCCCCTGTACCTGCACATTAAACAAAAATCCGTTGATGATGATGATGAAGCAAGTACTGACCTCGGTGGCCTAGTGGATAAGAGAACTGATTCTTAATTGATAGGTCTCTCACCGCTGTGGGTTCGAGCCTGGCTCGGGTCACACGTGAGACGCCAAGTTCTGCAACAGTAGGTCGGGTGGTTTTTCTACAGGTACTCCGGTTTTCCCCCACCTCTGATTAATAATCAGCTTGATATGAGTGAAATAATCTTGAAAGGACGTAAAACCAAAACCAAAAAAAAAGCAAAAACAAAAAAAACAACAACAGGCAACAAGCCAAGTTAGCAGCTCTTTCCCAGACAGAAGGGAACAGTTTCCTAACTGAACGAAATAATTTGGACACAGAAGTGTTAACCCTTATCTTACAACCCCTATCTATGTCACTAGTGAAGATCCAGATCAGACGGCTTCTGAAGAAGCCATCTGATCAGGATATACACTGTTTGGCATTCAGTTTATGAATTTGCAGCCATAAATTACATCAAGTAATTTGATTGGTTGATAGACAGAAATGGGTGTGGCTTAAATGAATATTCAGCAAGATAAGTTTTAAATGAAAACATTTAAAAATTGAATAGCACCAAACATAAAACAAATGAAACTGCAATGAAAGTACTGCCTTATAATTACTGGAGTCTGCTTGACCCTTTTTGTACCAAATGGAATCTTCCTCCTTATATATAGCAGGAGTCCATTTCAAAATTTAGGGGTGTCAGGTTGTGTTTTCTTAAAAATTTATTCGGAAATTGGATTAAATTTTAGCAAAAAGTGGAGGCCCTGATCAGACACCGCATTCTGCAGCATCTGATCTGGGCCTGCACTATTTGCCAGGGTACCCGTTTTGGGGTTTCCAGTACAAAATGGGTTAAAACAGTTTTACGGGGCTCCAACTCCCTCCCCCGCCCATTGGGGGTTGGAGAAAAAGATTGGGCTGCATGATGCTTCCACGCAGAGCTGATACCGACCGCACGAGTACTGGTAATCCAATTAGAATGTCTAAGCCTGCCCAGAAAAAGTGCTGCGGGTCTGCCTGTCCAGGCTTATAAACCCTATTTGTTTCATTGGGCGGCAAGGATTGAGATGTCATTTCATCACAATGTTGGGTAAAAGTCCCACAAAATTGGAAGCAATGTCTCCAAAATGATCTAAATAGTGTTGAGGGGGTTGTTAAGCCTCAAATCAAACAAACAGATTGGGCTCCAACTTTCACTGTCATCTGCCGCCGTGGTTTACACAATTTAGTTGGCTGTTCGACAATTATGAGCTTGTAGTAAGGCTGTTGGTCTGCTGTCCATCCAGCTGTTTGAAAGTCAGCTGTTTACATTTCCAAACATACTACATGTATATTACAGGTACCACTCATGACGTCAAGTTTATATATTATAAAACAGGAGCAACTCATGGGTTTGGTAGTAATATGACTATTGATGGCACTGTACTATATAAGTGGAGCAACTGGCAGTATCACTTTTGTTGGTATGACTATTATTTTCTGAACTGTATTACTGGAGCAACTCACTTATTTGGTGGTTTTGTTTATTTGTTTGAATTAAGGTTGAACATCCCTGTCAACACTAAATTGGCCATTTTGGAGACTTTGCTTCCAATTTTATGGAACTTTTACAGTGAGATCAAATGACAGGTGTTTGATGGTAACATCTTTATTATTGTTATGACTATAAGTTTCTGTACTATAATTAGGGGCAACTCATGTTTTGGTGGCAGCATAAGTTTCTGTACTATATTTCAGGTGCAACTCAAATTTTTGGTGTCAGCACCACTATTGTTGGTATGACTATAGTATAAGATTCTGTACTACATTTCAGGTGCAACTTATGTTTTTTTGTGGCAGTATCACTATTGTTTGTATGACTATATTATAAGTTCCTCTAGTATATTTCAGGTGCAACTCATGTTTTTGGTGTCAGCATCACGATTGTTGGTACAACTATATTATAAGTTTCTGTACTATATTTCAGGTGCAACTCATGTTTTGCTGTCAGTACCACTATTGTTGGTATAACTATATTATAAGTTTCTGTGCTTTATTTCATGTGCAACTCATATTTTTGGTGTCAGCACCACTATTGTTGGTATGACTATAGTATAAGATTCTGTACTACATTTCAGGTGCAACTTATGTTTTTTTTGTGGCAGCATCACTATTGTTTGTATGACTATATTATAAGTTCCTCTAGTATATTTCAGGTGCAACTCATGTTTTTGGTGTCAGCATCACGATTGTTGGTACAACTACCGGTATATTATAAGTTTCTGTACTATATTTCAGGTGCAACTCATGTTTTGCTGTCAGTACCACTATTGTTGGTATAACTATATTATAAGTTTCTGTGCTATATTTCATGTGCAGCTCATATTTTTGGTGTATTGTTGGTATGACTTTAGTGCAGTTTATATTTTTCTTTTGGTCCTTTGAGATCAGCATGAATATTCTGAGAAATCAGAAATAAATTATTAGTTTAGACTCAAATTCTAGACAGGTTTTTAATTATTTGGACCTCATTTTGATTTATATCAGTCTTTGAATCGACTGCCTATTCGAAATTCGCAAAATTGCATTTTGCTTCCTCTGGCTTTCGTTGCCGGATCATTACAGGGTCGCTGATGAGGCTTTATTAGCCGAAACAACGTAGTATGACCCATCTTCTTTCTTATGAATATTTTCACTGATCTTAAAGGAACTCATTTTTGATTTTAATTTATTATAAGTTTCTGTGCTATATTTCATGTGCAACTCATATTTTTGGTGTCAGCACCACTATTGTTGGTATGACTTTATTATAAGTTTCTGTGCTATATTTCATGTGCAACTCATATTTTTGGTGTCAGCACCACTATTGTTGGTATGACTTTATTATAAGTTTCTGTGCTATATTCCAGGTGCAACTCATATTTTTGGTTTCAGCACCACTATTGTTGGTATGACTATATTATTAGTTTCTGTTTTATATTTCAGATGCAACTCATGTTTTTGGTGGCAGCATCACTATTGTTGGTATAACTCTATTATAAGTTTCTGTGCTATATTTCAGGAGCATCTCATGTTTTTGGTGTCAGCACCACTATTGTTTGTATAACTATATTATAAGTTTCTGTACTGTATTTCAGCTGCAACTCATGTTTATGTTGTCAGCACAACTATTGTTGGTATATAGTAAATACATGGTTAGTGTCTTTAATAATAAAATATAATCAGTGAGCCTTAGACAATTTTATAGGGGCGAGCTTTATTGAGCCCCTATAAAATTGTCGGGGAGAACCAATTATATTGATTATTAAAGACACTAATGGTGTATTTAGTTTATACCGCAATTCAAAACAATCAAGGGGTTTTGTTGGTATGACTATTATTTTCTGAACTGTATTACTGGAGCAACTCAATTATTTGGTGGTTTTGTTTATTTGTTTGAATTAAGGTTGAACATCCCTGTCAACACTAAATTGGCCATTTTGGAGACTTTGCTTCCAATTTTATGGAACTTTTACAGTGAGATCAAATGACAGGTGTTTGATGGTAACATCTTTATTATTGTTATGACTATAAGTTTCTGTACTATAATTAGGGGCAACTCATATTTTGGTGGCAGCATAAGTTTCTGTACTATATTTCAGGTGCAACTCAAATTTTTGGTGTCAGCACCACTATTGTTGGTATGACTATAGTATAAGATTCTGTACTACATTTCAGGTGCAACTTATGTTTTTTTGTGGCAGCATCACTATTGTTTGTATGACTATATTATAAGTTCCTCTAGTATATTTCAGGTGCAACTCATGTTTTTGGTGTCAGCATCACGATTGTTGGTATGACTATATTATAAGTTTCTGTTTTATATTTCAGATGCAGCTCATGTTTTTGGTGGCAGCATCACTATTGTTGGTATAACTCTATTATAGGTTTCTGTGCTATATTTCAGGAGCATCTCATGTTTTTGGTGTCAGCACCACTATTGTTTGTATAACTATATTATAAGTTTCTGTACTGTATTTCAGCTGCAACTCATGTTTTTGTTGTCAGCACAACTATTGTTGGTATATAGTAAAAACATGGTTAGTGTCTTTAATAATAAAATATAATCAGTGAGCCTTAGACAATATTATAGGGGCGAGCTTTATTGAGCCCCTATAAAATTGTCGGGGAGAACCAATTATATTGATTATTAAAGACACTAATGGTGTATTTAGTTTATACCGCAATTCAAAACAATCAAGGGGTTTTGTTGGTATGACTATTATTTTCTGAACTGTATTACTGGAGCAACTCACTTATTTGGTGGTTTTGTTTATTTGTTTGAATTAAGGTTGAACATCCCTGTCAACACTAAATTGGCCATTTTGGAGACTTTGCTTCCAATTTTATGGAACTTTTACAGTGAGATCAAATGACAGGTGTTTGATGGTAACATCTTTATTATTGTTATGACTATAAGTTTCTGTACTATAATTAGGGGCAACTCATGTTTTGGTGGCAGCATAAGTTTCTGTACTATATTTCAGGTGCAACTCAAATTTTTGGTGTCAGCACCACTATTGTTGGTATGACTATAGTATAAGATTCTGTACTACATTTCAGGTGAAACTTATGTTTTTTTTTGTGGCAGCATCACTTTTGTTTGTATGACTATATTATAAGTTCCTCCAGTATATTTCAGGTGCAACTCATGTTTTTGGTGTCAGCATCACGATTGTTGGTACAACTATATTATATGTTTCTGTACTATATTTCAGGTGCAACTCATGTTTTGCTGTCAGTACCACTATTGTTGGTATAACTATATTATAAGTTTCTGTGCTATATTTCATGTGCAACTCATATTTTTGGTGTCAGCACCACTATTGTTGGTATGACTATAGTATAAGATTCTGTACTACATTTCAGGTGCAACTTATGTTTTTTTGTGGCAGCATCACTATTGTTTTTATGACTATATTATAAGTTCCTCTAGTATATTTTAGGTGCAACTCATGTTTTTGGTGTCAGCATCACGATTGTTGGTACAACTATATTATAAGTTTCTGTACTATATTTCAGGTGCAACTCATGTTTTGCTGTCAGTACCACTATTGTTGGTATAACTATATTATAAGTTTCTGTGCTATATTTCATGTGCAGCTCATATTTTTGGTGTCAGCACCACTATTGTTGGTATGACTTTAGTGCAGTTTATATTTTACTTTTGGTCCTTTGAGATCAGCTTGAATATTCTGAGAAATCAGAAATAAATTATTAGTTTCGACTCAAATTCTAGACAGGTTTTTAATTATTTGGACCTCATTTTGATTTATATCAGTCTTTGAATTGACTGCCTATTCGAAATTCGCAAAATTGCATTTTGCTTCCTCTGGCTTTCGTTGCCGGATCATTACAGGGTCACTTATGAGGCTTTATTAGCCGAAACTACGTAGTATGACCCATCTTCTTTCTTATGAATATTTTCACTGATCTTAAAGGAACTCATTTTTGATTTTAATTTATTATAAGTTTCTGTGCTATATTTCATGTGCAACTCATATTATTGGTGTCAGCACCACTATTGTTGGTATGACTTTATTATAAGTTTCTGTGCTATATTTCATGTGCAACTCATATTTTTGGTGTCAGCACCACTATTGTTGGTATGACTTTATTATAAGTTTCTGTGCTATATTCCAGGTGCAACTCATATTTTTGGTTTCAGCACCACTATTGTTGGTATGACTATATTATAAGTTTCTGTTTTATATTTCAGATGCAACTCATGTTTTTGGTGGCAGCATCACTATTGTTGGTATAACTCTATTATAAGTTTCTGTGCTATATTTCAGGAGCATCTCATGTTTTTGGTGTCAGCACCACTATTGTTTGTATAACTATATTATAAGTTTCTGTACTGTATTTCAGCTGCAACTCATGTTTTTGTTGTCAGCACAACTATTGTTGGTATATAGTAAATACATGGTTATATATAGTGTCTTTAATAATAAAATATAATCAGTGAGCCTTAGACAATTTTATAGGGGCGAGCTTTATTGAACCCCTATAAAATTGTCGGGGAGAACCAATTATATTGATTATTAAAGACACTAATGGTGTATTTAGTTTATACCGCAATTCAAAACAATCAAGGGGTTTTGCAGTAATATGAGGACTGTTCAAATATGAATGCAAGTAGAAAGTTTTCTCATGCACTAATGCGAAAATCACCTGGAAATAAATATCACAGCGTAGAAAAACATTTTACATACACATTGATACCAAACCTGTTAAAATCCGTTCACTTTAGCCATGTTTATCGTTCGATAAACACTGTCTACTCTTGTATACTAATACAAAACATGGTTGGAAGAAGGTCAGAGTACGCCGTTGAAATACGGTCCTATATTACAAATCATTGTATTCTTGGTATACGGTGCAAAGACATTTTTGATGAAATACGTTCGGTTTATGGGCATAATGAAATGTCTTTTCCGACAGTTTTTCGTTGGTGTAAGAAATTCAGCTGTGGGCTAGGCTCAACAGAAGATGCACCACATGATCGTCAGCCGAAAAGAGCAACATCTGCCAAAATGGTTGCTAGAGTGAAAGAAATAGTTGCTATCAATGGTTGGCATCCCGTTAGGAGCAGCTCATACAATTCTGAAACGGAATTTGAAAATGAGAAAGATCTGTGCTAGATGGATTCCCCATCTGTTGACAGATGAGCAGAAAAAGACACGCGTTCAGTGCGCCAAGAAGTTGCTTAAAAAGTTTCCAAATTACAATGCACGGTCTTTCGCTAATGTCGTCACAGGTGACGAGACATGGGTTCACTTTTTTGAGCCAAAACTAAAGATTCTGAACAAAATATGGGCAACAAAGTATTGCAAAGGACCATGCATTGCAAAGCGGACCATGAGCGTCAAGAAGGTAATGTATGCCATATTCTTTTCAAATCAGGGCCCTGCTATTCAGGTTGCTGTGCCTAAAGGCAAATCTGTAAATGCGAAGTTTTACAAGAATAAAGTTCTTCGAAAATTGAAGAAATATTTCAAAGAACGAAGACCCGCAACTGGTTTGGCCAATGTCAGATTGCTACATGACAATGTGTCATCGCACAAGGCGTTCATTGTGCAAGACTGTCTGAAGCTGGAAAAGGTTGTTGAACTCCCTCACCCCACGTATTCCCCTGACCTTGCCCCGTGTGACTTTTTTTGTTCCCGCGGCTGAAAAATACCTTTCTGGTCGAAAATTTGTACAGCGCAAACACCTCGGTTCTGCAATATTCCAGTGCCTTCATAGTATACCTCGAAAAGACTTCCAAAATGCATTCAATGATTGGATCAGAAGACGGAAAGTTTGTGTATCTGTTAAAGGGGAATACTTTGAGGGGACAAAATAAATGTTTCATCGAAATCTATCACAGAATCATTTTTATGTGCTTAGTTGCATTCATGTTTGAACAGTCCTCGTATAGCAAATTTAAGCAAAAAGGACAGTACACAATGTGACATGTTAAACGACATCCAGTGCCATGGCGCGCGCACACGTAGTCTGACGTGACATCAACGAATGCAAACTTTCTGACGTCACAGCGCCACAAAGACGAAGGAAACAACATGGACACTGGAATAAAAGTTTCTCAGCGCTTTACTTTCTGTATGAAAATCTACAAATAAATAGTTTATTTTAGCTTTAAAAAATATTTTCGAGGTTGAGACGCAACTGCGGTAGCAGTGCGCAGTTATTCCAGCGGGCCATTCAAACCAGGAAATGTTGAGAAGGTAAGAATTTAGCTCTGTGTGTGTGTGTGTGTGAATTCGGGTTTAACGTCGCTTTCAACAATTTTTCAGTCATATCCCGATGGTGTCTGGTTGCGACAGGGAGCTCAATGCTCACTTTTATAGTGCTGCCTCACTGAAGTATCATGTCCCAGACACATTACATGATACCACACCCAGTCACATTATCCTGACACTGGATCGACCAGTCCTAGCTCTTCCCCGTAAATCTGAGTGCCAAGCGAGGAGCAGCTAGTACCATTTTTAACACCTTGAGTATGTCGGGGCCCGGGATTGAACCCATGACCTCCCGTTCCCCGGAGCAGACACTACCAACTGAGCTATCAGGGCCGGTAAGAATTTAGCTGAAATTTCTGAAAATCTGTTAAAATAAATATTGCAAAGATTTTAACTTGCAGTTTCGTTGTTTTCCCATGTATAAAAGGTGCATGTTATTGTTTACACTTGTAAATTAGGGGCCCTGAAAAGTAGCTCCGCTCTATAAACGGTCACTAGACGTATTATAGGTCAGTAGAAGGTATTATAGGTCATTACCTATTATAGCGTGCAGTTATTCGACCCTCTTTATTAGGTTAGTAGAATGCCTGATTGCGGTATAAAATTATATTATAAGTTTCTGTACTATATTTCAGGTGCAACTCATGTTTTTGTGGCAACATCACTATTGTTGGTATGACTATATTATAAGTTCCTGTACTATATTTCAAGTGCAACTCATATTTTTGGTGTCAGCACCACGATTGATGGTATGACTATACTATAAGTTTCTGTGCTATATTTCAGGTGCAACTCATGTTTTGGGTGACAGCACCAATATTGTTGGTAGAACAATATTATTAGTTTCTGTACTATATTTCAGGTGCAACTCATGTTTTTGTTTTGTTTTGTTTGTTTGATTTAAGGATTAACGTCCCCGTCAACACTGTTAAGGTCATTTTGAAGACGTTGCTTCCAGTTTTGTGGGACTTTTACTTGACATTGAGATGAAATGACATCTCAAGCCCTGTCGCCCATTGAAACCAATAGGGTTTATTAGCATGGACGGTCCACCTCGCAACGCGGTTCCTGGACAGGCTTAGATCCTCTAAGCGGTTTA
The DNA here is from genome assembly GCA_963580285.1 of Lucinisca nassula. Lineage (NCBI taxonomy): Eukaryota > Metazoa > Mollusca > Bivalvia > Lucinida > Lucinidae > Lucinisca > Lucinisca nassula. The sequence continues at coordinate 186,846,370 of OY757012.1, forward strand.
CCAGTACTAGTGTGCAGGCGGGATTCAGCTCTGCTTGGAAGCATCATGCAGCCCATATATTTCTTCAAGCCCCTATGGGCGGGGGCTCATTTTGTTTTTGTTTTTGTTGTCAGCACCACTATTGTTGGTATGACTATATTATAAGTTCCAGTAGTATATTTCAGGTGCAACTCATGTTTTCGGTGTCAGCACCATGATTGTTGGTATAACTTTATTAAAAGTTCCTGTACTATAATCAGGTGCAACTCATGTCTTTGGTGTCAGCACCATGATTATTGGTATGACTATATTATAAGTTCTGTGCTATATTTCAGGTGTAACTCATGTTTTTGGTGGCAGCATCACTATTGTTGGTATGACTATATTATAAGTTTTTGTACTATAGCTCAGGTGCAACTCGTGTTTTTGTTGTCAGGACCACTATTGTTGGTAAAACTATATTATAAAGTTCTGAACTATAATTGAGGTGCAACTCATGTTTTTGGTGGCAGCATCACCATTGTTCGTATGACTATATTATAAGTTTTTGTACTATATTTCAGGTGCAACTCATGTTTTTGGTGGCAGCATCACTATTGTTGGTATGACTATATTATAAGTTTCTGTACTATATTTCAGGTGCAACTCATGTTTTTGTTGTCAGCACCACTATTGATGGTATAACTATGTTATAAGTTTCTGTACTTTATTTCAGGTGAAACTCATTTTTAGCTCACCTGTCACGTAGTGACAAGGTGAGCTTTTGGGATCACTTTTTGTCCGTCGTCCGTCGTGCGTGCGTGCGTCCGTGCGTCCGTAAACTTTTCTTCAAACGACATCTCCTCCTAAACCACTGATCGGATTTTGACCAAACTTCACAGGAATGATCTTTAGGTGGTCCCCTTTCAAAGTCGTTCAAATGGTTCCGGTCCATTGCTTATATAGGTCACAGGAGCCAAAAATAGATTTTTTTCACCGAAAACTTAAAAAATCTTCTTCTCTGAAACCGCAAGGCCCAGGTCTTTGATATTTGGTATGAAGCTTCATCTATTGGACCCCTACCAAGATTGTTCAAATTATAGTGCTGGGGCCAAAAATGCCCCCGCACTGGGGCCCTTTGGTTTTGCATGGGCTTATATAGGGAAAATCTTAAAAAATCTTCTTCTCTAAAACCGCAAGGCCCAGATCTTTGATATTTGGTATGAAGCTTTATCTAGTGGACCCCTACCAAGATTGTTCAAATTATAGTGCTGGAGCTAAAAATGCCCCCGCATGGGGGCCCTTTGGTTTTACATGGGCTTATACAGGGAAAATCTTTAAAAATCTTCTTCTCTGAAACAGCAAGGCCCAGGTCTTTGATATTTGGTATGAAGCTTCATCTAGTGGACCCCTACCAAGATTGTTCAAATTATAGTGCTGGGGCCAAAAATGCCCCCGCACAGAGGGCCCTTTGGTTTTACATGGGCTTATATAGGGAAAATCTTTAAAAATCTTCTTCTCTGAAACCGCAAGGCCCAGGTCTTTGATATTTGGTATGAAGCTTCATCTAATGGACCCCTACCATGATTGTTCAAATTATAGTGCTGGGGCCAAAAATGCCCCCGCACGGGGGCCCTTTGGTTTTACAAGGACTTATATGGGGAAAATCTTTAAAACTCTTCTTCTCTGAAACCGCAAGGCCCAGGTCTTTGATATTAGGTATGAAGCTTTATCTAGTGAACCCCTACCAAGATTGTTCAAATTATAGTGCTGAAGCTAAAAATGCCCCCGCACGGGGGCCCTTTGGTTTTACATGGCCTTATATAGGGAAAATCTTGAAAAATCTTCTTCTCTGAAACCGCAAGGCCCAGGTCTTTGATATTTGGTATGAAGCTTTATCTAGTGGACCCCTACCAAGATTGTTCAAATTATAGTGCTGGAGCTAAAAATGCCCCCGCATGGGGGCCCTTTGGTTTTACATGGGCTTATATAGGGAAAATCTTTAAAAATCTTCTTCTCTGAAACCGCAAGGCCCAGGTCTTTGATATTTGGTATGAAGCTTCATCTAGTGGACCCCTACCAAGATTGTTCAAATTATAGTGCAGGAGCTAAAAATGCCCCCACACCAGGGCCCTTTTGTTTTACATAGGCTTATATAGGGAAAATCTTGAAAAATCTTCTCTGAAACTGCAAGGCCCAGGTCTTTGATATTTGGTAAGATTGTTCAAATTATAGTGCTGGGGCCAAAAATGCCCCCGCACAGAGGGCCCTTTGGTTTTACATGGGCTTATATAGGGAAAATCTTGAAAAATCTTCTTTTCTGAAACCGCAAGGCCCAGTTTTTTGATATTTGGTATGAAGCTTCATCTAGTAGACCCCTACCAAGATTGTTCAAATTATAGTGCTGGGACCAAAAATGCCCCCACACCAGGGCCCTTTTGTTTTACATAGGCTTATATAGGGAAAATCTTGAAAAATCTTCTCTGAAACTGCAAGGCCCAGGTCTTTGATATTTGATATGAAGCTTCATCTTGTGGACCTCTACCAAGATTGTTCAAATTATAGCCCTGGGGCCAAAAATGCCCCCGCTCCGGGGCCCTTTGCTTTTACATAGACTTATATAGGGAAAATCTTGAAAAATCTTCTTCTCTGAAACCACAAGGCTTAGGTCTTCGATATTTGTTATGACGCTTCAGCTAGTGGACCTCTATAAAGATTGTTCAAATTATAGGCCTGAGACCAAAAATGCCCCCGCCATGTGGCCCTTTGGTTTTACATAGACTTATATATGGAAAATCTTTAAAAATCATCTTCTCTGAAACACAAGGCTTAGGTCTTTGATATTTGTTATGAAGCTTCAGCTAGTGGACCTCTACCAAGATTGTTCAAATTATAGCCCTGGGGCCAAAAATGCCCCCGCTCCGGGGCCCTTTGGTTTTACATAGACTTATATAGGGAAAATCTTGTTTTACATAGACTTCTATATGCAGGGTAAACCTTTAAAATCTTCTTTTCTGAAACCAGAAAGCCCAGGTCTTTCATATTAGATATGAAGCTTCATCTTGTGGACCTCTACCAAGATTGTTCAAATTTTAGCCCTGGGGCCAAAATTGACCCTGCCCGGGGCCCACTTGTTATGCTTTGGATCTGGTGAGCGAACCAGGGCCCTCTGGGCCCTCTTGTTTTAGTGGCAGCATCACTATTGTTTGTATGACTATATTATAAGTTTCTGTACTATATTTGAGGTGCAACTCATGTTTTTGGTGGCAGCATCACTATTGTTGGTATGGCCGTATTATATGTTTCTGTGCTATATTTCGAGTGCAACTCATGTTTTTGGTGTCAGCATCACTATTGTTGGTATGACTATATTATAAGCTTCTGTGCTTTATTTCAGGTGCATCTCATGTTTTTGGTGTCAGCATCACTAAGTTAGTATAACTATATTATAAGTTTCTGTTTTATATTTCAGATGCAACTCAAGTTTTTGGTGTCAGAATAACGATTGTTGGTATGAATTTATTATACGTTTCTATACTATATTTCAGGTGCAACTCATGTTTTTGGTGGCAGCATCACTATTGTTGGTATAACTATATTATAAGTTTCTGTTCTTTATTTCAGGTGCAACTCATGTCTTGGTATCAGCATCACTATTATTGGTATGACTCCATGATAAGTATCTGTGCTATATTTCAGGTGCATCTCATGTTTTTGGTGGCAGCATCACTATTGTTGGTATGACTATATTATAAGTTTCTGTGCTATATTTCAGGTGCAACTCATGTTTTTGGTGTCAGCATCACTATTGTTGGTATGACTATATTATTAGTTTCTGTGCTATATTTCAGGTGCAACTCCTGTTTTTGGTGGCAGCATCACTATTGTTGGTATGACTATATTATAAGTTTCTAACTATATTTCAGGTGCAACTCATGTTTTTGGTGTCAGCACCACGATTGTTGGTATGACTATATTATAAGTTTCTGCACTATATTTCAGGTGCAACTCATGTTTTTGGTGGCAGCATCACTATTGTTGGTATGTTGATGATGGCTGTGGCTGTGTTAAGTTTTCTTTTCTCCATCCGACAGTTCCTGCTTGCCAAGAAAATGAGGCATACAGAGCAAAATTTACAGGTAATTCTGAATCTTATCTGTTTCCTGTTTATTGTAGCTTTGCACCTTGTACAATGTGTACCCCATTTTCTGAATCTTTAGGAAAACTAACATCCTTTGCTGAATTTTTTTCAAACAGTTGCGAAATATGTTCCATCACGACATTCATTGTAAATGATGATCCACAAGTACACATCTAAGTACATCCAAGAATAGTGCAAAAAGGCAAGATGCTCATTTTGAAGGCTTTTATTTCAACATATTTTGCAACTTCTTTTTTTCATGATCATTCAGATAAATGTTTTGTCAGCGAATGAATGTCATTTGGGAGTTGGTTAAGCAATAGTTGAAGTGGCAAAGTGTGTTTGTTTTAAGCTCTAAATAAAATTGAAACCTAAACATTGGCCATAAAATTTATCTGAAACACATTGATTTTTGCTTTCAAAAACAATGTGAAATTTAGCCTCAGCAAATAAACAAGCCAAAGTCACAAATCATATGTGAAACCAGTGCTTCAGCTGAAGTGCTCGACCCACCGGATGCTTTTAGCTTTATGAGTGTTACCATATATGGGTATGGCGGCCATTTTGGTCATGTGACCTGGACCTAAAACGGTTCACCCAATAAATGGGCCTTATCGTAAGGAGCCAAAATATATCTTATACTTATACTGCATTCTGAATCGTTTGCAGGATAAAATGCATTCTCACTTTTCCAATACAAAAGCATATGTGTCAAAGTTTGACCTAGGCACAAAGAAGGTCAAGGCCAACCCAGTGTCACCATTTTAGCAATTTATGATTGGCCTATATACGTCCCAGATGCTATTTATCAAGTTTCGTGGAAATCTGCCCATTGGTTCTGGAGGAGACTATTTTTGTAGGGTTTTTACCATATATGGCTTGGCGGCCATTTTGGTCATGTGACCTGGACCCCATGAGCAAATTTTGGTTCACCCATCCCATAGAGGTTCCATATAAAATGTGACTTCAATCGGCCTTACGGTTTCCGAGGAAAAGCAGTTCGAAAATTTTCACATTGTTCGCCTCGGCGAGGCTATACTAAATGGAATGTAATATTTCGCAAGTTCATTGGTTAGATCTCATTGATATCTATCAGTATGTCAAAAATTGTTTAAATATTCCAAGCAGTTAAGGCACTATCACCAATTTTCACAAACAGGTTACGGACGGACAGACAGACTGACAGAATGACAGAATGACACGGTGATTTTAGGGCACTCTTAGAAAATCAACCGACTTCAGTCGGTCGCTTTTTCTGCGGGTAGACTGTTTGGTAGCCTTGGAAAGTTATCTGTGTTGATCCTATTTAAAAGATAAATGTAGGAATGCCAAAATGTGTACCCATGTAAACCACAATTGTCCCAAAATAAGGGGCAGTTTACAGTGGTTTTCGTTACCCGGACATGTTACCTTAGAAACCTATATGGAATCATACAGCTCTAAATAGACATTACCATAAAAATCATAAAAATTCTGACACCTTGAGGACTTTCTGTAATTTTCCTAAAATTTTAACAATTTTGTTTCATGATCCAGCGAGGAGTGCAAGAGGTGCAGATGGAATGGCTAACATTGTAGACCCTGATCAGACTGCTCCTGATCTGGGTCTGCATTGTTTGCTTGGGCTCATCTGTCAGAATCAGAATCAGAATTATTACTGGTGACACATAAAATGACATTCATACACCAGGACCTGTGCTTTGGGAAGTTAGTCCCTAGCTCTAACCAAAGAGGTAAACTTAGTTACATAGTCATCCGCACCTTCAGCTGTCAAAATAATTGAATCGGGAAGGGCATTCCAATCTCTAATGGTTTGGGGGAAGAACGATTCTTTATAAATGTCAGTTCTTGCACTAATGGTCTGAAATGCCAATGAATGGTGATTTCTACAGTGCCTAGCTGGGGGACAAGGTCATCTGTTGGAATGCTGGCAGCACCCTTTAGACCTTTGTATAAAAGAATGAGCCTACTGTCTTTCCTCCTTTTCTTGAGAGACTCCCATTTTAATTTTCCAAGTATTCCAGTCATGCTCCCAGTTTCAAAGCAGTAATTGCCTGTTGCAGGAGTCGCCTCTCCTGAAGGTGTTCTCATTCCCCTTAAGATTCTATATAATAATTTTCACGAATTTCACGCCGTAAAAAAACATCAACAACAGCAGAAATACAGTATTTCTGCTGTTGGTGATGTTTTTTTACCGCTTGAAATTCGTGAAATAATCATTTGAAACAAAAACTGCAAGGAATCATCACCTAAAAGAGCTGCAGCCGGGAGAGGCCACTGTACCAAAATCTAGAGGGAAGAAATGAGCTGAAGGTTCATCAGTTGACACAATACTGGCATTCTGATTAATTTGTGACATATGTGGGCTTCAGTTCCAGACAAAATCCTCAATTTAAAACCATCAGAATATCTTTCATTTGAATAGAAAATATAAGTGTATTGCCTGCAGAAAACTATTGTCAACAAAATAGAACCTGCAATGACATACAAGCGATCATAGTGAAAGCGCAAAATGTGAAAAACATTGCAAAAGCTTTAACCCTTTTTGTACCAAATGGAATCTGCCACCTTTTATAAAGCAAGAGTCCATTTCAAATTTTAGGGGTGTATGGTTGTGGTTTCTTCAAAATTTATTTGGAAAATGGCTGAACTTTTTGCAAACAGCGTAGGCCCTGATCAGACTCCGCATTCTGCGGCGTCTGATCTGGGCCTGGACAGTTTGACAGGGTACCCGTTTTGGGGTTTCCGATACAAAATGGGTTAAACAACTGAAGGAACACAAAGTGCAGTGTTTCAAAGAGATAAGAAGAAATCGATGTTAACATCATTTTAATCAAATATTTTCAGTTTGGACATTTAATGTAAACACCGATACTACAGATACACCGTTGCATTTTTGCAGAATCAATGTGATGGATGATATAAGCCAAACCATGAAAAAAGGGCTGTTAGCCTTCCTTTGATTTTTGTTTTGAAATGTACGAGTGCACACAACATATAGGGCTATATGTTTACACTATTATTTCATACAGAGAATCTTAAGTTGACGGGGGTAAATGTACTTTACTTATTTTTGCATTAACCCTGCTGAACACAACAACCCTACTTTTAACTAACAGTGTAGATCCAAATCAGATGGCTTTTCTAAAGCCATCTGATCAGGATCTGAACTGTTTTTCATTCAGTTGGTGAATTTGAATAAATACATGATTTCAAGCAGTTTCATTGGTTGATAGTTAGAAATGGGTGTTGCATATTAATTTATTCAGCAGGACAAGAGTTAAAACACAGATTGTGGACATTCTCTATAACACATTAGACAGTTGTAATGACAATCCACAGGCTGTGTTAAAAATAAGAAAAATCAGCAGGAAAAGGGCAAATTTTAGACATAAGATAATATTATCTCGCATGTGTGAGATTCTTTATGGAATGACTATAGTTTTTGGGTCTGTTGTTTATCTATTGAGCCAAAGTTACTACCTGCAGAAGTTTCCCACATGCTCTTGTCTATGTGACTATCGTTGACCGGTGCTGGTTATTTACAGCAAAGATAGTGTCAGAACACTGTGTAAAAAGTCAAAACTGTACTGGGCTTGTATGCTGGGACATTGGCAAATAATGTAGACCCGGACCAGGCCTGCAGAATGTAGTGTTAGATCAGAGTTTACACTGTTTGCTTACAGTACAGGATTTTAAGGGTTAAACGAAACAGTGTAAGGCCCTGTTCTGAACCATTTTAACAGACTACACCCAGAGAAAATCAGCCTGCCAGTGCTTTCACCGCTGTGGGTTCGTCCCTGGCTCGGGTCACATGAGACACTGAGTACCGCAATAGAAGGTCAGATTTTTTTTTTCCAGGAACTCCAGTTTTTGCCCACCTCTGATTAACGATTGGCTCGATATGAGTGAAATATTCTTGAAAGGGCCATAAAACCAAAACCAATAGAAAAAATATGTGCGCCAGAGGTGAAAAGATAATCGATTATCAGTCCTGTCATTGCGATCAATAATAGATTACAGGGGTAACAACCTACGTCATAGCAGAGATGCCATACCCATTTCAGAAGAGGCCATATTGGTGTAAATAGGGTAAATAAAATGCTTCAAACTTGATATGTAGATTACCAGTCTTCAGAAAACATACCTCAGCTGGTAACGAACAATATTTGCATCCCACCAGTAAGCTCATTCCACCTAGAAACATTGAAAATGCTTCGATAGCTTCCCCACAAAATTTGATTCAGCGCTGTAAACAATGATAGTTCTGACATCATTGCCAAATCAGCTTGTGTCGAATTATCTAAACAAAAGGCCACATTTCTGGGACAGATTTCAGTATGTTTGATTCTTTAATGACCTAATGCACCGACTGCGCCTACTTGTTGTGACAAATGCCTTTTGTGTAGCAAACGCCGGCAAACCTAAGAATGGTTATGACGTCACTGCTCTGACGTAGGTTGTTCCCCCTGGATTAGTAATCGCTAAGGTTTTTGTAATTATTTTACCTGTCTGACTTTATGTCTGAGCATGACTCTTACCATATGTTGCACTTTACCATATGTATATTTGAACAGACAGGCCTGAGCAAACAGTGTAGACCCAGATGAGACGCGTCGCATCAGGGTCTGCACTGTTTGCTACTCATCCAGCTATTTTAGGCATAACTTTGGGTAGTAAATTGTACCTATCAAGTAATGGATTAAAAGCAAATCAGAAATGATAATCATTTTTGTGGAATTTATCGATCGATTAATCGATTATAGGATTAATCGTGGCAGCCAGTGGTGTTAGTGCTTTGATTTATTGTGGCCTTGATTGGTAGACAGAGCTAGTAAAACATGTATAACTGATAAGCCACTTCAACCTACCAGAAATATTTTGTTGTAAAATAATGGCTAGGTGCTTTGATAGTTGATTAAGATGTTCCCTTATGAATCCTTTAAAAGCAGTTTAAATATGATCAATACATTAAAAGAAATCAGGCTGTAGATCCTTTGAAGTTTCTGATATGATTGGCGATTTTGACTCGTTTCTGTGAATAAATGAGTGCATGCTGTTGTTGACAAAACCATGGAGAATTGTACTTTTTCAAGCTGTGAACTATAGAGAAACCATTTTACCATGTTATTTTCGGTTATTGAAACTAGCTAGTCTGGCATGCTTAGTAGTTTACAGTCCTTATGTGCCCCTCCCCCCACCCCCCCAACCAAGGAAAGTAGGGAACAATACTGTTTTCAGTGTGAATGACATTGGTGATGTGTAGCCTGTCTCAAGCACTATAATTCCTGAACCAATGGAAGGATTCTTACCAAACTTGCAAGGTTACATCACTAGGCTGGAGGAAAATGATGGTATAAATTTCTGCTGATTCAGGAAGGGCAGTTGTCAGTTACTGGTGCAAGGTTAGTCACTTCTAAAGAAATAAACGTTGTCTCCACGAAAGTATGTTGCCACCCCCGCCAGGTATCGAACACGCATCCTCCTGATCACCAGTCAGACCCCCATCCGACTGAACTACGGGCCAGCTTTTTTCTCCTTTGTAAAATGGTAGAAAATATGTCAGGTGCAGCCATTTCCCGCAAATTCTGACATAGCCCTTGCCACAAAAAACTACATTTGAAAATGTTGTCTGCTTATGTTGTCTGCTGCATATTCTTGCAAATTTTTCAACTGTATTTAAGCATACAGGCAAACAGTGAGGACCCTGATCAAACTGCTCCTCTTGCTCCTGATCGTGGTCCACACTGTTTGCAAAAATGACTTTATTAGTTACCAGCAGACAACAAAGCAGACAACAGTAATTGTTGAAGCCATCCAAGAAAAACTGCATCTGAAAATGTCTGTTCATATCACCTGAGTCTTGCAAACTTTTCAATCATGTTTGCTTACAATCAATCAGACAGTAGGGAACCTGCTCAGACTGCACCTGGAGGAGCAGTCTGATCTGGGTCCACACTGTTTGCAACAATGACTTAGAAAATTAGATTAGAAAAATGGTAAGTTATACATGCAGATTTTTTTTTTCCTTTTAGCCATATTTTTCTATAATAACTTTGCATTTTTCTGTTGATTGTTTGTCTCTCAACCAAAAGTTACTGAGCACAGAAGCTCTTCAGTGCTGATGTCCACCTGGCTGTCATGGATTTGTTGGAAATCCAGGTAAAGTTTACATATAGAAAATAGCCGCCACAAGCCCCGCCCATAGGGGCTTGAAGAAATATATGGGCTGCATGCTGCTTCCACACAGAGCTGAAACTGGCCCGCACACTAGTACTGGTGCCTCGCTTAGAGGATCTAAGCCTGTCCAGGAACCGCGGTGTGAGGCACCGTCCATGCTAATAAACCCTATTGGTTTCTTTGGGCGACAGGGCTTGAGATGTCATTTCATCTCAATGTCGGGTAAAAGTCCCACAAAATTGGAAGCAACGTCTCCAAAATGACCTTTACAGTGTTGACGGGAATGTTAAACCTCAAATCAAACAAACAAAAAGAAAATAGACACAATTCTTGTCATTGTGACATCAGAGTGCTGTGTAAAAGAAGACTTATTGTAAAACATTGACTGGGTGCAGGTGCTGGGACATTGGCAAACAGTTAAGACCCAGATCAGATGCCACAGAACATGGTGTCTGATCAGGGTCTAAACTGTTTGCTTAAAGTACAGGAGTATAAGGATTAAACAGAAAAGCCCAATTCTCCGTTCAGGACCAGTTTCCCAGCTCAGATACAATCAAACCAACAGTGCTGTCAGTAGGGCTGGCTAATCGGAGCTGAAAAGATAATCGATTATCAGTCATGCCATTGCAATCGATAATAGATTAGTAATCCTAAGGTTTTTGACATAATTTTACCTGTCTGGCTTTCTGTCTGAGCATGACGCTTACCATATGTTGCCCATTACCATATGTATATTTGAACAGACAGGCCTGAGCAAACAGTGTAGACCCAGATGAGACGCCGCAGAATGCGGCGTCTTATCAGGGTCTGCACTGTTTGCCACTCATCCCTCTATTTTAGGCATAACTTTGGGTAGTAAATTGTACCTATGAAGTATTCGATTAAAAGCAAATCAGAAATGATAATCATTTTTGTGGAATTTATCGATTGATTAATCGATTATATGATTAATCATGTCAGCCTCAGCTGTCAGTGCTTTGATTAATTCTGGAGCAACCTGTTCAGTGAGAAAGATGTAGAAGAGAAGCTCCCCTAACTTCTCAAAAAGCTTTCATCTGCATAAGCTGCCAGGGATTCCTGTAATTTCCAGTTTGTGCAAAATTTCTCTTTCCACAAACCCTGATCATGTAGGAATTTTCATAAAAATTGCAACAAATAAAGCCAACCAGATGCCCTTGAAATTGGCAGTGGACCCATGGAAGCCTACTAAAAAGAAGTTTTATTAATGATCCTAAGTATTGGGACAGATAGGCTTAGGCAAACCATGCAGACCCAGATCTGACTGCTCCTGAAGGAGCAGTCTGATCAGGGTCTACACTGTTTGCCATTTGGATCATGAAGCAAATTTGTTTTTATTTTAGGAGAATTATAGCAAGTCCTCAAGGTGTCCAAATTTTTAGAAATTTTACTGCTATAGTATATAAATCAAGCTCAGTCTGTAACACTAGTAAAAGTTTTCCTGGAAAAAGACAACCACAACAGAAGTGTTGACAAGTGCATTGTTTTGAAGACAGATTTGTCTGGTAGGTTTTCTTTCAGTTTTACCTGAGGGAATTCGAGGACAGATAACAGCAGTTTCTCAGTAACCACAAGGGATATGCCTTATATGCGTACACTCACTTTGGCCCGTTTTCTTTGTTTCGAATTGAGGTTTAACATCCCTGTCAACACTATTTAGGTCATTTTGGAGATGTTGCTTCCAATTTTGTGGAACTTTTACCAGACATTGAGATGAAACGACATCTCAAGCCATGCTGCCAAGTACATGTAAAACCAAAAGGCTTATATGCATTGGACAGTCTGACTGGCACCCGTTTGCAGTGATTTTTTTACAAATTTGCCATTACGAGTCCTGGGACCCACTGGGTCCAGAATTAATGCATCCCAGACCCAAACCATGCATCCAACCCAGGATCCATTGTGAAACCTTCTTTTGTACCCTAGCGTAAGTCTTGTTGTCTGGAATGCATGAATTCTGGATTGTAGCAATTCCTGATCATTGCCCGTTTTCAGTTTTTATTTAAACTTGTGTATATACTGTATTCAGGCGTGTATTACCCGGGTTTTTTCCCTCAAATTACAGGCCCAAGTTCAGGGTGCGGGTAACCCGCCCAAATTATTTTTGGACCATTTTATTTTTACTTTTGTCAGCTGAAAATGTGATGCATCTCATGTTATGCTCTATCCTTTTACAATTCCCGACATAAATAACGTTTAATTGAATAGTTGTCCACTCAATTTTACTTGCACATGAGTAATATAACAATCTCCATTGCTAAGCAAGCCCGATTTTTAGCTCACCTGTCACGTAGTGACAAGGTGAGCTTTTGTGATCACATTTTGTCCGTCGTCCGTGCGTCCGTGCGTGCGTCCGTGCGTCTGTCCGTGCGTCTGTCCGTGCGTGCGTGCGTAAACAATTTCTTGTCCGCACGATAGCATCTTCATTTATGATTTGATTTGAACCAGACTTGCACACAACTTGTACCACAATGAGATTTTGGTTCCTTTCTTGAACCAGCCATATCCCATCATGTATTACGGAGTTACGGCCCCTGAAAGGGCAAAAATTGCCTATTTTGGTCTTGTCTGCACGATAGCATCTTCATTTATGATTTGATTTTAACCAGACTTGCACACAATTTGTACCACCATGAGATCTGGGTTCCTTTCTTGAACCACCCATATCCCATCACGTGTTACAGAGTTACGGTCCCTGAAAGGGCAAAAATTGCCTATTTTGGTCTTGTCTGCATGATAGATGTTTCATTTATGATTTGATTTTAACTAAACTTGCACACCATTTGTACCATCACAAAATCTCGGTCAAGTTCAAATATGGGTCATGTCGGGTCAAAAAGTAGGTCAGTAGGTCAAATCAGAAAAAAAAACCTTGTGAAGTCACGAGAGGCCACAGTTTTGGTCCGATCATCATCAAACTTGCCCAGAATGATCATCTTGACAATATCTCAGTCAAGTTCGAATATGGGTGTTGTCGGGTCAAAAAGTAGGTCAGTAGGTCAAATCATAGAAAAACCTTCTGAACACACTAGAGGCCACAATTTATGTGCAATCATCATCAAACTCGCTCAGAATGATCATCTTGATAATATGTTGGTCACATTCGATTAAGAGTCATGCCGGGTCAAAAAGTAGGTCAGTAGGTCAAATCACAGAAAAACCTTGTGCATACACTAGAGGCCACAGTTTTGGTCCAATCATTATCAAACCTGCCCAGAATGATCATCTTGACAATATCTCGGTCATGTTTGAATACGGGTCATGTTGGATCAAAAAGTAGGTCAGTAGGTCAAATCATAGAAAAACCTTGTGAACACACCAGAGGCCACAGTTTTGGTCCGATCGTCATCAGACTTGCCCAGAATGATCATTTTGACAATATCACGGTCGAGTTCGCATATGGGTTATGTCGGGTCACAAAGTAGGTCAGTAGGTCAAATCAAAGAAAAACCTTGTGAATACACTAGAGGCCACAGTTTTGGTCTGATCATCATGAAACTTGCTCAGAATGATTATCTTGACAATTTCTCGGTCAAGTTCGAATATGGGTCATGTAGGGTCAAAAAGTAGGTCAGTAGGTCAATTCAGAGAAAAACCTTGTGAACACACTAGAGGCCACAGTTTTGGTCTGATCATCATCAAACTTGCTCAGAATGATAGTCTTGACAATATCTCAGTCAAGTTCGAATATGGGTCATGTCGGGTCAAAAAGTAGGTCAGTAGGTCAAATCATAGAAAAACCTTCTGAACACACTAGAGGCCACAGTTTAGGTCCGATCATCATCAAACTTGCCCAAAATGATCATATTGACAGTATCCTGGTCAAGTTTGAATACAGGTCATGTCGGTTCCAAAAGTAGGTCTGTAGGTCAAATCATTGAAAAAGCTTGTGAACACACTAGAGGCCACAGTTTTGGTCTGATCATCATCAAACTTGCCCAGATTGATCATCTTGACAATATCTCAGTCAAGTTCAAATATGGGTCATGTTGGGTCAAAAAGTAGGTCAGTAGGTCAAATCATAGAAAAACCTTCTGAACACACAGTTACAGTTTTGGTCCGATCATCATCAAACTTGCTCAAAATGATCATTTGACAATATCTATATTAATTTCTAATATGGGTCATGTCTGCTCAATATGTAGGTCAGTAGGTCAGATTGTTGCAAAAACCTTGTGAACACACTAGAGGCCAAAGTTTTGGTCCGATCATCATCAAACTTGCTCAGAATGATCATCTTGACAATATCTATGTCAAGTTTGAATATGGATCATGTCGAGTCAAAAAGTAGGTCAGCAGGTCAAATCATAGAAAAACGTTTTGAACACTCTAAAAGGCCACAGTTTCAGTCAAATCATCATAAAACTTGCTCAGAATGATCATCTGGACAATATCTCAGTTAAGTTCGAATATGGGTCATGTCAAATCAAAAAGTAGATCAGTAGGTTATTTTGTCATAACTTTTGAACCGTTTGAGATGGAGCCTTCATATTTGGCATGTAGGTTCCTTCTGACAAGGGCTTCCCACTCATAAAGATTTGACCTGTGACCTACTATATCATACCTTTTGAACCATATGAGATAGAGCCTTCATATTTGGCATGCATGTTCCTTGTGACAAGGTTTTCTCAGCCATTTAAAACTTTTGACCCCTGACCTTGACCTTTGATCTACTTTGTCATAACTTTTAAAGCATTTGAGATACAGCCTTCATATTTAGAATGTAGAATCCTTGCGACAATGTTGCTTAGATGATCCTCTACCAAAAAGGCTAAAAGAATCCCACTTGGATGAACAAAATGGCCACCGGAGGTAAAATAGAAAAATATTGTAAATTTGATTCAAACGGAAACTCCCCCTAAACCCTAAGGCCAATTTGATTCAAAGTTCCCATGAATGATGCCTAGGTTACTCCCTACCAAATAAGCTAAAATCACTCTGCTGATGAACAAGATGGCCACAAGAGCTAAAAATAAAATGTACCCGAGACAGTGACACACAGGTGAGCGAACCAGGGCCCTCTGGGCCCTCTTGTTGTGAGTATTGTTCCTAAACTCTGATTTTAAACGAAATAAACAAGCAAGTTCAATGCAAACATCGAAATCCGGCATCCAAACTGCGGCCAACAAACCACCGCTAGTTTTTTCCTGCACGCGATCGGTAAATGACGTCATCGGACCCCAGCAACCCCACACGTGTCTATTGTTTATCTAGAAGCCTCCGTTGTGCAGTGGTTACGCTACTCACCTTGTAAACCAGGGATTGCAGGATCGATCCCGGGCTTCTCCAGACTTTCGGAGGAGCAGTGATTTTTTTAGGTGTGCGTCCTGCGTCCTGTACGCATAATTTTGCCAGAGGACGCATAAAAATATCGTCTGCGGGTCCTGGGACGCATAAAAATTCTCGGATGAATGTACGCTTGCTTTATGAACTCTTACTTTCGTTTTCGGAATGCAAAATCGGTGTTTAAGTACAATATTTGATAAAACCCAGACGTCTGATAAGGATTAAAACTGTTTGATAATTTATAATGGTTCAATTATGACACTATTGTTAATCCCTGTCATATAATTGCCACCCTGTTTTGCGTGTCGATAAGGTGTGAAAATATGGTCAAGTTATGTCTCTAGTTTGCGTTTATTCCCCAATCATAAAATTTAATCCGCAATCAATTTGAAAATTATTTAATTGCTCCTAAGTCGAGTTGCTACTACTATTCTACTATCTCGTGAATGGTTATGTTTTGGCGCCAAATAGCAGACGTTTGGCGAGAAAAGTTGAACGCTTTAATTTGTGTTAACACATCTACATGTTGTTGTTGGTTATTGACACGGAGCTTATGGAAAGCGCTGTTTTCCAAAAACTTTTAGCTATCGAGAATTTTTTACCATTACCGTTTCCAAACATTTTTATGAAAGAGATAGGCCCCATTAAGATAGAACAATAGACAAGTATGGGGTTGCTGGGGTCCGATGACGTCATTTACCAATCGCGTGCAGGAAAAAACTAGCGGTGGTTTGTGGGCCGCAGTTTGGATGCCGGAATTCGATGTTTGCATTGAACTTGCCCCCTTGTTTATTTCGTTTAAAATCAGAGTTTAGGAATAATACTCACAAAAATCGGGCTTGCTTAGTAATGTTATATTACTCATGTGTAAGTAAAATTGAGTGGACAATTATTCAATTAAACGTTATTTATGTCGAGAATTGTAAAAGGATAGAGCATAGCATGAGATGCATCGTATTTTCAGCTGACAAAAGTAAAAATAAAATGGTCCAAAAATAATTTGGGCGGGTTACCCGCACCCTGAACTTGGGCCTGTAATTTGAGGGAAAAAAAAACGGGTAATACACGCCTGAATACATATACACAAGTTTAAATAAAAACTGAAAACTGGCAATGATCAGGAATTGCTACAATCCAGAATTCATGCATTCCAGACTACAAGACTTACTATAGGGTCCAAAAGAAGGTTTCACAATGGGTCCTGGGTTGGATGCATGGTTTGGGTCTTGGATGCATTAATTCTGGACCCAGTGGGTCCCAGGACTCATAATGGCAAATTTGTAAAAAAATCACTGGAGGAGTCTTTAAACCGAGGTCCCGTCTCCATATGACCTTAGCTGTTGGTGGGACGTAAAACTAAAACTAACTCACTCACTTTTGTTTCATCTTAATGGGGCGTATCTCTTTCATAAAAAATTGTTTGGAAACGGTAACGGTAAAAAAATTCTCAAGAGCAAAACGGTTGTGGAAAACAGCGCTTTCCGTAAGCTCAGTGTCAATAACCAACAACAAAATATAGACGTGTTAACACAAATTCAAGCGTCCAACTTTTCTCGCCTAGCGTCTGCTATTTGGCGCCAAAACATAACCATTCACGAGACAGTACAATAGTCGTAGCAACTCAACTTAGGAGCAATTAAATAATTTCCACATTGATTGCGGATTAAATTTTATGATTGGGGAATAAACACAAACTAGAGACATAACTTGACCATATTTTCACACCTTATCAACACACACCACAGGGTGGCAATTATATGACAGGGATTAACAATAGTGTCATAATTCAACCGTTATAAATTATCAAACAGTTTTAATCCATATCAGACGTCTGGGTTTTATCAAATATTGTACTTCTCCGAAAATGAAAGTAAGATTTCATAAAGCAAGCGTACATTCATCCGAGAATTTTTATGCATCCCAGGACCCGCCGACGATATTTTTATGCGAAATTATGTGTACAGGACGCAGGACGCATGCCTAAAAAATCACTACTTTGCCTCCAAAGCGATTTACCAGTATTCATGTGTGGTCAGTTTCAGCTCTGCATGGAATCACCATACAACCCAATCTACGAGGGTAGGCTGAAAAGTTCTGAACCTGACCAAGATCCAATGGTTTGTCCATGCTGAAAGTGCCTTATTTTTCAACATAGTATCCCTTCCTGTCCACACACTTCCTCCAGCGATGCTGGAGTCCTTGGATCCCAGTGGTATAGAAGGTCTCATATTGGTCCCTGAAAAACTCCTCCACAGCAGCTATCACCTCCTCGTCTGACCGATAATGCTGCCCAGCCAAGTGCTTTTTCATGTTTGGAAACAGGAAATAATCTGATGGAGCTAGATCAGGTGAATACGGAGGATGATCGACAAGTGTGAAGCCACAGTCATGCACAGCAGCCATTGCGACAACCGATTTATGAGCAGGCGCATTGTCCTGATGGAACAAGACCCCTTTTGTCAATTTTCCGGGTCGTTTAGCCTTAATTGCTTTTCGCAATTGTTTTAGCAGATCTGCATAATACTCCCCATTAATTGTTCTGCCCTTTTGAAGGTAATCTATGAATATTATACCATTGGCATCCCAGAACACTGATGCCATCACCTTCCCTGCAGAGGAGATGACCTTTGCCTGCTTTGGAGGGGGTGAGCCAGGGTGCTTTCATTGCATGGGTTGTCTTTTGGTCTCTGGCTCAAAGTGATGAACCCAACACTCATCCTGATTGACAAAACGGTCAAGAAAACCATCTTGGTCTGCTTCAAAAATAGCCAAGTTGGCTTGTGACAGGTTCAGTCTGGTCAACTTTTGGTCAGGCGTCAAAAGCTGTGGCACCCATCTGGCGGAAACCTTCGACATTCCTAATTAACTGTGAAGAATGTTTTCTACTCATTCACGGGAGATACCAACAGTGTTAGCTAACTGATTCACAGTTAAACGCCTGTCATCCATCACGGCCCTGTGCACTTGGCTGATGGTTTCCGAGGGTATCATCAGCTCAGTATCAGTTCCTTAGTGCTGAGGTTGATACTGTGGTGTTGACGTCAGTGCTCAAGTACTGATTTAAATAACTACATTATATCTTTAATTTTTGCAGCATTAAATTCTAATTGTTCTTAAACTAAGACTGACTTGTCAGGTGAGACATGTATCTTAGCGGATTTGGTTTACCTTTTTTGTTATATTTTAAATTTTGCAAGTCTCCCTACTTTGGACATCTCCTTCCTGATGCCCGGGACTTCCGTGGAGCATGGGTCATGTTTGCTGTTGTTGGCTCGGTGGGGGACCCTATAAGTCCGCGGGTAGGCTCTCTTGCCTGATGCCTCCAGCTGACCTGTCTCATAGGCTACGTCGGTCGGTGTGTGCTAGGAGGGGGATGTTCTGTGTTTGCCGGGTCTTGTCCATCATCCATTTCGGTTTCAAAACTTTGGGGTTGAGACACACTGATGAAGATTAAATATCAGAAAGGCCTCTGTGTCACTAAATTAGGTATAGTTAAGCCTTAATTGTTGCCGTTGTGGGTTGTCCACACCGGTCAGCATCTTCAAGGCTGTCCTTACCCATCTTAAAATTTGCTGCCCACCTTTTCACGGTTGCATACGAAGGAGCATCATCTCCTAATGTAGCAACCACATCGGCATGAGTGTCCTTAGGAGCTAACCCCTTTTTGTGGAGGTACTTGATGACACCACAATGCCAGATTTTGTCCATTTTCTCAAAAACGTGCTAGTATCAATTTTCAAAGTCTAGAATTTCTACTTTATTGCAGGTAAACTTGAACTCATTTGTGTCAAATCAAGTAATAAAGGTTTGAATTTAATGAATACAAAATTTCATGGCTGTTCAATGCCTGCTTCTTGGTCAGGCTCAGAACTTTTCAGCCTACCCTCATATGTCTCCAAGCCTTGATGGGCTGGGTTGGGGTGGGGGTGGGGGGTCTTTGGCCTGTATATCTGGGTTTATTAACTCTTTAAGCCTCTAGTCATGAGAATCTTGCAGATGTCATTTTCAGATATGTTTTTTTCTCTCATTTTTAAGGAGTCAGGCTTAACAATTTATGTGAATTATCTGCTGGAATGGCTTTACATGAATACCAAGGCTGATTTTCTTTAAAAAAAAAAAAAATAAATAAAATAAATATACCTCAACCTCGTTATAACACGGAACATTGGGCCAAAGTAACTGACTGTGTTAGTTTACCATTAACACCGACCGTATTTGTCACGGATCAGTCTATTCTACTAGATTTATTACACTGTAGACACAAGCCTCCGGCACTATCGATAAGCCTACTAGGTTCAAGGTGTGAAAATAAGACTAAGATACAATGTATATCTCTAATTTGCATTTATCCCTCAATCATAAAATTTAACCCACAATCAATGTGAAAATGATTTAATCGCTCTAAGACGATAAGCTACATCTGCATAGTGAAAACAGACTATTCTGCTGTCTTGTGCATGGTTATGTTTCGGCATCAAAATAGCAGACGCTTGGTGGGAAAAGTTGAACGCTTTAATTTGTGTAAACACATCCTGTTTGCTGTTGTCGGTGATTGACACAGACCTTCGGGGGATAAGTCGGGGAATTATGCAGGGCCCCGTTCTCTATCCACCTCTATCCAGAAATGTTTAGCTATCGGGAAAATATTTTTGATCGGTTACAAACAATTTTTTCATGAAAGAAATATGCACCATTGAAAAAAAAGAACAATGACATTAAACACGGGTGGGGTTGCTGCAGTCGGATGACGTCATTTACAGATTGCGTGCAGAAAAATGGTAGCCGCAGTTTGTGGACAGTGGATTTTATGGCGATTTGGGTGGCGGAAAACTTTGATGTTTGCCTTGAACTTGCTTGTAGAACAGGTGTGAAAGTTTGGCCTCGTTTTGGGTGGAGGGGTCCTTGTCTTGTGGCTGGATCATTAAATTATAACTATTCTGCATTCTTTATTCTCTTATCTCACTAAGCTGACAATTTTGATCTTTTGAGTATATCCGCTGCAGCTCCTGTTAATAATGCTTGTCAAGGTAAATGAGTTTCTATAACTATCTTTAATTGCTAATTGGATAAGCTGTTATGACATGTCTGCAATTAACTTGAAAAAGTGCTGTTATTGACCGTGACAACTACAGTATTATCTACCGTATTACCACCTTAAAAAGTTGGAGGGAAGTAAGGTTATTGTGCTTGAAACTTGATAGAAACGGTGGATTATATTTATAAATGTTGGCTAGGGAAAATTTGGGGTCCAAAGCAAAACCGTGCTATATCTAAATTCGTGCTGTAATGAATCATGCTGTAACGAGGTCTGGGTGTAAATAAATAAATAAATAAATATGGTATGCTATGTGTCGCACTTTATAAAAGTATTAACATGGTCATGTTCCACTGACCACAATGTGTTTGTTGTGATCTTTTGCCTCTTGAAATGACAAAACAAATCGGCCCCCGCCCATCGGGTTTGAAGAAATAGATGGGCTGCATGATGCTTCCATGCAGAGCTGAAACCAACTGCACACGAGTACTGGTAAACCGCTTAGAGGAAGTAAGTCTGCCCAGGCAAAGCGGTGCAAGTCGGTCTGTCCATGCTTATAAACCATATTGGTTTCATTGGGCATCAGGGCTTGAGATATCATTATGTCTCCCCCGAAAAAAATTTTTCGGAGAGACTTATTGTTTTTCCTGCGGGCGTCTGTCTGTCTGTCCGTCTGTCACACATTCGTGTTCGCTCTATAACTTGAAAACCGTTCGAGCTATCTTCACGAATCTTCATATAAATGTTAAACAGCATTAGACAACCTGCAGTGCGCAAGAACTGTAACTCTAGCATTTATACATTCTGAATTATCTCCCTTGGAAGTTTGTCGGTATGTATATATGTATGGGCAAATCGTGTCCGGTCAATAACTTTCTTATTTTTAGATGGTTTTTAAAATTACTTGGCAGAAATATTAACAACCATAAGAAGATGTGTGGTGTGCATGAGGCAGGTCGGTACCTCAAAAGTCAAGGTCATACTTAGAGGTCAAAGGTCAAAAAAGGGGCCTTTTTTTCGTGTTTGGTCAATAACTTTCTTATTTTGAGATGGATTTTAAAATTACTTGGCAGAAATATTAACAACCATGGGACGATGTGTGGTGCGCATAGGGGCCCTTTTTTCGTGCTTGGTCAATAACTTTCTTATTTTGAGATGGATTTTGAAATCACTTGGCAGAAATGTTAACCAATATAAGACTATGTGTTGCGTGCATGACCTAGGTTGGTACCTCAAAGGTCAAGGTCATACAAAGAGGTCAGAGGTAAAAAAAGGGGCCTTTTTTGTGTTTTGTCAATAACTTTCTTATTTTTAAATGGATTTTGAAATTGCTTGGCAGAAATGTTAACCACCAAGAGAATGATGTGTTGCACGCATGACCCAGTTTGGTACCTGAAAGGTCAAGGTCATACATAGAGGTTAAAGGTAAAAAAGAGGCCTTTTGTGTTCTGTCAATAACTTTCTTATTTTTAGATGGATTTTTAAATTACTTGGCAGAAATGTTAACCACCATGAGATGGTGTGTTGCGTGCATGACCCAATTTGGTACCTCAAATGTCGAGGTCGTACTAAGAGGTCAAAGGACAAAAAGGGGCCATTTTTAGTGTTCAGTCAATAACTTCCTTATTCCTGGATAGATTGTGAAATTACTTGGAAGAAATGTTGACCATCATGAGATGATGTGGTGCATGCTAGACCCAGGTCAGTACCTCCAAGATCAAGGTCATACTAATAGGTCAGAGGTAAAAAAAAATGGGTTTTTTTGTTGTGTCCACTCAGTAACTTTTTTATTTCTGGATGGACTTTATAAAGTAACCATGCAGAAATGTTCACCGTCATTAGACCATGAGTCATGTGCAAGACCAAGGTCCATACCTCCAATGTCAAGATCATACCTAGAGGTCAAAGGTAAAAAAAGGGACAGTCAGTAACTTCCTTATTCTTTGATGGATTATGAAATTACTTGGCAGCAATGTTAACCATCATGAGACGATCTGTTGAACCACAAAGGTCAAGGCAATACTTAGAGGTCAAAGGTAAAAAAGGGCTTTTTTGTGTACGGCCAATAACTTTTTTATTATGCCCCCGCCATTCGAAGAATGGTGGAAACGGCATATAGCGTTGCCCCTGTCCGTCCGTGCATCCGTGCATCCGAAACTTAAACGCAGTCAATAACTTTCTTATTTATTGATGGATTTTACAATTACTCGGCAGAAATGTTAACCATCATGAGATGACATGTCACATGCAAAACCCAGGTCCGTACCTCCAAGATCAAGGTCATACTTGTCAGCCTCGATAGCGCAGTGGTTAGCGCGTTCGACTCATGATCGAGAGGTTGTGCGTTCGAATCCGGCCACCGGTATCGAGGTGTTCCTTGGGCAAGACACGTAATGACACTGCCCCACTCCACCCAGGTGTAAATAGGTAGCAGTGGTGTAAAAGCCACTGCCTCTCTCACTCGCGCGCGTGAAAACACCCGGAATGAGTGTTTCGAGAGCGATTCAATAAGCTTGAAGCTTTCATCGCAATCAAACTCAAATAAATTAGAAAAACTAAGGTCATACTTAGAGGTCAAAGGTCAAACAAAAGGGTCCGAAACTTAAACGCAGTCAATAACTTTCTTATTTCTGGATGGATTTTGAAATTACTTTGTAGAAATGATAACCATCATGAGACGATGTGTCATGTGCAAAATCCAGGTTGGTACCTCCAAGGTCAAGGTCATACTTAGAAGAGGTCAAAGGCCAAAAAAAGGGTCCGAAACTTAAACGCAGTCAATAACTTACTTATTTCTGGATGGATTTTGAAATTACTTTGAAGAAGTGTTAACCATCATGAGACGATGTGTCACGTGCAAACCCAGATCCGTACCTCCAAGGTCAAGGTCATACTTAGAGGTCAGAGGTCAAAAAAAGGGTCCGAAACTTAAACGCAGTCAATAACTTACTTATTTCTGGATGGATTTTAAAATTACTTTGAAGAAATATTAACCATCATGAGACGATGTGTCATGTGCTAACCCAGATCCGTACCTCCAAGGTCAAGGTCATACTTAGAGGTCCAAGGTAAAAAAAATGGTCGGTCAATAACTTTCTTATCTCTGGATGGATTTTGAAATTATTTGGCAGAAATGTTGGCCATCATGAGACAATCTGCCTCACACAAAATTAAGGTCCATACCTACAAGGTCAAGGTCATACTTTGAGGTCAAACGTGAAAAAAGGTCCAAAACTTAAGCACGGTCAATAACTTTCTATTGATGAATACGAACAGACATATTTTCAGGCGGGGGCATCCGTGTCCTATGGACGCATTTCTAGTTTTTCTATGAACATTTTTAAAGTTACTTTGTAGAAATGTTCATCTTCATTAGATGATGTGTTGCACACAAGACTTAGCTCAGTACCTCAAATGTCAAGGTTATTCTTAGAGTTCAAAAAAGGGGGAGACATCTGTGTTTTTGTAGAAAAACAAATTCTAGTTTCATCTCAATGTTGGGTAAAAGTCCCACAAAATTGGAAGCAACAACTTCAAACTAACCTATACTGTGTTGAGGGGGGGCGTCAAACAAGACAAAACAAAATGTACTGAACCATATTTGACCTTGACCCCCATCATATTTAACCTTGGTCCTCTTTTTATGGTTTACTGAACTTTGATTATAGTTCAGTTACTGATTTACCCTAAGTACTTGGGCACCTCAGCACCTTATTATACTTGTGGTAAAATTTGAACAAGTTCAATTAAATACCCCATGTTGAGCTAAAAAATCTTGATGAGTGCCAAGTGCCAAATAATGAAGACCCAGACGCGACACCACATTCCGTCGCATCTCATCTATGTTTACACTGTTTGCTCTGAATACCTACATTAAAGATGGTAATTTTAGTCTCTTTCAACTTGGAGCATTGTTCCATTTTTGCATTCCTCCATTTGTTTATGGGTTGATCAGTTCATCAGCATTTGGATATATAGGAATCTGGTTTTACTTCTATTTCAGTTTATTTGTGGTTCATGAGTCCATTAGCATTTCCATCTCACAATGGTCCACCATACTGTAATGAGTTTTTAAAGCCTAACGTTGATGAAACATAATTTTTTCAGATTTCCTATTTGTATGCAAGTTGATTGTGCTGAAATAATTCTAATTACCGTATTTACCCTGAACATTTGGACTCTTCAACTCATTATCATACTTGTTCTAAAATTGAACAAATACATGCACAATTTACTACTCAATGTTTTGTCTAAAGATAGAGAGATGAGTGACAAACAGTGTAGATCCTGATGAGACACCGCATTTTGCGGCATCTCATCTTGGTCTAAACTGTTTTTTCACTCCTAACCATCCAAATACATAGGGTTAATAGGTACATCTCACCATAAATATATTTTGTTTTTATGTACTCAGTAGCAATAGCAGAGACATGTTGTTTCGCCTTGTCTGTTTGTTGGTTTGTTTGTTTGAATTGTTTGAATAGGGGTTTAATGTCCCCATCAACATTATTTAGGTCATTTTGGAGACATTGTTTCCAATTTTGTGGGACTTTTACCTGACATTGAGATGAAATGACATCTCACTCTCTCAGGCCCTGCCACCCAATGAAACCAGAAGGCTTATATACATTGGACGATCTGACTCGCACTGCTTCGCCTGGGCAGGCTTAGTCCTTCTAAGTGGTTTACCAGTACTAGTTGAAGCACCGTGTAGCCCAATCTATGTACGTGGACAACTTTAACCCTTATCTTGCTGTTCACGACAACCCCTATTTTTGCAAACAGTGTAGATCCAGATCAGATGGCTTCTGAAGAAGCCATCTGATCAGGATCTACACTGTTTGGCATTCAGTTTATGAATTTGTAGCAATAAATTACATCAAGTAATTTGATTGAATGATAAACAGAAATTGGAGTGGCTTAAATGAATATTCAGCAAGATAAGGGTTAGCATTGGTCATAACTTTTGAAACATTTTTGATAGAGTCTTCACGGGGACGTTAAACCTCAAATCAAACAAACAAACAAAGAGTCTTCATATTTAGCATGGAGGTTTCTTGTGACAAGGCCTTCCCACCCATACAAAACTATTTGACCTTTACCTTGATCTGTGACCTACTTTAAAGAAAAAATAACATTGGTCATAACTTATGAACCGTTTGAGATAGAGCCTTCAAATTTGGCATGTAGGTTCCTTGTAACAAGTGCTTCCCACTTATAAAAACTTTAGATGTTGATCTTGTCATGTGACCTACTTTGATAAAAAGATAACATTGGTCATAACTTTTGAACTGTTTAAGATAGAGCCTTCATATTTTTTCTTGTATGTTCCTTGTGACAAGGGCTTTCCACTCATACTAAAAATGTTTACCTTGACCTTGACTTGTGATCTTCTTTATCATAACATTCGAACCTTTTGAGATAAAGCATTTATAATTGGCATGTAGGTTCCTTGTGAAAAGGTCTTACCACTCATACAAAAATTTTGACCTGTGACCTTTACCTTGACCTGTTACCTACTTTTTCATAACTTTTGAACTGTTTGTGATAGAGCCTTGTGACAAGGGCTTTCCACTTGTACAAAAAATTATGACCTTGACCTGTGACCTACTTTATCGTAACTTTTGAACCCTTTGAGAAAGGGCCTTCATATTTGACATGCAGGTTCCTTGTGACAAGGGCTTCCCACTCATACAAAAATTATGACTTTCATCTGTGCCGAACTTTAAGGAAAAAAAACAACAAAACAACATTGGTCACAACTTTTGAATCGTTATAGATAGAGACTCCATATTTGGCATGTAAGTTCCTTGTGGCAAGGGCTTCCCACCTATACAAACAAATCTGACTTGTGACCATAACCTTGACCTGTAACCTGCTTTAAAGATTTAAAGAAAAAACTTGACCTCGGACCAGGATCATGTTCGCGTTTCACAAACACATCTTGTTAGCCCATTGGGGCTTGAAGAAATAGATGGGCTGCATGATGCTTCCTCACAGAGCTGAAACAGACCGCAAACTAGTACTGGTAAACCGCTTAGAGGATCTCAGCCTGCCCAGGCAAAGTGATGCGAGTCGGACCGCCAATGCTTATAAAACCTATTGGTTTCATTGGGCGACAGGGCTTGAGATGTCATTTTATCTCATTGTCGGTAAAAGTCCCACAAAATTGGAAGCAACGTCTCCAAAATGACCTATAGGGTGTTGACAGGGACGTTAAACCTCAATTCAAACATATAAACAAATCTGTCTAGAATTCTAGCCCTAAATCTCTGTGAACTTTTTCTCTGTGAAGATCACAAGCTATTGAATACCTCAATTATGGTAGTGCCCCCCTAGGTGACCATTCAAGTCCAATCAATAATGCACCATTAATAGGAAATTTGATTGTATTTCTACAGCAAATCTCCTGTCTTGTAATGCTGATACCCTGTCTCACTGTATCTCTTAAATAGATAACTCATGGAACCGTCACGGCTATGGTGATAGAAAGAGAAGATGAGATGGGAACCGTCACTGTTGTCATGGATACTGTAAATATAGAGCCAAGATGTAGGGAGAGGTATGTGTTGATGGTGTTTTGTCAGCTCTTCATTCTTGTTGATAGGAGAAAACACATTTTATGTGCGTTGAATGTCTCTGACCATGGTTGATAGTTTATTCTTTTTTACCAAAATATATAACAGGAGTCATTTTCAAAATTTAGGGGTATCAGGCTGTGTTTTCTTCTAAATTAATTTGGAAAATGGGTTAACATTTCGCAAACAGTGTAGAATGCGGCGTCTGATCTGGGCCTGCACTGTTTGCCACTTAACCGTTTTGGGGTTTCTGGTACAAAATGGGTTTAGCAGAAAGAGGATAATTTTGGGATAGTTTTCATGTTTCAGAAAAACTTGTGGGTATTATAAAGCGAGGCGATTCTAACAAATACCCACAACTTGTGTTTCCCCCCAAAAAAATAAGGAAGATCATCCTATACTTTAGTCAATAGGCCTCTCAAGCTGAAGCTGTGCTTTTATGAAAAGCATTTTCAGATGAAAATTTATGCTGCATGTTTTTCTGGAGTTTAGATTTTATTGACTTTATATTTACCGGGTACTTAAAATTTTTTACTCTGACAGGTCATGCAATCTTCTTAACCCATTCTTACCTGGAAACCTGTAAAAGGGACTCATTACGAAAACAAGCCTATACAAATACATTGGTAATTTTACCGCCAAAAAAAACTAAATTTTTTTATGAAAAATTGTGATATTTTTCTTATTTCTGTTCAAAATATAGATTGTGGGTACTCGTTAGAACCGCCTCATCGAGGCGGTTCTAATGAGTACCCACAATCTATATTTTAGAACAGAAATAAGAAAAATAATGTTTACCCCTGTAAACCCCAGTTTTTCAATATAAAAGTGGGGTTGAGGGAGTCAAAAGTATATAGGTGTGTTTTCGTGATGTAAGGCAAACAACGCAGTCCCAGATCAGATGATGCATTAGGCAGCGTCTGATCAGGGTCTACAATATTTGCTAACAGGATATTTCCATCAAAAATTTAATAAAAAGGAAAAAATAGACAAGACACCCCTTAAATGGCAAATGGACTTGTCCAACATATATAACTGGAAGAGTCCACCAGAATAAAGTGGGTTAAAGTGTTCTTAGCCATTTCGACCCTCAAGAACAGAGCTGGGAGCGGGCCACAATTGTGTTTACTTAGGTGACCTTGAGCTTATTCTTAATGTTTCAGCCATATTTACGGGTGGGGGTGCTGCAGTGTTTCCTTCTGAAACATTGCTATTTTTTTAGAGAAGACCCCTGTATTGGAAGGAAAGGGGACAGAAGTCATGAAAGTGGGATCCTTCATCAAAAATATGTTCAGTGCATCCATTTCCCTTATATACCCAGTAATCTTACATAATTTATTTAGAAACTTTCATTGCTAACAAACCAAAAGTTGACCCTCTTTCAATAAAAGCAGCAAAACTTCGCAAGTATTCCTAATCACCTTAAAGGCTGCAAGTTATTCCATTAGAATTTCAGCACATTTAGAAATATCATCGAGGACAATTCGGCTTCAGGGGATACTAGTAATCAGTTTGATACGAGCGTAGTCCCAGTGCTGTTAAAATCTAGTAAACAATGGTATAACTGTTGCTATTATGTGAATTAATCAAGCGGACTTGTTAAGAGGACTGGGATTCACCTTCAGGGCAGGAAACTCTTTCAGAAACATTTTTGTTTTCTATGTCAATAAGGGTCTACTCCTAAACGTCAAATACGGTTTGCTGTTAAATGTCAATAGGGATCTACTATTAAAGGAAAGAATTTGCTCCCATGGATGGAGCAAATTCTTTCCTTTAAGAGTAGAAACCTTTTTTAGGGGGACTGAATTAACAGGAAACAAAACAGGAAGTTCAGAAAGTTTTCTCCCTTGTAAAAATGGCTGAAAATATCGGATGTAGTCATTCCTCCTGAGGTGATTGGATACATTGAGAAGATTTTTCCATTGTTTAGGGCAATGGGTACCCCTTCAAGGGGGTAACACTTACAAAACTGTTTTTCGTCTCCCATGTCAGTAGGGGTCAACTTTTAAATGGAATTCTTTCCTTTAAGAGCTGACCCCTTTTTCCATGGGACAGGGCCTATAGAAAAGCAAACAGGAAGTCCTGAAAGTTGTCTCCCTTTGAAAAATGGCAGAAAAAAGTGCTTGGTGTTCCTATTGCCCTTAAACTTTTATTACTTGTTTGTTTTCTTGTAAACTAGACTCTCTTCTGTTGAAGCAAATTCTTACCTTTAACATCTGAAACTAAAATTGACATTTGCATTCACCCTTGTGTTGTCCACCCTTATGTTTTATGTCCTTTTTTCAAGAACTATAAAAGCTTTATTAATGATATTTGGTTCAATTGGCAACTTTGTGAGAATCCATATTTGACTTTGACCTGCAATTCATGGTTTATTGGCTTTCTTGAAATACTGGATTCTCTTCTCTTCAAGTCCAATTCTCTTCACTATCTCAGTTCAGCAATGCATGAACAAAGATATAAAAATACATGTACACATTCATTTAGCCTGTTAATAACACATAGATGCTGAGTCAGTCACAGTTTTCTTGCATTCCTTCATCTAAACATAAACAATTAAAACTGCCTTTGTACTCGAACGGCTAAATGGCAAACAGTGCAGATCCAGATCAGATGCCGCAGAACTTGTTTGCAAAAGTTCAGCCATTTTTGTCGCGCATGCTATTAGCATGACGCGATATAGGCGCCCGGTTTTCCGTGTGTTCGTCCGTCCGTTCGTTCGTCCGTCCGTCCGTTCGTTCGTCCGTTTGTCAAGGCGTCATCATTTGCGACCACCCTAGCGTTCACTCTAGATCTAAGGATCAAGTTTATTTCTCAAGAACTATAAGAGCTTCATTAATTATACTTGGTACAAACTTGTATCTGGGGTTGGCAACTTAAATGCAAGCATCCATATTTGACCTTGACCTACATTTTATGGTTCACTGACTTTGTAAAATATTGTGACCATGCTAGCGTTCACCCTAATGATCAAGTTTATTTCTCAAGAACTATAAGAGCTTCATTAATGATATTTGGTACAAACTTGAATCTGGGGATGGCAACTTAAATGCAAGCATCCATATTTGACCTTGACCTAAATTTCATGGTTCACTGACTTTGTAAAATATTGCGACCACCCTAGCATTCACCTTAATGGTCAAGCTAATTTCTCAAGAACTATAAGAGCTTCATTAATGATACTTGGTCCAACTTGTATCTCGGGATGGCAACTTAAATGCAAGCATCCATATTTGACCTTGACCTACATTTCATGGTTCAATGACTTTGTAAAGTAATGCGACCACCCTGTCTTTCACCCAAATGGTCATGTTAATTTCTCAAGAAATATAAGAGTTTTATTAATAATACTTGGTACAAACTTGTATCTGGGGAGGCAAGTTAAATGCAAGCATCCATATTTGACCTTGACCTACATTTTATGGTTCACTGACTTTGTAAAATATTGCGACGACCTAAGCGTTCACCCAAATGGTCAAGTTCATTACTCAAGAACTAAAAAAGCTTCATTAATGATACTTGGTACAAACTTGTATCTGGAGATGGAAACTTAAATGCAAGCATCCATATTTGACCTTGACCTACATTTTATGGTTCTTTGACTTTGTTAAATATTGCAACCACCCTAGCGTTCACCCTAATAGTTAAGTTCATTTCTCAACAATTATTAGAGCTTCATTAATGGTACTTAGTACAAGCTTGCATTTAAGAATGGCAACTTTTATGCAAGCATCTATGTTTGACCTTGGCCTAGAAGTCATGGTTCAATAACTTTGCACCCCCACAGGCGCGACATAGCCTTCGGCAGAAATCTTGTCTAAACAAATTTTGACGAAAACATAACCCGACACCCCTAAATTTTTAAATGGACTTGCGCTGTATATAAGTTGAGCGATTCCGTTTGGTACAAAAAGGTTTAAAAGATATCCACAACATACTGGTAAAAGCTGTTCTTTAGCCTGGATACTGTAGGGGTAGTTGGTTTAAAGCTCACCATGTCTTCAAAACAGCATATGAAAGGAAGGGCCAAATCCTCTCCTTTCAATCCCTCCTCATACTAGAATCTGTTTGTAAAGTACTAGAAGAAATTTTACCTTTCAATAAACTTTGTTTTGCCTTTTAAACCTCAAAATAATGTTGCTTTTTTATTTGAGATGACAAAGAAACTTCATGTTTATCATTTTATGGCTAGACACTGAACCACCTGAGATCAGCATGTTCAATGATGCAGCTCATCCACAACTGTATAGCTTATCACCATATGAGCCCCACCAAGAATTTGTGTCTCCGATCATTCCGTCATGACAAATTCTTACTGCGCATGCCCAGCCATTCAGAGGGGTCAGGGATATGGCTTTCTGTCTGAAGGTTCCTCTTGATTCACTGCTTGTATGAGCGAGCAGCGAAGGTTCTGGCGAGACTGCCAGGATGCGCAGGCTTGCCTGAACCTTCGCTGCTCGCATAGGCGATAAGTACCAAAATCGCTTGACAGGGCCCATATCAATATCAGTTTCACTCCATAGCATCACAGTATCAGTTCATGTCCTGGTCACGTTTAAAACAACAGCTGCTGATCAGGTTGTTCTCAGAGTGGTTCAAGTACATGTGTGTGAGCAGCCCCAAAAAGAGAGCCAAAATATATTATGTAAGTAGGTTGTAAAGGTAGGGCATTTATTAATTCTTGTAGTTTAAGGAACAGCGGTGTTTATTATGTATTTCATTAAAACAGTTTGAATATCTGATCTTGTTGGTTGTGTATAAACTCAGAATTACGGAATACTCTACATTATGGGAACTGAGCTCACATTCGGTTTGGGGAACTTTTCTAAACAATAATTCTGTCAAAGACTATGTTATGCCTGCAGGGCTAAATCTGCATTCAGATTATATTTTCTTGTCCTTTGGGATCATTGATTCCATTGTGGAATTTTGAAAATATCTGAGGGTCACTGATGAGGCCTAATTGGCCGAAACTAGCTAGTCTGGCCCAGAAAACATGTACACTCCATATTTTTATGCCCCGGAATCTAAGAGATTCGGGGGCATATAGTTTTTGGTCTGTCTGTCTGTTTGTCCGTTTGTCTGTCTACAAAAACCTTAACATTGGACGTAACTTTTGAATGGTAATAGATAGAGCTTTCATATTTCACATGTGTATACCTTATCACAACACCTTTCCAGTGGTACCATAATTTTTTATCTCGTGCCCTTGACCTTGACCTTTGACCTACTTTTTTCAACATTTTTGAAAAACATTAACATTGGCCATAACTTTCGATTGGTAAGTGACACAGCTTTCATATTTCACATGCGCTGTCCGGGGGCATCAGTGTTTCACAAACACATCTTGTTTATTCACTTCTGTGGTGTATACCTTGCTTCCAAAGGATAACTCTTTTATAGAACATATCCAAGATGCAAGTGGATACCAAGTAACATTGCTTTAATCCTTACTGTTCTTGAGAAATGTATTTGTACACTTAGGGAAGATGCAGAACCCTTAGGTTGGATTACCTGTCATTTCACAGTGAACCATGAAATACAGGTGAAGGTTAAATATGGATGCTTCCATTCTAGTTGCCATCTGTAGATGCAAGTACCATTTATCATAAATGTAGCTGTTATAATTCCTGAGAAGCAGACTTGGGGAAAAAAAAATAATGAAAAAAAAAAAAAATAGATTTCCATCTGCTTCAGAATTTTTTGCAGTGCTTGAATGATTGAATACTAAAGTTAATAATTTGTCAATTTTATTTCAGCAATTCTAATCAAGATTATGCCCCACCTGATTACACCGAAGCCACAAGTGATGGTGAGATGGCAGATTCTTCAGTGGAACCCCCACCACCTTACGGACCTCCAGCATATGATGAGGTGGTAACTGATAAAATAAAAACAAGACAGAATACTGTTGAGGAACAGTTTGATGGTGCTGATACCAGTGTGAATATTGGAGACCAGACTGAAATGATATCGCAGAATTCCCAGGGGAACCAGTATGTAGAAAATACAGAAATGGGATCAGTGACACGGACACCTCAGAATATGATTGTTGGTTACCAGGATCTCCCCACTGTTACTATATGAAACTTCTGAATCTACTTTCTACTTCACAGCATAATGAACAAGTCTGCACGTGCAATCAGAAATAACTCAGAACAGCCTGTGCATCTGGTAAAAGTCATAGCTCTAATTATGGGATATTTTTCTTTATAGGAATGAATTTCATTTCTGTGGATTTTATCGATGTGTAAACACTGGCAAATCACAAACTGCATAAAGCTTTATTATAGCCCTGCTTTGAAAAAGTGGGGCTATATTGGATTTGCCATGTCCTTCTGTCATTCCGTGATTCCGTTAATTTGTGTTGGCTCCATAACTTTGTATCTGCTTAACATATTTTCATGAAACTTCACACAAATGTTAAACACCATAAGACAATGTGCAGAGCGAAGGAATTATAACTGTGGATTGCCTACTTTTGGAGTTATTGCCCTTTGAACATTTTCCGTAATTCCGTGATTCCGTTAATTTGTGTTGGCTCCATAACTTTGTATCTGCTTAACATATTTTCATGAAACTTCACACAAATATTAAACACCATAAGACAATGTGCAGAGCGAAGGAATTATAACTGTGGATTGCCTACTTTTGGAGTTATTGCCCTTTGAACATTGAAAAATGGCAATTTTAATTGTGTCCGCTTCATAACTCAAAAACCGTTTGAGATATTTTTAGGAAACTTCACACAAATGTTAACCACTATGAGACGATGTGCAGAGCGCAGGAACCATAACTCTGCATTGCTTATTTTTGGAGTTATTGCCCTTTGAACATTGAAAAATGGCAATTTTAACAGTGTCCGCTTCATAACTCGAAAACCGTTTGAGATAATTTCATGAAACTTCACACAAATGTTAAGCACTATGAGACAATGTGCAGAGCGCAAGAACCATAACTCTGGTTTTCGTATTTTCTGTGTGTCTGTCTGTGTGTCTGTCTGTGTCTGTTAACAATTTTCGTGTCCGCTCCATAACTTTAAAACCCATTCACATATTTTCATGAAACTTCACACAAACATTTAACACCATGAGATGGTGTGCAGAGTGCAGGAACCATAACTCTGGATTGCCTAATTTTTGAGTTATTTCCCTTTGAATATTGAAAAATATCAATTTTAGCCGTCTTTGCTCGATAACTCAAAAACCGTTTGAGATAATTTTATGAAACTTCACACAAATGTAAAGCACCATATTACGTGTGCAGAGCGCAGGAACCCAAACTCTGGATTGTCTACTTTTTCAGTTATAGGCTTTTGAATATTAAAAAATGGCAATTTTAACTATGTCCGCTCCATAACCGTTTCTGATATTTTCATGAAACTTCAAATAAATGAAAAGCACCTTGAGATGATGTGCAGAGTGCAGGAACCATAACTCTGGTTTGCCTACTTTAGGAGTTATTGCCCTTTGAACATTTAAAAAGGCAATTTTGACTGTGTCGGCTCCATAACTCACAAACCATTTGAGATATTTTCATGACACTTCACACAAGTGTAAAGCACCATGAGACAATGTGCAGAGCGCAGGAACCCTGAATCTGATTTGCCTACTTTAGGAGTTATTACCCTTTGAACATTGAAAAATGGAAGATGAAATTTAGTATAAACATGGACATTCTGGTAATGTATCATGCTCATTGAAATGAGGGACAAGGGCTCACAACTCTTAGAGTTTTTCCAGATAATGTAAAATTTTCAACAGTTATTTCTTGTTCATAACTGTTTTCTCTGCAGCTTAAATAACTTTCTTCTCTGACAGCGCTGAAGCGGGGCTATAGTCAGATCCTCTGACAGCTCTAGTTTTAAGTTTGTGATTCCCCGGAGTTTACGTCTCGATAAAATCCACAAAAATGATAATTCATTCCTTATAATTCCAATTTGTTCATCGAATTAAAAACACTACTAAATGGTAATTTTATCGAATTGTGGAATGATTATTCAATTAGAGCTGCCATCTTTGAAAGGAACCCAAGCGAAAAAAAAAAGAAATATCATGTCTTTAAATTCAGTTCATTTGTCCTCTAACATTTATGTTTTCAATAATTTTCCATCTTTTAATCTCAGTTGACCCAAATTCATATACAATGACGTAACGGGTTCTAAACATGCTCTTTGACGTCATGTTATGTTACTAGTCGCTGTGTGAAACAGGTCTGAGATTCTAGCTCATGGAATTTATCGAAGTATAAAACTTCTATTTCAACCAATCAAATTACTCGAAATGTACATAATGATGGAGAATTAGAATTATTATTTGTTGTTAACAACATTTGTTGGGGGAAACTTCTTAGAATTGCGTAGGTGGGGTGATTCTGTCAAGTATCCACGATATATGTTTTACAAAGAAATAAAAAAAAAATATCCACATTACCATATTTACCCTAAATATTTGGACACCTCAACCCCTTACCATACTTGTTCTATATCTTGAACAAGTATAACTTGCTACCCGCTGTTGTCAACGAATAGCTGGATGAGTGGCAAATGTTGAAGACCCTGATGAGACACCGCGTTCTGCGGCATCTCATCTTGGTCTTCACTGTTTGCTGAGGCCTGTCTGTCTGAATACATATGGTAGATACCATACTCATCCTTAAAAGCTTTACAAGTCATATTGTCTGGGTCTAATGAAGGAACAGATCAGACTACAAGAGTGTACAGGTTGCTTGCAGTTTTAACTGGTTGCATTTATGGACTTAAAACCCCACAATGCTGAATATTTCAATATGCTTCACTCCTCCTGGATTTTCAGCCATTTGGTTGCATATTTTCCGTTTTAACAATGGATCCAGAATCATAATGGAAAACATAAATCCTGTTCTTAGAAGCCAGTTCACCTGGATCCGTACTCTTTAAAAAAATACATATACCAGAGTTCAGCATGGTGAAGGTTAATCTCTCTGCTGTGTAGAGTCTTGTTTTCAACAGCTTCTTTTTATGTCAGGGAGAATTCTGAACAAATGGGCCTCCTTAAAGACGACTCCTTCAATGCATAATATAATTATACCCTGCTTAACCCTGCTGTACATGTATATGGAGAATCTTGGCATCACAAAAACACACCTATATAATTCTGACCCCCTTGAACCCCACTTGTATATAGTAAAACTGGGATTTACAGGGGTAAATATAAATTTTCTTATTTCTGCTGTAAAATATAGATTGTGGGTACTCGTTAGAACGGCCTCGATGAGGCGGTTCTAATGTGTACCCACAATCTATTTTTTTGAGCAGGAATAAGAAAAATATAACAATTTTTCATCTAAAATTTTCGTTTTTTTAGGCGATAAAATTTACAATGTATTTGTATAGGCGTGTTTTCGTAAGGGGGTGGGGTTTATGGTATGATTTTTCATCGGTTGTTTTCAAGTCTTGACATTCCTTTTGCACTCATTCAGTGAATTATATGTTCTTACATAAAATCCTATGAACATAACTGTCTGAAGCTATTCTTGAATGTGCCAGAAGCGGTGTTAAAACAGCATTACCAATTTCACAGGCTTAAACATAAGCAGTCCACCAGTACAGTACACATTCTTTTGCCAGAAACTGACAACTACCTTCCTTAAATGAGCGGAAGGCCGAGAATGTCCAAGAAAAAATTTCATGATCAATCTCCACAGAAGAATGTTGCCGACCCGGCAGGTATCGAAGCCACAATCAGACCACCAGTCAGATACGCATCCGACTGAGCAACCACCAAGGCCAGCCTGGTGTTTGCAACAGATAAGACAAAAACCAGTCTGCTCAGATGCAAAGAGCACCAAATGTCATGAAATTATAGAAAGTGAAACTAGTGGTGTTGTACTACCAAAGCAGTGAAACACAATGATATTGATCAGACTGTATGGAAGCAGTCAATGCTTACGGTAAAAGTCCTAAAAATTCAGACACCTTGAAGACTTGTTGTAACTCTTCTAAAATTTAAAAAAAAATTGTTTCACTATCCAGCAAGGAGTCCAAAAAGTACAGATGGAATGGCAAACAGTGTAGACCCAGATCAGACTGCTCCTAAAGGAGCAGTCTGATCTGGGTTTGCACTGTTTGATTAGGCCTTTCTGTCCCAGTACTTATTGTCATTTAGGTACAAATGAAAAACAACAACAACAAAACACACACACACAACAAACAGGATTTTCTCATGATGTTGATGCTTTAGTAGCATTATTTTGGACCACATTATTTTGTCATAGTTTATGTTACAATGAGTTTATGTTCTTCTTTAACTGTACAATACCAAGGGACATATGTGTCTGCTGTTTATAATGTCAGTAGACCCATTGATTGTTTAATGTCTAATATCCAAGCAACAGAAGTGATTTTAGAAACAAAATTCTGTATTTATCTTAAGTATTTGGCCAGTTTAACTGCTTACTATACTTATTTTGAAATTTGAAAAAAGTACAGTTAACTCCAGATGTGTCTAAAAATAGCTGGATGAGAGGAAACAGTGTAGACCCTGATGAGAAACAGCAATCTGGAGTATCTAATCTGTGTCTACACTGTTCATGCCTGTCTGTCCGAGTACATATGATAAATATGGTAGACATATATTACTTTGTGATGTAGCTTATGTGGGTTTTTTTTTACGAAGAATTGGAAGAAAAATACATGTATTCCTGAGTTGTGTCCCCTGTATGATGCCACTCCAGAATATTGCTGGAGAATATTGCTCTCTCTGGAGAGCTATCATACAGGGGACACAACTCAGCAATATTTTTCTTGAACTTGATTTCCAGTCCTATGAGCAGGTGAGAAATACTCCTGTTTTTAAGGCAAACAACTTAGCAGAAAATTAATTTCTTCTTAGGTACTTGAAACTTCTTAATATAGGATATATGTTCTTAACAGAAGGAAAAGACTTTGTTCCCGACATGTTTCCATTTAGAGTTGATGAATTTGTTCCCAGTCTTTCCATTTGGACCCAGTCTTTCCATTTGGAATAGACATTGAGAAGGGAGACAAACATTCCTAGATCCCTAATCATCCACAGATATTAGCCATGATGAGCCAAACTGTGTCTGCAGTCTTCAGACATGTGCTCAGCAAAGATTGAAAATCAGCCTCTCTGCCCACACCCACCCTTCCCACTCCCCCTGACATCCATATCACCCACACCATGCAGAATGATTTTATACAGTCAACCATGTCACAATTGTTAGCATTTGATAATGTATAAGCCTAGGAAAAGATTTTCTTTCTAAGTTCTTTAAGATTTCTATGTAATCTAAATAAAATGAATATGTTGAACTTGATAATGATGTCCCCACAACAAAGGGAAGGGGGCAATTTGATGTGGATCCCATTTGCATTGGCACTTTGAAGCTCTATATCACCTGAACATATGGCTGGTCTTACCAAACTTGCATGCTTACATTACTGGGAATAGGGAAACATGGGTTAGGTTTTAATGGCCTTGCTGTTATTTCGAGGTCACATGCCTCAAACATGCCCCAAAGAACTATCAAACTTTTGGCCCAAAATACCTTGTCCTGTCCCTATCTCCTGTACGAAATTATGAATTTAGGGTAAACTTGCCACCTTTTGTCATTGCAACCTACAACAGATTTTGGCGACTTTGACCTTATGTTCAAGGTCACAGTCTCTGAAACACTGTCAAATTTTGGCCAAAATTAACTTGTCTGCACCCTTTCTCCTGAACAAAATAATGAATTGAGCTTAAGCTTGGTTTGGTTTATTGTTGCATTCTACGTAAGACTTGATTTGATTTTGGTGAGGTGATATAGTTTTCTTCTCAGAACACTTATAAGTTTGACACATTGTCATCTCTTTACAATGCCTCATACCTTACTCTGGTGCTGTTTTTTTCTAGATTCTGTTTTTGAAAAAGTTTTATATCCAAGGAATGGTGCTTCTTTATCTTAACTAACGTTCTAGAGACCATCAGCAATGTTGGTGCAGGACAACTACCTGTAAAGGGTAAATTCTGTAAGTTATCTCATTTAGAAAGTCATAGACAAAACCACTTGCCAATGATCTATTTGTTTATGCTTATTCTGCTGAATAAATTGATTTTGGCTATCAGCCAATCAAATTACTTGTCAAGATATAATGAATTTTGTTCAAATTCACAAGAATAAGAAACAGTATAGAGCCTGATCTAGAATCCGTCTGATCTGGATCTACACTATTTGCAAAGTTATAGCTTATTATTTTCAGCAGGATAAGAGTTATAGATGTTTTTATATTTTACATAATTCATCTACATATTGTTATGCCATTTTATACCAAAAACCCCTAATGGGATCATTAGCAAATAGTGCAGGCCCTGATGACATAACCAAATGGGGCATCTGATCAGGGCCTTCACTGTTTGCAGAAAGTTCAGCTATTTTCTAAATAAATTTCTAAAAAATGAACAGCTGAATCTGACACCCCTAAATCTCATAATGGACTCTGTGGGGAAGAGTCAATTAAGTACAAAATGGGTTAATTATACCCCCGGCATACGAAGTATGCAATGGGGGTATATAGTTTTTGTCTTTTCCGTCTGTCTGTGTATCCGTAAACAATTATTTTGTGTCAAAGATATCTCAGGAACTGCTTCACATAGAAACTTGAAATTTTGCACACATGATCAGTATGACTACTTGTATTGTGGGAAAGAAAATAAGGGCCAAGGGGTCAGGCCTTTTAGAGTTATTTCCCTTTGTAGTTCTTGTTTCAGCTGAGGCGATGGCCCTGGCCGGGGGTATACTTGCCCCACTGGGCACTTTGTCTAGTTCAGTGTACAGTGAAGTCCTGTTATAGCTCTGCTCATTATAAGATGCTTTGCACATAACACTATCATGTTGTGTATTGTATGTTCCATTATCGATATAGAGAATCTTACATGAGTGTCCATGTATTATTAGATTTATTAAACTCGTTGAGGAAAAGGAAAAAATGCTCGGCTGTGCCAAGCATTTTATCCTTTTTCCTCAACAAGTTTAATAAATTGTATTATTAAATTTATTAAACTCGTTGAGGAAAAGGAAAAAAATGCTCGGCTGTGCCGATCATTTTATCCCTTTTCCTCAATGAGTTTAATAATTTATCTGTGCCGATCATTTTATCCCTTTTCCTCAATGAGTTTAATAAATTTAATAATGCATGAACAAGAATGCAAGATTCTGTTTATCATATGACATTTAAAACACATTTTATGCATGATTTTTTGACAAAAATGTCAATATTCCACCATTAGTAAACGTGATGCCGTTAAGGATGTTGTATGTGTAACTTCTAACTAATTTGCATATTTAATCCTCTAGTGGATTACCGAATTTATTACATGACGTTATTGCATTCTCAGAAGTGATGTCATATGATAAATAATGCATCTGTCATTGTTTCACCCCAGAGGTGAGCTGGTGGGGATACCCTGAGAATTAAACCTCTAAATAATCCAAACCCTTAAGAGATCTCCTTGACACAGGAGCGGGATCTTAGATATATAAACAGAAAAGTCTTATAAAATCTGTGTGAAAACACCGGTATTGCATCACATGATCCAATTATAACATACAAGCTCATTTATCACGACTTTCTTAGTCGTTCTTGAGTCCCTAGGAAAAACATTTCCATAGCTACAATGGTATATTTGGGATAATTTTATCTTAAAAATTTATATCGTTTGTACTTATAAGAATTGCCTCAATGAGGTGATTGTAATGAGAACACACAAAGGCTACATTTGATAGAGAATTAAAAAGCTATGCATATTAACCCTTATCTTGCTGTTCACACCAACCCCTATCTTTGCAAACAGTGTAGATCCAGATCAGATGGCTTCTGAAGAAGCCATCTGATCAGGATCTACACTGTTTGGCATTCAGTTTATGAATCTGTAGCAATAAATTACATCAAGTAATTTGATTGGTTGATAGACAGAAATGGGTGTGGCTTAAATGAATATTCAGCAAGATAAGGGTTAAGCTTCCTGACCTTGTGCTATGATTAACCCTTCTCTTGCTGAATATTCATTTAAGCCACACCGATTTCTGACTTTGAACCAATCAGATTACATGATGTAATTTATTCCTACAAATTCATAAACTGAATGTCAAACAGTGTAGATCCTGATCAGATGGCTTCTTCAGAAGCCATCTGATCTGGATCTACACTGTTTGCAAAGATAGGGGTTGTCGTGAACAGACAGATAAGAGTTAACTCTCGGTAGCTCTCTCTACTTCTATCTCAAACAAATTTTCATGGTCCCAAAAGGTGTTCAAAATAGGATTTTGACCATATTAGTTTTTGTAGGACAGTAGCATAATAAAGGGACTACACTGTATACAGGAACTTGAGATACCCCTAATAGTATTTACTGTTGTATTATATTTAGTTTAGTTGTAATTGACAGGGTCATAGAATTCTTACATCTCTGGCAATAAATAAATAAATAAATAAGAACAGATCAGATATAGGAATTGAAATTTCATCCACTCTGGCCTGCCAAGAGAGAGCTGTTATCTCTGGCGTGGCAAGAGGGAGCATTGTCTGAATGTATGTTGTGCCAAAGCTTGTGACATAAAAGTTGTTGTATATTCATTATGAAATAAATAAAAAGTTATTTAACCTATTCTTTATGAAATAAATAAAAAGTTATTTAACCTATTCACTATGAAATAAATATAGAATCAGTTACTTTACCTATTCATTTTGAAATGAATAAAGAATAAGTTATTTAACCTATTCACTATGAAATAAATATAGAATAAGTTACTATACCTATTCATTTTGAAGTGAATAAAGAATAAGTTATTTAACCTATTCACTATGAAATAAATATAGAATAAGTTACTATACCTTTTCATTTTGAAGTGAATAAAGAATAAGTTATTTAACCTATTCACTATGAAATATAAATAAAGAATAAGCTATTTAACCTATTCACTATGAAATAACTATAGAATAAGTTACCTTTACATTTTGTCTAAATAGAATAAGCAGTGCTCCAGATGAACTGCTGGGGCCAGTTGTTCAAAACTAGTGACGTCGTTAGTTAACATATCGTTTAAACTTTGATCATTAAATATGGCAAATATGCTAACATTTTTGCTGAAAAAATGTGAGCAGCTTTTGCAGAAGCTGCTCACATTTTTTCAGCAAAAATACCAAATTTTTTTATATTGCACTTGCTAGCACAGTTAACAATTTGACCACTAACGAGCTCATTAAGCTAATGATGCTTTGAACAACTGGCCCCTGGACATTGCTTAAATTTGTGTTAGTGCATTTCATTGTTTCATTAACCCTTATCCTGCTGAACATGACAACCCCTACCTTTGCAAGCAGTGTAGATCCTGATCAGATGACTTCTGATCAAATTCTACACTATTTGTTATTCAGTTTGCAAATTTGAATGAATACACTTTGTCAATAATTTGATTGGCTGATAGTCAAAAGTGGGTGTTGCTAAATTAATTTATTCAGCAGGACAAGTGTTAATACTGGTGAGCATTTTTGCTGTATATAGGTAGATTTATTTACTATTTACATTTGTGTTCATATGATCAGGAGAATATTTTATAGTTTAAGTTAGAAATGTATTGTTAACCCTTATCCTGCTGAACACAACAACCCCAACTTTTGCAAACAGTGTAGATCCAGATCAGATGGCTTCTGATCAGGATCTACACTGTTTGTCATGCAGTTTGTGAATTGAACCATTACATAATATCAAGTAATTTGATTGGTGGTTAGTCAGAAAAGAGTGTGGCTGAATGTATTTAATAGGATAAGGGTTAAATAGCATTAGTCTTTTATATTGTTTAAATCAGGATTGATTGACAGTGGTCCAGTTGTTCAAAACTTAAACTCTCCCTAGTTACGATGTCATAAAATTTTGATCATTTAAGGGGAATGGGAACACCTGGCAGATTTGTCTGCCATTTTTCAAAGGGAGACAACTTTCAGGACTTTGTTCGCTTTTCTATAAGCCCTGACCCACTGAAAAAGGGGTCTACTCTTAAAGGAAAGAATTTGCT
Organism: Lucinisca nassula; assembly: GCA_963580285.1. Taxonomy (NCBI): domain Eukaryota; kingdom Metazoa; phylum Mollusca; class Bivalvia; order Lucinida; family Lucinidae; genus Lucinisca; species Lucinisca nassula. The sequence goes on from OY757012.1 coordinate 186,889,619, forward strand.
CCTCAGGAGCAAATTCTTTCCTTTAAGAGTTGACCCCTATTGACATGGGAGACAAAAATACTTTTGCAGGAGCTGCCTCCCCTTAAGGTGTTCCTATTCCCATTAATATTAATATGCTGAAAATTGTGACAGAATAGCTTTTGCATTATGCAAAAGCTACCCACATTTTCCAGTAAAATACCAGAGTATAAGATCATGCACCTGTGGTGGGATGGGGCATCCATCTGATATTGGCTTACAGTTGAAAAATGCCTGCTGTCCTTGCAGCAGGTAACGGTTAAGGAGAATGTTGTTTTTTCTTCAGTTTCTTCACTTCTGTTCATTTTCCTCTTTCTCCTCTGTCCTTTACTTTCATCTCATCTACTGTCTCACCTATCATTTTTTCTCCCTTTCTCTGTGAGACGACACAAAATGACCCACAAGGATTGATGGGTCGTAAACCCAAATCAATCGATCAGATCATGTACCAGCTAGAGCATAACTAACAAGCTGGTTGAGCTAACTATGCTTTGAACAACTGGAACAAGCTGTATATGATGATGACTTTTTTAGTAGTGATAAAACTACAATTTTAACCCTTATCTTGCTGAATATTCAGTTAAGCCACACCCATTTCTGTCTATCAACCAATCAAATTACTTGATGTAATTTATTGCTACAAATTCATAAACTGAATGCCAAAAAGTGTAGATCCTGATCAGATGGCTTCTTCAGAAGCCATCTGATCTGGATCTACAATGTTTGCAAAGATAGGGGTTGTCGTGAACAGCAAGATAAGGGTTAACCAATTTTTCACTGAATGGTATCTTCTGCATTACATATAGCAGGTGTTATTTTGAGTCACCATAAAATTCCTAAAAATTTGGACACCTGAGAGCTTGCTGTATTTCGCCTTTAATTTTTACAAATTTGTTTCGCTATTCCACAAGTAGTTAAAAAAGTAGAGACAGTAGATACCCTGATCTGACTTCTCCTTCAGAAGTAGTCTGATCTGGGTCTGCACTGTTTGCTTAGGCCTGTCTTTCCCAATACTTAGAATCATTACAGTATTTTTAAGAATTTGTTTTAATAGAATATAAAATTGTTAGTTATAATTTTGGGATGTAAAAGGTTTCAAAATGGATCACAAAAATGTCTAGATTATATAGGAAATTGACAATAAATGGTTATTTTTCTATTTAATCTATACATTTTTATTTGAATATAACATGGTTGTTTAACTAACAAGGTTTCGGCTTTGGACCCAAACAATAGTGTTATAAAGAGATTGTGGTGTATTTCACCTCACTTATTAATTTTAAGAAATAATAAATGACTGTTCTTAGAAAAAAAAACTCCTGGCATGTTTTGGATGGGGAAACCCCAAAACAGAAAATTGGCAAACAGTGAAGGCTCAGATCAGACACTACAGTATGCTGTTCTTGCTATATAGAGTGAGGAAGATTTTATCATCTGGAAATTGGTTAAGCAGAAATTGGCTTTATCACACTTGCTGGAATAGAATCTGCAGGCAGAGTGGTGAGACCCTTAGAGAGTAACACTTATCCAGCTGAATGAATTAAATTAGCCACACCCATTTCTGACCCTCCACCAGTCAGATTCCTTGAAAAAATGTATTTAAAAAATTCCTTGAAAAAATGTCAGATTCCTTGAAAAAATGTTTAACAAACATGTGTAGATCCTGATCAGATGGCTTCATGTGATCCGGATCTACTTTGTTTGCAAAGATAGGGGTTGTCGTGTTCAGCGGGATAAAGGTTAAGAGTGAGTGAGCTTTCCCAGCAAGTTATGAAGGCCCACAATTAGTTTATGTGATATCCTGTCCAGTTACATATTTTTGTTGACATATGGGAAGGATCTAGAAATTTGTACGCCATAAATATATATAATTAGTTCAGTAATGGTGAAACTCTTTGATTTATGTACTGACAAGGTGCAATATAGATAAAGTACAATTTCTATATATTCAGACCACCGTTGGGACTGTTCAAAAGTGGTCTTTAAGGCCACTTTTGAACAGTACCAAAGGTCGTCTCTTAGACCACTTTTGAACAGTCCCAAAGGTGGTCTCTTTAAGACCACTTTTGAACAGTCCCAAAGGTGGTGTCTTACTAGAAGATGCTGAGTTTAGACAGAAAGAAAAACTGAAACCTTTTTAAAATTATTTTTTAAGATGAATCGGTTATAATTTTAGCTTGTTTAGCTATATTTATATATCATTTTTTTTAAAGAAAAATGGTCAAAGTGCAATAGGTAACTATATAATACCATTTATAATATTTATAATCAACAGTTGTGATATATTTTTTTATATCTGGATGTGCAATAGAATCTCAATACCATATGATGGCAACTCTTGATGTCTCAAACTACTGCATAGTCAAAACTAAATTTAGCACAATGTTTGTTAAGTTGAAGGTATGACCAATGCTTTTCAACTCCTTTTATCTCAAACTAAAGTTATCTCAAACCCAAAAAATCTATCCCTTGGAGTTTGAGATAATGAGAGCTGACTGTATTCAGAACAATTTCTTTATAACACTGTTCATTATAACACTACTATAGCATTGTTCATTAACACTTCTATAACACTGCTATAACACTATTATTTATAACACTGCTTCAGAAACAAGGGCTCGAACACCTTTGGGACCATGAAAATATGTTAGAGACACTGGTAGTGTCAGCCCATCACGTGAACAAGTCCGTGAAATGAAGACCCCCCTAAACCCCACTTTATACAGAGAAAACTGGGGTTTAAGGGGGTTAACATTATTTTTCTTATTTTTGCTCCAAGACATAGGTTGTGGGTACTCATTAGAACCGCCTCAATGAGGCGGTTCTAACGAGCACCCACAACCTATGTTTGCAGTATTTGTAAGAAAAATTTCATGAATTTTCATCAGAAAAGTAGCCATTTTGGAGATGTGAAAAAATGCACTATGTCACACAGGTGTGTTATCGTAATGCAATCGGGTTTATTCGTGCCACCATGTCATTGGGCATAATGCTTCTATCAGAAAAAGGCCTGTGGTTTGTACTAATTAGAAACGCCTCACTGGGGTGATTCTAATGAGTACACACAACATGCCTTTTCATAATGGAACATATTCCTAAATTATACTTTTAAAAATATTTCTTATCAGAAGCTGTGCGAGTAAGACACTGAGTTGAAAGCAACCGAGGTTAACCAGCCATCGGTGTTCCAGCCATTGTAGTTTCATTGTATAAGGAATACGACTGTTGGATACCATAAATGTATAAAATTATAGAGAAAAATAACTGCAAAAAATACAAGAAAAAAAAAAATCTTCAGAGGTTGCAGCCTGCTGTCAGACTCAAACCAGCTTGCTCACATTCACAGGCTAGCAGTCTTGAAATTTTGGATATCACAGCTAGACGTTTGAATTTTCATCACATGAACTAGTCCGTGAAAATAAGACCCCCCTAAACCCCACTTTATATAGAGAAAACTTGGGTTTACGGGGGTAAACATTACTTTCCTTATTTCTGCTCCAAGACATAGGTTGTGGGTACTCGTTAGAACCGCCTCAATGAGGCGGTTCTAAGGAGCACCCAAAACCTATGTTTGGAGTATAAATAAGAAAAATATAATACATTTTCATCCGAAAAATTACCTTTTTTGCAGTTTGAAAAAATGCACTATATCACAGGGATGTGCTATCGTAATGACAGTGAACACAAAGATGCTGATCAGACTGCATGGATATATTGCTGAATTGCACCCTTGTTCTTTCCAAATGACAAAAAACAGGTTTTCTCATGATATGGTGCAATAAGGTTTTGTTTTTTCTTTTCATATATGTATACAATATATTTTATGTTTTTGTTTTCTTCATTTGTAATTTTTGTTATTTTTTGTTTTTTGTTAATTTTTGTAAGATTATTGTTTAGGCAAATGGATTTTACTTCGGATCTGAGCAGTATTGTAATAAAGAGGTTGTGATTTATAAACAAATATTTATCCTTGAAAAAGAATTTGTTGTTTGGAGTTTAAACACTATTTAGGTCATATTGAGCTGGTCAGTTTTCCTAACTACACTTTTCCAGTGCAGGCTTACATTACGAAAACACACCTATACAAATACATTGTAAATTTTACCACCGAAAAATTGACAATTTTCAGAAGAAAAATTATATTTTTCTTATTTGCGCTCAAAATATAGATTGTGGGGACTCTTTAGAACCACCTCATCGAGGCGGTTCTAACGAGTACCCACAATCTATATTTTAGAGCAGAAAAAAAGAAAAATAAGGTTTACCCCTGCAAACCCCAATTTTACTATATGAGAGTGGGGTTCGAGGGGGTCAAAATTATATAGGCATGTTTTCGTGATGTATACTTAAGTGGTTATTGCCCTTTGGTAAAAGAATGAACACTGTATTGGTCAGACTGCTTAGGGCAAATTCTGCCCAGTAAAACTATCTTAATTTACCTGACCTGCTCAGCATCACCTTAATTATGTTGACTGGGATGAATGAATCCAAAACAAATTATATATTTACTTTTTTGCTTACCAAAGGGGAGCTTATAGGATAGGCAGTGGTCCGTTGTCATTGTGGTTTGGGTTGTCAACATTTTCCTCTGAAAATGCTAAGTCAATTAAAAAGAAATTGCATGTGGAGCCTCAGAAGTTTGTTCATAAGAACTGGGTCACATGACCAAGATGGTTGTCATGCCCATATACGGTAAAAACTTAAAAGAAAGACCCATGGAGCGCTATAATCATAAGACGCAGCCCACTCTCGACACCAAGAGGAAGAGGAAACATACACAAAACAAGAAAAATTATGAGTGTTTATGAAATGGTACAATCAGCCCTCTCTTCCCCACACGGGGTGATCAGACTACAGTGCTGTAGGCTAATTCTGCACACTTAAGACTTGATCTTTGCCCAAGGTCATTAAGATATCCACAGAAACCACTGAGTCATTTGTAACCAAACTAGAGCTGTCAGTGAAACTGACTAGGGCCCCGGCAGCGCTATCAGAAATTTGTGGACGGACAGACAGACGGACGGACAGAGTGATTACTATAGGGCACCCACACTTTCAGTGCGGGGCCCTAATTACATACAAAAGCTTTTAGGAGCAAGGAAATGAAACTAAATAATTTGCGTCTGCTCACATGAGTAAGATAACCCCTATTCGCATATAAGACAAAATTCTTGAAAGATCTGGAACCAATGAGCCAATGGTCACGAGACATGATATGTGGTATTTGGGACTTAAGCCTATCATATTGTGTTCAAATAATGGCCCTCAGATGACCTTGACCTATTTTATGCCAAGGTTATAGTCACATTGACTTTTGTGTGAAAACTATGTACATGTAATTTCCAGAAACTATTGCAACTTTATTGTTATGTATTAGCCAATGGCCTTAGGACCTCTGGTGAGCGCAGTGGCCCATGGGTTGTTGTTTTTTTTTGTTTTAAATTTAGCCATAATAGTTCTTAGATACTTATTTTAATCTAGTCATGATAGTTCTCATATACTTAACTGGAATTTTTATTTACAGGTGTTATAATTTGAGGTAGAGGTGGTTACCAAAAAAAGGATATCAATTGTTCACTCAGTATTTGAGCTGTCGTGAGGAAACCTGTCTGTCTTCAGAGTCCTCCAATCAGCAAGCTGTTGACCAGGAACTTAAACCTCTATTTTAGCTCACCTGAGCATGAAGTGCTCAAGGTGAGCTGTTCTGGCCACTGTGTGTCTGTCCATCCATCCAACAATTTCTTCAAATGATATCTCCTGAACCACCATGCCAGTTTTAAAATAATTTTTACAGAATTGTTCCTTGCGGGACCCTCTACCAAAATTGATAAAATGGTTCTGTGCCGCTGAACAGAATGGAGCTAAAAATAGAAAAAGCCTTTAATGACATCTCCGCCTAGGCTATTAGTCCAATTTCAAAGAAAAATACCCTGCTGAACAAAATGGCTGCCAGAGCTAAAAATAGAAAAACCTTTCAACCCTTCTAGGTTAATCTTCACAGAAATTTTCGTTTGGTGACCCTCTAACAAAATTCTTAAAATGGTTCAGCTTAGCTGAAAAAAAAATGGCTACTAGAGCTAAAGCTAGTCATCTTGTAGCCCTTAAGATTCCAAGAAAAACTGCATCTAAAAATGTTTGTTTATGTCATCTGCTGAATCTTCTTGAAAACCTTTCAAATTTCAGTGAAACTTTGATAACTCAAACACCTTTGGGGCCATGAAAATTTGTTCGAGATTGGGATAGTTTGAATTACTGAGGTTTACTCTAGTGTCATGTCATAAGGCAAGGTTGGATTCACTTAAGAATATTTTTACAATCTTCAATTAAATAAAGGTATGTTGTGAGTACTCATTAGAATCACCTCAGTGAGGTGATTCTAATGAGTACACACATCATACCTTTTCAAGATAAAATCAGAAAAAAAATCCAGATATTATCCTAAATATATGGCTATCTGGGGCCAGTTGTTCAAAACTAACGACGCCGTTAGTTAACGTATCGTTAAAACTTTGATCATTAAATATGGCAAATATGCTGAAATTTTTGCTGAAAAAATGTGAGCAGCTTTTGCTGACGCAAAAGCTGCTCACATTTTTCCAGCAAAAATACCAAAATTTACGATATTGTACTTGCTAGAAGAGTTAACAATATGACAACTAACGAGCTCGTTAAGCTAACGATGCTTTGAACAACTGGGCCCTGGAATTTTGGAAAATAGTCTCAAGGGACTCCAGAACTTATTCCAGTTAGCCTTGGTAAACAAACTATCCGTGTTTGAATTATCAAAGTTTCACTGTTTTTTTTTTTTTTGCATACAGGCAATTAGTTTGACCTTGATCAGAAGGCTCCTAGAGGAGCAGCATAACTCAAAACTGAAAACTGTCAAGAGGACGAGTTTTTCTGGGCCAGATTAGCTAGTTTCAGCTAATTAGGCCTCATCACTGACCCTCAGATAAATTCAAAATTCCATGGTAGAATTAATAATCCCTAAGAACTAGAAAGTGAAACCCACACTTTGTTGAAGAGCCCGGAGACTTTTTATGACTGCTACACATTCCCTTAACACCAGCTGTGGTGAAGTTAAATATGTTCTATGATGTATAATCCATGAAACTCTCGAGTGGACATGTTTCTTTTTCCTGGGCTAGACTAGCTAGTTTTCAGCCAATTAGGAAATTGTTGTGATTGTCATTTGAAGGGTTCAGTTCATTCTGCATATGAAACAGAAAGGGTGGAAGTTTATTGGTCAGTGCTATATTTATACAAATACTTTGGCCTGTACATGACAAAACTTGCATGAAGACCTGTGCAAATTTAGATCACCTTACACATCCACTTATGGATCTTCTTCTGGACTATCCTATGATCAGTAAAGATTCGGATCAGACTGTCATTAAGGTAACACATCCGTGCGTCATAGTGCAATTTTTTCCATCTCAAAAAAAGGGTCAATCTTTCTATGAAATTTTGTGATATTTTCCTTATTTATACTCAAAACATAGATTGTGGGTGCTCTTTAGAACCGCCTCAACGAGTACCCATAACCTAAGTCTAGGAGAAGAAATAAAGAAAAAAATGTATACCCCCGTAAACCCCCGTTTTCTCTTTATAAAGTGGGGTGTAAGTGGCTGTTCATTTCACGGGACTTGTTAGCGTAATGACAGTCTAATCTAAGACCTCACTGCCCCCCACAAGTCTAACTGTAGATTTTGGCATATGTGGCCACATTTGTAATATCACAGAAACCTAAAGATTAAAACCAAACATTTTGATACTGATTTGATATTTTTTATTTTTCTTTATTCTTTATATACTGTATTCAGTGTATTGTTTGGTGCATATAGTTTTATATTTTGACTTGTGATATGTTGTTATATTTAAAAGGGAATGGGTTTGTTATTAAGGTTACTGGCAATAGTCCACATGTTCAACCTTGTTGAATTTGACTCCTATTTGACAGTGTTTATCATGTGGACAAGTTTAATTATCATTGTAAGGTATGTGTGGACACCCCGAGTTCAGTAGTAGACATAAACCTCTGTATAAGTGCTCATCATAACACAGTTTTGGATATAGAAGTTTAAATATGGATCCTAAACATGTATAGATTATATTCTATATAATCTGTGTGACCAGCACAGACTCAAATCAACCTGCGCACCATGCACTATGACAAGACCTTATGCTTATGTCTCTTTGCATAGATATTAGCCTATAGTAGGTACATGCGATCAGCGAAGACTCTGACCAGACTGCCCAAATAAGACTGATCAGACTGCATGAATGGGCAGGCTGATCTGAGTCTTTGCTGATCGCTCAAGACTTCTTGTAGATTTTGTCATGCGCTGGGTCATATAATACAGTTGTGTAACATCTCTCTACTTTGGACTCCAGAAAACCCTCTGCTTTGGACTCAAATAACCACACACAAGTCTTCTGCTCAGCAGTCCAGAACAAACCAATAGGCCATTGTACCTGTGTAAAAATATTATTGAGCTTTTCTGATTTAAAAGCATCAATTATTATATACCCAGAAAATGTTCCGTTTACGTTCTACAGAAGTTACCGGTCAATATTTTTCCATATTGCCCGTAGTCAAGTTCATATTGCCCGTAGATAAGCAGTCACGTTCACAATAGAACTACTTTCAAATTTGTCCATTTCGATGCTAAAAATCGGCAGCCATCTTGTCGTGCGTATCGACTGAAAGAAAGTAAAACCAAACGAATATAGGTTCTGGCAAAGTGTATTAACCGCATTTTGTGCTGTCAAATATGACCTACCTGCAATCTCTTTAGATTTTCAATACTTTCTTCTAAAGAAATCAGGAGTATTTTGAAAGAAATATAACCGACGCTTCGGAAAAAATGGCGTCCTGTGTTGGGAAACGTCAATGTTTTTAATGATGTCACACCCACCAACGTTAACGTTGTCTTCGATTTGGCGCCATTGGGCGTGGTTTTCAAAGTGTAGGGAGGGAGACACTTAAAGACCTTCATTGTTTTCCATTTCAAACCACTTAAGATATATAATCTGATTTTATGTTCAGATTCCTATAACAGGCAATGCTGAATTCTAGACAGTTCAAGTTTTGGGTATATAATAAAAAGGTTATTGACTTTATATTGTGAAATATTCGGTACTCGTTCATATGGCGGAGACGCACTCGCAAGCTTGTGCGTCCTTCGCCATATGAATGCCATTTCAAACCACTTAAAGATATATAATCTGATTTTACGTTCAGATTCCTATACCAGGCAATGCTGAATTCTAGTAGACAGTTCAAGTTTTGGGTATATAATAAAAAGGTTATTGACTTTATATCGGTACTCGTTCATATGGCGAAGACGCACTCGCAAGCTCGTGCGTCCTTCGCCATATGAACTTGTGCTGAATATTTCACAATATAAAGTCAATAACCTATAAATACATTTTCCTATGTAATCTACACTTTTTGGGGGTCCATCTTTAAAGCATGCTATACCCCAAACCATGTTATGTTGACTAGTGTTATAAAGGGGTTGTGGTTTATGTGGTTCTGCTAATGTCAGATTGAGCTGGCTATGCATATGTGCAGTCTTCAGTGAATCTTTATGTAGATACTGAAGATTGATGAACCAAAGAGAAAACCAGAGGGGTCCCCCATATAGTGAAGTTCAGATCAGCTTTTGCAACCTTTAGTCTCAATACATAGAATCATAACAGTCTGACAGACCGAAGCAAACAGTGCAGACCCAGATCAGACTGCTCCGAAGGAGCAGTCTGATCAGGGTCTACCCTGTTTGCCATTCCATCTGCATATTTTGGACTCCTTGCTGGATTGAGAAGCAAATTTGTTAAAAGTTTAGAACTACAGCAAGTCTTCAAGGTGTAAGAATTGTTAGGACTTTTACGGTAGCACTACTTTTTGTGTGGAAGGTTCAGATAGCAAATTCTGCTATTGCATGGTCTTCAAGCATATGCGTTCAGTTAAGGGGAATAGATACACCTGGTAAATTTTTCACCATTTTTCAAAGAGAGACATTTTTAGAGCATTCTTGTTCGCTTTTCTATAAACTCTGCCCCATGGAAAAGGAAGTCTACTCTTAAAGAAAAGACTTTACTCCTTGGGAGCAAATTCTTTGAGAGTTGACCCCCATTGAGATAGGAAACAAAAATGCTTTTGAAGGAGTTGCCTCCCCTGAAGGTGTATCCATACCCCTTCAGACTCAACTTGGCTACTCAGAATTACAACCATCCCTGTATGCAAGAAGATGCTTTGAGTCACAGGACAGCCATATATGGTAAAAATCCTAAAAATTCGGACACCTTAAGGACCTGCTGTAATTCTAAATTTTTGACAACTTTGTTTCACGATCCAGCAAGAAGTCCAAAAGGTACAGAGGGAATGGCAAACAGTGTAGACCCTGATTAGACTGCTCCTTTAGGAGCAGTCTGATCTGGGTTGGCACTGTTCGTTTAGGCATATCTGTCCCAGTACTTAGGACCACTACGGCATTCAGTGAAGTCTGATTAGGCTGCATAGATGTGCAAGCTTCTCAGAGTTTTTGCTGGATGCATATGATCAATGACCCATTTTTCTTATACTGAGACCTAAACTATCTCTGCAAGCGCAGAATGTTGAAATAATGTTGAAAGGTGTTTTCAACATTGATTCAATGTTTGAGTGCCTGCAGGGTTGTGGATGTACAGCCTGATCTGATTTATTGCTATTCACACCTGTCATAAAGCAGGTATTGTTGTAATGGGATGGTACTAAGGCTGCACAAATGTGAAGGCTGATCTTGCTCTTGTGATTATTCATCATCGTGCTAGTTTTGTTATTGCCTGTTTTGTATGACTGTTGTGATCTTAAATTGAAGATTATATTTTGTATATGCCTCCTAGATTCGTCATCATTTTCATTGTTTAACTTGTTGTTATTGCTCATTAAACCTCTAGTCCTTCCCAAATGAAGAACTTAAGTGTGTTTATTTCCAGTCCTCGATAGTGATAAGAAATTATCCATGCGGCCGGTCTCGTGGTTGTCATAGTCAAGCCATCGACATACGTGGGCTGATTGATATGTGATGAGCCTCGTATTGAAGAAGGTACACAGGGATAATCTTTTGAAGCCCTACTATTCTCAAACTGTATAAGGCCTTGTGCCCAAGGACTGGTCTCATTTGGTCAGCTTATACTGAAGAGGTAGCACTCTAAAGTAAACAAGACAAGCAGCTTTTGCAAAATGGACAAAATCGGTGAAAGAGCAGTGATTCAATATTTGCATAAAAAAGGTTTAACACCTGAGGATATGTATAATGGTATGGGCCCCGTCAAGCGATTTTGGTACTTATCGCCTATGCGAGCAGCGAAGGTTCAGGCGAGCCTGCGCATCCGCGCAGTCTCGCCAGAACCTTCGCTGCTTGCTCATACAAGCAGTGAATCAAGAGGAACCTTCAGACAGAAAGCCATATCCCTGGCCCCTCTGAATGGCCGGGCATGCGCAGTTGACATTTGTCATGACGGAATGCTCGAAGACACAAATTCGCTTGGCGGGGCTCATATGGTAGCAACACTAGAAAAAGATGCCCATTCATATGCAAAAGTGAAAAGGTGGGTGACAGAATTTAAGCATGGCAGACAGAGCCTTGAAGATGACCGCTGTCCTGGATGGCCTGTCAATGCTGCAATCCCAGAAATGGTCAATAAAGTCCATGATATTGTTATGACTGACAGATGAGTCACAGAAAGATCTATAGCCAGTAGAGTTGGCACTTCACAGGAAAGAGTACATTCCATTCTGACAAGAGGATCTTGCAATGAGAAAGCTTTCGGCCTGATGGGTACCGAGACTTTTGGCAGTTGATCATAAGCACACCAGACACATTATCGAGTGCTAATCATACCCTTTTGAGGAAGATCTTGCCAACTTTCATCAGAGTCCTCACTATGGATGAAACATAGGTCCATCATTTTACCCCAGAGGCCAAACAACAATCGAAACAATGAAAGCACCCTGGCTCACTCCCTACAAAGAAGGTCAAAACTGTTCCATCAGCTGGGAAGGTTATGGCCTCGGTTTTCTGGGATGCAGATGGTATTCTGCTAATAGATTACAGATTATAGACAAACAATCAATGGCACATTCTATGCTTCACTTCTGTTTCAGTTACGGTAAAATATTAAACTTACGTGCCACGACAAGCTCACTAAAGGTGTGTTGTTCCATCAGGACAATGCTCCTGTTCACAAGCCTGTGATTGCTATGGCTGCCATTCACGACTGTGGCTTTAAATTGATTGAGTATCTGCCTTATTCACCTGATCTCCCTCCATCAGACTTCCATTTTCCAAAACTGAAAACGGCTATTTCAGGCACCCACTTTCAGTCCGATGATGACGTGGATTACTTTATGAACAGCCAAGAAAAGGAGTTGTGTAAAAGTTGCATTGAGGCCCTTAAACACTGCTGGCAAAAGTGTATAGAGACTGAAGGGGATTATGTTGAAAAATAATACAATATGTCCAATAAAATTCAATATGAGGCTCACAATACATGTATATCAATGAGCCCTGGTAATAAAACAAGCATTAACCCTTAGATGCCAAAGAAAACTCCTGAAAGTGTTTGTCATCTGCTGCACTTCCAACAAACTAGCCAATAGTGTAGGCCCTGATTAGACTGTCCTTTGAGGAGCAGTCTGATCTGGGTCCATACTGTCTGCAACAATGACTTAAAGCAAGCAGCACGCAATAAAGCAGAGGACAGTTGTTGTGATTGACTTCTTAAGGGTTAAACATAAACTATACTCATACGAGAACTGTTCAAATATGTATGCAAGTAGAACGTTTTCTCATGCACTAATGGAAAAATCACCTGGAAATAAATATCACAGCGTAGAAAAACATTTTACCTATACATTGACACCAAACCTGTTAAAATCCATCCACTTTAGCCATGTATATCGTTCGACAAACACTGTCTACTCTTGTATACTAAAACAAAACATGGTTTGAAGAAGGTCAAAGTACGCCCTTGAAATACGGTCCTATATTAAGAATCGTTGTATTCTTGGTATACGGTGCAAAGACATTTTTGATGAAATATTTTCGGTTTATGGGCATAATGAAATGTCTTTTCCGACAGTTTTTCGTTGGTGTAAGAACAGCTGTGGGCTAGGCTCAACAGAAGATGCACCAAATGATCGTCGGCCGAAAAGAGCAACATCTGCCAAGATGGTTGCTAGAGTGAAAGAAATAGTTGCTACCGATGCACGATACACCACTGGGCAAATAGCTAGTATGGTTGGCATCTCATTAGGAGCAGCTCATACAATTCTGAAACGGGATTTGAAAATGAGAAAGATCTGTGCTAGATGGATTCCCCATCTGTTGACAGATGAGCGCATCTGTTGACAGATGAGCAGAAAAAGACACGCGTTCAGTGCGCCAAGAAGTTGCTTAAAAGTTTCCAAATTACAATGCACGGTCTTTCGCTAATGTCGTCACAGGTGACGAGACATGGGTTCACTTTTTTGAGCCAGATTCAGAACAAAATATGGGCACCAAAGTATTGCAAAAGACCATGCATTGCAAAGCAGACCATGAGCGTCAAAAAGGTAATGTATGCCATATTCTTTTCAAATCAGGGCCCTGCTATTCAGGTTGCTGTGCCTAAAGGCAAATCTGTAAATGCGAAGTTTTACAAGAATAAAGTTCTTCGAAAATTGAAGAAATATTTCAAAGAACGAAGACCCGCAACTGGTTCGGCCAATGTCAGATTGCTACATGACAATGCGTCATCGCACAAGGCGTTCATTGTGCAAGACTATCTGAAGCAGGAAAAGGTTGTTGAACTCCCTCACCCCCCGTATTCCCCTGACCTTGCCCCGTGTGACTTTTTGTTCCCGCGGCTGAAAAAATACCTTTCTGGTCGAAAATTTGTAGTGCAAACACCTCGGTTCTGCAATATTCCAGTGCCTTCATAGTATACCTCGAAAAGACTACCAAAATGCATTCAATGATTGTATCAGAACACTGAAAGTTTGTATATCTGTTAAAGGGGAATACTTTGAGGGGACAAAATAAAAATTTTTCATTGAAATCTATCACAGAATCATTTTTATGTGCTTAGTTGCATTCATATTTGAACAGTCCTCGTAAAATGCAGAGAAATGGCACAAGGTATTGACTGTTTTTGTATATTATTATAAGAAGTCCCGTATTTTAAGAAAATATTGTTAAGAGGTATCGCATCTGAGCCTACTGCCTGCTTATTTCTCTTGGAGATGACAGACATCAATGATTGAGATCAATAAGACTGAACAGGGATTCGTCAAATACACACTAAACACTTCCTGCAGGTCATACTTCATTTATTTATAAAATATATATTGATTCCAAATTTTAATATTAGTTAAGTATACATGGTTCCAACCACCAACAACAATAGACTGAAATAAAATGTTAATAATACTGTTATAAATCACACAGTCAAAAGACTGCAGACTGTGACCCATTGTATACTAGTAGACTCTTCCATTGCTATATGTTGGACAAGTCCATTTGTCATATAAGGGATGCCAGGCCTATTTTTCATTTTTATTCCATTTTTGATGGAAAATTCTGTTTAATAGCAAATAGTGCAGGCCCTGATCAGATGCCACATTCTGATCTTGGCCTGCACTGTTAGCCAAGGTACCCCTTCAGGGGTTGCCCGCATGCAATGGGTTAAGAGTGATGTCTCTAGCCTGCTCATGTGACACTACCTGTAGCCAGTAGTTTTTCAGCTGTTTCATATGATTTTTGTATGCATGTAAGTGTGAGTATGTGTGTTTTACATCCCACCAACAGCTAAGGTCATATGGAGACAGGACCTCGGTTTAAAGACTCATCTAAAAGTCTGGGGAAGTCTGGGATTGACCCCTGATTTATGAGGTGAGTAGCATAAACCACTACACCATAGAGGCTTCTGCTAAAGGTGGAAAATGAAGATGGTAATAGAAAATACGTAGTTTAATAAAATGAAGAAAAGAACTCTGACTTTAATGTCCACCCCTGGCCATACGGTTACACATGTGAGAAGCCATGTTCTGCAACTTTCTTCAGGTATACCAGTTTTAGCCATCTGATTTTTGATCAAATCAATATAAGAGAAATACTCTTGAAGGGCTAAAAACCTCAAATAAATTAGTTAGAAGAAATCTAAGCATATTTTTAAGGGGTGTTGATACACCTGACAGTAGATAACTCTTGCAAATATTACTGACTCCTTTATCAAAAAGGGTCAGCTCTTAAAGGAAAGAATTTGCTCCTGCTCTTAAAGGAAAACATTCACTCAAAAGGAGCCAATTCTTTCCTTTAAGACTGACCTTGTTTTTTTTTTTTGGAGCGTCTCAGTGTACTGGTAAGCCAACAGGAAGTCCCCATCAAAGTTGTTTCCCTTTGTAAAGATTGCAGTGAATATACACGAAGTATCCATTCACTCCTGCAAAAGTATTTTTGTTTAACATGTCAATAGGGGTCAACTCTTAAAGGAAATAATTTGCTCCTGAGGAGCAAATTCTTTCCTTTAAGAGTAGGCTCCTTTTTCAGTAGGACAGGGCTTATAGAAAAGCGAACAGGAAGTCCCAAAAGTTGTCTCCCTTTGAAAAATGGCAGAAAAATCTGCCAGGTGTTCCCATTCCCCTTAAATACTACAGCCATTAAAGAATGTGATCCCATAACCTCCATACGGATGGATCCCAAAATATATAGATTTTTCTATACAATCTACACATTTTTGCTCGGATATAACAAAAGTTTGTATAACTAACACAGATTCTGCTTTGAACCCCAACAGTAGTATTATAAAGAGGTTGTGGTCTATTGATAGTAAAAAAATATACCTCTGATTATAAAAATAATGGAATGACCTGTTACACCTGCTTCAAAGAAGGTATAGGGATCTGGATTTCTGAACAACCAATTTTGTACTCGTCAGCCCGGCTGCAAGTAATTGACATTCTCTTACCCTAAAATACATATTAACATACTGACAGACAAATATACAAATAATGAGGCATACAACATAACACCCACCACTTCTCACACTAGCATGAAACTATTAAACATAAAATGGGATTTCATCTGTATAATCTATTGCTTATATGCCAGGAACAGATAAAGTGGGTATTTTGTGATAACTGGATGATAGCTTTGGTCAATATTCCATAAAAACCTATGTTGTGGGTATTCATTAGAACCGCCTCAGTGAGGCGGTTCTAATGAATACCCATAACATAGGTTTATATGAAGAAATAAAGAATACTATCCTTCAATTATCACAAAATACCCACCTTATCTGTCCCTACGTTATAAAATGTACAGTAATACTTCAATGACTCAAACACAGACGGATTATTTACCATGCCTGATCAAAATTATTCTGAAGTCTCTAGATTTGTTTGTTTGTATTGGAGTTTAACGACCCAGTCAACACTATTTAGGTCATTTTTGAGCCGGTCAGTTTACCTATCCACACGTTCCTGGGCAGGCTTATACGTAAGCGGTTAACCAGTACAGTGCACATTGTTTCGCCAGAAACTGAAGTCTCTAGAGGTTTATCTGACAAATATTTAGGGACAAGAGGACCATGATGGTCCTATATCGCTCACTTAAGCTAACAGATCTGAACACTTAATATTTAAGTTCACACAAGCAGACTGCTTTAAGATTGATGTATAAATTTTATGTTCAAAATAGATGCAAGGATGGTTCAAACTGAAATACCAATGCTGTAAATGGCAAGCAGTGCTGTTGTTTCACTCAAGAGACTTGAAAGTGTTTTCCCTATTTGAGTCTATGTACAGCATGTGACCCCAAGGGCAGAGCCATATTCGACTCCAGTGTCATAAAGAGAACAATTACGGTAGAATATGTTCTAGAAAGGGTTATCCTTTGGAAGCAAGGAATACACCACAGAACTGGAAATTTGGAGTGTACATGTTTTCTGGGCCAGACTAGCTAGTTTCAACCATTTAGGCCTCATCAGTGACCCTCAAATATTTTCAAAATTCCACAATGGAAACCATGATCCCAAAGGACAAGAAAATATAAACTACACTATGATGTAGGGCAGGGAGACTTTACGGCCGCCACACATTCCCAGACAACAGCTGTAGTGACGTCAAATATGTTCTAGAAAGGGTTATCCTTTGGAAGCAAGGAATACACCACAGAACTGGAAATTTGGAGTGTACATGTTTTCTGGGCCAGACTAGCTAGTTTTGGCCACAAGACAGCTATATTATTCTATGTACAAACAAGTGGGGCTATTTTTGACAAGGCTATAATTTGAACAATCTTGGCAGCAGTTTTGATAAAGCTATATACAAAATCCCAAAGGCCTGTGCCTTCTGGTTTCAGACAAGAGGTCTTTAAAGGTGTTCTCCATATAAGTCAATGTAAAACAAGTTGCCCCAGGGGCAGGGCCTTTTTTGACAAGAGGGCTATAATTTGAACAATCTTAGTAGAGGTCCATTAGATGAAGCTACATACCAAATATCAAATGGCCTGGGCCTTCAGGTTTCATACAAGCAAGTTTCTAAAGGTTTTCCTTATATGGGTGACTGTAAAACAAGGGATCCCTGAGGTGGGCACAATTTTTCGCCCGAGGGCTACAATTTGAACAACCTGAGTAGAGGACCACTAGAAGGTACTTACTAAACATTTACCAAATATCAAAGGCCTGGGACAACAAAACATACAAAATATCAAAGGGTCCCCGACCTGTGTCTTCCGGTTTCAGACAATAAAACATACCAGCCTGGGACTTCTGGTTTCAGACAGAGATTTTAAATCTTTTTCCTATATAGGTCTTCGTAAAACTTTAGTAACCATTAGGGCCGGGCCATTTTTGACCCCAGGGCTATAGTTGCAACAATCCTGGTAGAGGACCACTAGATAAAGCAACGTATCAAATATCAAAGGCCCTGCCATTCTGGTTTCAGACAAGATGGTTTTTAAAGGTTTTCCCCATATGGGTTTATGTAAAACAAGAGTGGTGCCCTTTTTGGCACAGGGCTACAAATTGAACAATCTTGGTAGAGGTCCACAAGATTTTGCTAGGTACCAAATATCAAAGGTAGGGTTGGACCATTTTTATCCCAGGGCTATAATTTGAATATTCTTGGTAGAGGTCCACTAGATAAAGCTACATACTAAATACCAAATGCATGGGCCCAATGAATTCAGACAAAAAGATTTTTTGGAATGTTTTCTAATAGGGATTATCAACTAAATGATAATCCCATTTATTTGGTGCGAATGAATTGGATGGACTGTCATTATGGGTCACAATTGCAGCTCCAGGGTGGTAGTTCGCTTATAATTAGGTTTAAACAAAGTCTGATCGTATTTTCCATCTCGTATCGGCCATGACAGTTGGTCCAGGTCACTGAGCGCTTGCACCTTGTATGTTGTTCAGTAGTCAGGCGTCTTGTAGAACTGGAAGGTGATTTAACGTCTTGCGCAGGCTCAGGGAAACCTTCCTTTTCCGTTTTTCCAAATCCTGCAAAAGGAAGTCGCCATTTTTTAAGGAGAATCAAAAAACCCACCCACCCACCGCTGTCATTGTGGTCTTGTTGGCAGTCCAGGAAGTTTTTACATTATACTGCCGAAAGTTCTTTTGATTTCAGGTTTCTAATTGGATTGTTCATCATTTGATCCTGATGCAAACAGTTGAAATGGACGAAACCAAAGACTGATGTTCAAAGGGGCGCTGTGGACAGTTGTGTTAAGTTTAGAGTTGCCTTGCACTTTCTTCACCGAGACATGCTAATGATAAACT
Source organism: Lucinisca nassula (assembly GCA_963580285.1). Lineage (NCBI taxonomy): Eukaryota > Metazoa > Mollusca > Bivalvia > Lucinida > Lucinidae > Lucinisca > Lucinisca nassula. The sequence goes on from OY757012.1 coordinate 186,908,447, forward strand.
CAAGTGGGGGCGGAATTCAGCGGAATTCAGCATTCGATGGGGGGGACGCTTTGCTTAGATAGCTGTTAGATTCTAATGAAACTTTACGCCTTGAGCCTAAGTTTGTTCATTTCAGAATTTTTCTATTTGAACTGGGTGGCTTCTCCCTCATGGAACTGGTTAGCCATACCCTGAGGGTATGTTTCCACCTGGGTCATACTAAAATATTTCTAAATAACTTTTCTATTTGAACTGGGTGGCTTCTCCCTCATGGAAGTGGTTAGCCATAGCCCGAGGGTATGTTTCCACCTGGGTCATACTAAAATATTTCTAAATTGCAAGTCATAGGTCAGGTTTGAACGCGCAGCCGGGGCTGTTTGGATATATAATATGGGATGGATTACATGATACGCTTTGCACAATGCGGAAGGTGTTGTGGAATGCGTGTCATGGAGTGCATTTTGGTGTGCACATTTTATACGAAGTGCACAATGTCAGGATTAGTTTGAGTGCACAATAGTCTGTGCATAATGTTTGGAATACAGTGGAGCGTACAAATAGGATGTGCGCAGTATTTGGAGTGTTAAAAAATTTGGAGCGTACAAACAGGATGTGCGCAATATTTAGAATGCTAAAAATTGTGGAGCGTACAAACAGGATGTACGCAATATTTGGAATACTCTATTTTAAAAAATTTGGAGCGTACTATAGGAGGTGCGCAATTTCTGGAGTGTTACAAAATTTGGAGCGTACAAATAGGATGTGCGCAATATTTAGAATGCTAAAAAATTGTGGAGCGTACAAACAGGATGTACGCAATATTTGGAATACTGTTTTTATAAAAAATTGGAGCGTACTATAGGAGGTGCGCAATTTCTGGAATTTTACAAAATTTTGGAGCACACATTTGGAGTGTGCACATTTTGGAATACTCAAAATGACAAAATTGGAATTCACAATATTTTGAGTGCAACTATTTTAATAATTCAGTCCTCGTGCGTGCAAGCTGGATCATACATTGTCACTGCGTCCCCCCCTCTTCGATCTGAATCTACTCGGTGTCCAAATACTGCCAAATAAAAACAAGACTGTGTAAAACAAGTCAACAAGACAGCTTTATTGAAATAATATTTTATTAAACTATATATTTTGCATCAGGAAATGTGAATAAATAATTTTATTTTATTTCTCTGTATGTTTTTTGTACAAGTGAGTATTTGTTGTACAAGTGAGCATCCTAAATAAATATCAAATAGAGGATTCAAAATATATGGCAGAATCACTGAATCATGAAGTGGAATTAAGTTCCTTAATTGAGTTTAGACAACCACCATGCAGCGCTTATAGTCAGGTATAGTTGACCTTTCGCGGGGGTTTCTGAGAGCCTATCTCATATGTCTTTGTTGGTTTGGTGCGCGCCAAAGCAGCAGCTTTTTCCTTACGGATTTAAATTAATTGTTGTTTATGAGACGTTTGTTAATATATTAGTGTGTCAATGACATTGTCATACTTGCATTTACTGTGCTGTGTTTCCACATTGTGTTTCTTCTTTATATGTGAAACAATGGGTGACAGTGACACTGATGACATGCCCCATAACGGCACAGAGAAGGACAGCTTCAATTTTGACGAATGGGAAACGGGATTAGGATTAAGCAGGAAAGTAACGCAAATACTACGTCAAGAGGAACTGACTTCTAAGACAGCACTCAAGCTTATAAAGCTGAAAGACTTGAAAGAGCTAGGTCTCCCGCTGGGATCCGTGAAAATCATAGAAAATGAAATTCAGATTTGGAACAAAGGTCAGAACACTTCGGACAAAATAGGAAACAGTGAAAATGGCACTTCGGACTTGACTATTAACGCAGAGATACTGGCTGGGGCAGGTAAGACTCTTGATGTTCTCTTGAATGATCAGCTGCCTCTATCAGATAATCCTACATGTAAACCTGGGCTATTCGGACAAATGGACCCTCGCACGATCCTTACCTTAAAATCCCAGACTAACAAGGCTGTGCATATCACACAATTCCTTACTGAGAAATGTAAACGTAGAAGGCAGAGCAGACGTAAAGAATTTGTTCTTAAATCGGGGTCCGGTAATGCGGAAACTCTTGTGTTAAAGGCCAATGAGGAACATCCATATTTGGGAATTTTTATAGAATGGGGTGTGGCAAATATGCGCCTGTTAAATCATTTACTGGCTACACAAAAACTTAGCAGTAATGACATTGAGTTCTATTTGGCGCATACTACCAAAATCTTTGAATTCGCCGAGAAATATGAATGGAATAGTGTTTTGAACTACGACTATGCGTAGCATGAGCTGCAAGCTAAGCACCAGTTCCAGTGGGGAACTTTTTCTCCTAACATGGAACTACAGTTACTTGTCCCAAAGTGCCCTCGCCAGGGGGCGAATATTGCCGCTCAGCAGTACTTACCATCTGAAGACTGCAAGCTATTTAAGGCTAGAGGTTCAGGCCCTTTCAGAAGCTCATGTAAATATCGCCATATGAAAGCAAAAACCCCTAATGAGCAGAGTTCCAAGCCGAAAGGACCAAAAAACATGTAACGGGCCGCTCTACAGCATTAAATTACGAAGCTTGGGAGGAGGAGCTTCCACAGGACCACCAGCATCGTGAATTCTTACTCTCAGGAATAAAAAATGGCTTTCACATCGTTCATCCCGACAACATAAAAAAATTCGTTGAAATAGATAACTATCGGTCACCTACTGATCAAAGTGTGCGCGCGCAGGTCGCGAACCAAATTTTAACTTAAATTGAAAATAGGCGGTATAGGATCATTAGTGATAAGTCTCATATTGTTTCGGCTCTGGGCGCTATCCCAAAGAAAAATTCCCCTAAAATTCGCTTAATTCATGATGCTTCTAGACCCTGTGGATATGCCTTAATGACTACGCCTCTACAAATCATTTTAAATATCAATCTCTCCAAGATGCGGTTGATTTAGTGACTCCGGGTTGTTATTTCGCCAAGATTGACCTCGCCAATGCATATCGGTCTGTTAAATTACATCCTTCAAACTTCAAAGCCACTGGGTTAAAATTGCAATTCAAAGGCGAAAAAACATTTACTTACCTAATTGACGAACGCCTTCCCTTTGGAGCCGCCCGCTCCCCAGAGATTTTTAATTATATAACTCAGGCCGTCCGAGAAATCATGGCGAAGAAGGGATATAAAACAATTGTGTGTTATCTTGATGATTTCCTGATCGTGGCTCAGTCATATGATGAATGTTTGGAGACCTTCAATGAACTCCTGCGTCTCCTGAGAAAAGTTGGATTTCACAGTAATTATAGCAAAATAGAGGGCCCCACGTGTTAACTTGTTTTTCTTGGGATACTTCTAAATTCTGTAAATATGACCTTAACAATACCGGAGCCCAAACTGACTGAGATCGAAACGTCAATGAAGCGTTTTATGGTATCCTGGAAAGTTTCAAAATGTGACATTCAAAGTTTAGTAGGCAAACTAAATTGGGTTACACAATGCATATACGGGGGCAGATTTCACCTACGGAGGTTAATTAACAAATCTAACAAGCTTCGTAAACCTTGGCATAGGACTCTTGTTACTCGTGACATGAAACGGGATCTACTTTGGTGGCTTAGTTTTATGCGTACTTTCAATGGCACTATGCCTATGGTGGACTGTAGACCGGCCACGCCGGTGTCGATCGATGCCTGTAAATTAGCTGGAGGGGCTTTCTATCACGGAGATTTCGTGCACACCCCTTGGCCTAATGAACTCTTATCTCTCCCTATAAACTATCTGGAAGTTATGGCCTTGGAACCAGCTGTGGTTCGCTGGGCGCCCTTGTGGCGTAAAAAAAAGTTTATATTCACTGTGACAATGTAACAGCGTGCTCTATTATAAACAAAGGATCTTGTAAAAACTCTCAAGTCATGGATTCACTAAGGCGCGTTTTCTGGTATTCTGCAGTATTCAACTTTCGCCTTCGGGCGGTTTATTATAGAGGGGGATCAAACCACGGCATTTTTCGATGGAATAAAGCGCGGTGAATATTTTCCCCAAAATTTCCATGGGGGAGATTTTTTTCTCAAACTAGTAGACACACTCCAGTCCACTAGTACAATCAGAAAAATTGCATGTTTACATTTTATGTATTATCAAATAAATCACTGGTATAATACTTAAACTTCAATAATTAACAGTATTTGCAATAACTAAAGATTGTCTGAATATATGATCTGTCTGAAATTAGGTTCTTTTACTCAGAAACAGTTTTCATGCAATTGCAAGGAGTGCCTAATGTCTGACAATAACAGGCTTTATTTTGCAAAACAATTGTTTCTGAAGTGTTAGAACACTCATTACCAAATAACAATACAATTCTTAGTTTGAGAGATAAAAACTACGATTTTCGTCGTCACGAAAATACGTGACATTGCTCATTCATAGGTAAATAATTACTTTCATTACATCTGGGTGGGATTAAATAATTGTTCAAACATACTTACATGAAAAGATCAGCAAAGGGCATCCCTGTTCATGCTCATACAGATAGGAAACTGTTGGCAACTTGCATTTGTTTGTGGGTACTGTGTAAACTATCACTGGGTTAAAATTAGTCAATACAGCTAAAAATATACTAAGGGTTTTTCCATCTCCAAAATAGATAGTGAAGAAAGCCAAGATATTCCAAATGACTATCCACAAACAAATACCAAGCGTGAGGAGATGGAAAAATCGTGATTTTTGCCTTATTTTGGCAACACGATCGTGAGGTCAAAATGCATGGAAAAATCGTGAAACTCACTCCTAATGGGTGAAAGTTGGCAGGTATGATCAAACGGCTTAGCCGACGGAGCCAGTAGGCTTCACGAACCGGGAGGATTACACCGGCTACTTCAAATTATGTCTAATACAGGTCATATCTAATTTCAGAGATTCGTGACTCCCTTGAAAGCGAATTAGACAGAGACGTCGCTTTCTATACCAGCCAAGCTTTTTCTGACAACACAAAGAGGACATATAGGACACACAGAAAATCTTATAACGACTTTTGTCGCCGCATGGGATATTCGCCTGTACCTGCTTCCTCTTTAACTTTATGCAGGTATGCATCTTTTCTTGCGCGGAGGATGAAATTTAACTCAGTCAAACAATATCTCAATGTAATTCGTCTTTTACACTGTGCATGGAACTTACCTAATCCCTTACAAAATAACTTTCAGCTCGCTCATGCAATGAGAGGAATAAGACGTCATCTAGGCGATTTAGTTGTGCGGAAAAAGCCTGTGACCCCTGACATGCTGAAGCAGATTCTACAGTGTCTGGATATATTTTTATCTTTTGACGCAGCCATCTGGGCTGTTTGCTTGACTATGTTTTATGGATTTTTTCTCCGTAGTAATGATATGATAAACTCAACGGTCAACTTTGACCAGTCTAAACATTTACGCAGACGTGATATTTTATGTTTCCCATGGGGATGTTTACTTCACTTTCGTTGGAGTAAAGTGATTCAGTTCAAATCTAGAACATTTGACGTGCCATTACCGCGTCTGAAAACATAATGTTTTATGTCCTGCCAGGGCTGTTTGCAACTACTTGCAGAGGTCAATGGGTGCCAGTTTAGATGGCCCCGCCTTCACCTTTCTATCAGGCAATCAAGTTAAAGTCCTCTCTCCTGATAAATTTATCAAACGCATTCGTGAATGCTTGAGCTCAGTGGAGGGCGGACCTAATGAGATTGCCTGTCATTCATTTAGACATGGATCTTAAAGTTTTGGCAATGCAATTGGCGTTTCTAGTGATTCCATAAAATTAATGGGCGATTGGAAATCATCTTGCTACTCTGTGTATATTGACAACAATGTAAAAACACGCATGGACATAGTTCGCCGTATGCAGGAAAATGTATGATAAACTCTACACTACTTCCTACCTTTGGGTCTTTGGACGGTTAATTTTCCACTTACAAGGAGTATGACTTTAGTGGTTTAAATAACACTATATATTTGTCTATGTTTATGCAATCATATTCTTATCATTAACGGTCAATTTATCTGTGTTTAGGTTTATGCAATTATAAAATATTGCGCAGTATATGTTTTGTTTTTGTGGCAGGTTCATGAGCGGGTGAATGACGCGCAATATGACTATAAATCACTGACTTTGATATATGCTTTCTTCAATTATATGTATACATGTATTTCTTTGTTTGTGAGCACGCTAGTCTTTCTAGTATTGGAGTTGTTTAATAAGTTAGTAATAAAGCTCCCAGTTTCCCCCTATCCTGTCTTGGTGTTTTGTTTAAGTGGAATTAAGTTCCTTAATTGAGTTTAGACAAACCACCATGCAGCGCTTATAGTCAGGTATAGTTGACCTTTCGCGGGGGTTTCTGAGAGCCTATCTCATATGTCTTTGTCAGTTTGGTGCGCACCAAAGCAGCAGCTTTTTCCTTACTTATTTAAATTCCCACCCAAAATTGTTACCCTCCCTATTTTATTTTTTTATCAAAATATGTGTACATGGTCAGAATGTGAGGACGGTTAATTTTCCACTTACAATTATTTACACTGCTCTTACAAACTTATGCAAGGAGTATGACTTTAGTGGTTTAAATATCACTTTATATTTGTCTATGTTTATGCAATCATATTCTTATACTTATCGGTCAATTTATCTGTGTTTAGGTTTATGCAATTATTACATATTGCGCAGTATATGTTTGTGCTTTTGTGGCAGGTTCATGAGCGGGTGAATGACGCACAATATGATTATAAATCACTGACTTTGATATATGCTTTCTTCAATTATATGTATACATGTATTTCTTTGTTTGTGAGCGCACTAGTCTTCCTAGTATCGGAGTCGTTTAATTAGTTAGTAATAAAGCTCCCAGTTTCCGCCTATCCTGTCTTGGTGTTTTGTTTAAATATAGGTCAGTGTGACCTAGATATATTTTTATGTCATTCATCAGGTCACATGGAATTGATTATTCAGATATGAAGTTTCTCCATCAAATAGTATTCAAGATATAAGGCAAAGTCAATGAAACATGAAATATAGGTCACACTGGCCTAGATATTTTGAGGTCAATCATCTGGTTGCAATGATTGAAGTAATATCCCTGGTATAACATTTCTCCATCAAAATGGTATTCAAGATAATAGGCAAAATCACTGAACCATGAAATATAGGTCACTCTAACATGGATATATTTTGAGGTCAATCATCGGGTCACATGGAACTAATAATCCAGGTGAGACATTTTGTCTATCAAATAGTATTCAAGATAACACAAAACCACTGAACCATGAAATATAGGTCAAACTGACCTGGATATATTTTGAGGTCAATTATGGGTCACATGAAATAAATAATCCAGGTTTTTTATTTGATGTTCAACATCCCTGTCAACACTTTATAGGTCAATTGGAGATGTTGCTTCCAATTTCGTGGGACTTTTACCCAACATTGAGATGAAATGACATCTCAAGCCCTGACGCCCAAAGAAACCAATAGGGTTTATAAGCATGGACAGTCCGACTTGCACCGCTTTGCCTTGGCAGGCTTAGATCCTCTAAGCAGTTTACCAGTACTCGTGTGCGGTCGGATTCAGCTCTACATGGAAGCATCGTGCAGCCCATTTATTTCTTCAAGCCCCGATGGGCGGGGGCTGATAAATAATCCAGGTATGACATTTCTCCATCAAATAGTATTCAAGATAATAGGCAAAATCACTGAACCATGAAATATAGGTCACACTGACCCAGATATATTTTGAGGTCAATCACCGGGTCACATGAAACTAATAACCCAGGTATGACATTTCTCCATCAAATAGCATTCAAGATAACAGGCAAAATCACTGAACCATGAAATATAGGTCACACACTGACCAGATATATTTTGCGGTCAATTATTGGGTCACATGGAACTAATTATATAGGTATGACATTTCTCCGTCAAATAGTATTCAAGATAATAGGCAAAATCACTGAACCATGAAATATAGGTCACAATAACCTAGATATATTTTGAGGTCAATCATGGTGTCACATGGCACTAAAATCCCAGGTATGACATTTCTCCAACAAATAGTCTTCAAGATATATGGCAAAATCACTGGACCGTGAAACGTAAGTCATCATGACCTTCACCCTTTTACACTTGAACCAATGTCACATGGTTTGCTGATGTATAACCAATTGTGTCTATAACAGTTCAGCATAATGGAAAGGTATACAACAAATTACAAAGGTGTCCTAGATTTTGACCCCTAGCCCCACCCCATCCCTTCCACTCCCAGGCATGAACCCAGGGGTGTGTTGTCTTGGAATCTCAGAAGACACTCCCAGGTACCCAAGTTGTAAAGTGATGAGCGACTGTTGAGATATAAGCATTTCAAAAACTTTAATACAGAATTACATAGGTGTTCTAGATTTTGACCCCTAGCCCCACCCCGGGGCAGGAACCCAGGGGTCTGTTGTCTTTGAACATCAGAAGACTCTCCCAGGTACTTAAGTTCCAAATATGAGTGCTCTGTGATGAGTGACTGTTGAGATATAAGCATTTGAAAAACTTTAACGCAATGTGACGGGAACGCACATGCAAACGTGCATGTGGACAACCAAGGTGACAACAACAGCTCTCCATGTACTTCATACAGGCGAGCTAATAGTATGTGAATACCCCCTCTTATCTGGGGGTTTGAATTATTTCCTGTCTAGAAAAAATTTCCACAGTCCCAAAGGTGTTTGACCCATTCAAGTTTGATTGTATAAATGCATATTTAAATTGATGCAGATGTGCCTAGATCCCCAGAGCCAAGAAAAAATAAAAATGTATTCTAAAAATCGACTGAGATTGGGCTTTTATCATGTTACAACTACGCAACCAGAAGTTTAGCAATAAGACTTCTCCCCGTTGTATGTCTGATGCTGTTTGCAATGATAATCAAAGGTGTGCGGTCGCACCAAGTTGAACTTTCTATCATGTACTTCTGAACAGGTATTAGAGATGAATGACAATGTTGGCGGGACGACTGCGCAGTTGATTTGCCGAAACTTTCAGACAACTGACGCAACATAAATGACATGTTAAAATATCCGGCGTAAATCTGAAGAAGGCGGAATTGTAGTGGTACAGATTTTTGGACAATCCCTAAGCTCCACCCCCACTTTCTGTGTGAGCCGAATTTACCGGTATTCAATGTGCTAAATATGGATTAAGGACTCTTTGTACATTTGACAAACACTTCTGATGTAAATTCTTGTTCAGCGGGTCATTGTGTTTTGACATATTTGCACTTTAATGAACAGAGGAGAGATGCTGTATTGCTAAACTGCTAGTTTCACAGTTGTAACAAGTCCATGAAATGAACACCCCTCTAAACCCACTTTATTTTAAATAGAGAAAACTGGGGTTTATAGAGGTATACATTATTTTCTTATTTCTGCTCCAAGACTTAGGTTGTGGGTACTCATTAGAACCGACTCCAAAAAATACCCACAATCTTAGTTCAGAGTATAAATATGAAAAATACTACAAATTTTCACCAGAAAATTAGCTGTTTTTTAGATATTAAATTATGCACTATGTCACACGGATGTGTTATCAAAACAGATTTTGTAAGACAAAGATTCCTGAGCTCTGACAAGAAACAACACAGCATCTTTATCACAGTATAATTGGAATGGTTTCTCTTTTTATGATGAGGAATCAGAAATTATCAGAAAAAATAGATGGCATTTCCTCCAAAAAGGAATAAGGAATAATTTTGCATTAGATTTCTGCATTATCAACAAAATTCCACTATCATAATGGATACTGCTTGATCTCCTTGTATTTATTACTGACTCTTCACTTACTTTCAACTCAATGCACAACATGGCCAGCAAGAAGTTTTTTTTTTTAGGTTTAACATCACTATATAGGTCATTTTGGAGACGTTGCTTCCAATTTTGTGGGACTTTAACCTGACATTGAGATGAAATTACAACTCAAGCCCTGCCACCCAATGAAACCAATAGGGTTTATATGCATGGATGGTCCGACTCACACCACTTTGCCTGGGCAGGCTTAGACACTCTAAGGGGTTAACCAGTACTCATGTACAGTCGGTTTCAGCTCTGCATGGAAGCATTATACAGCCCAATGCAGCTCCATTTCTCCAAGCCCCAATGCACAGGGGCCATCCAGCAAGACAGTTATACACTTGATCCTCTACTCATAAACTGTAATTTTTTGTAATTTTAACTCATTGATCTATTCAATGATTGAATTGAGGAATAATGATGTAAGCCATCAAAATATGCTTTGAGCACAGAATAAGTTCATTAACCCTTTACCACTCAGGGATTTTGTGAATTTCGCTGATTTTCACAGTGTTGCACCTGACAGCAACTTCAACTAACCATTGTTTCATAATGGATGGTCTGTTTTACACCAAACTCGGTATGAATGTTCATTGGGCAGTAGCCTTTCAAATGCAACCTTTCATGACTTGATCATTGTTGTCATGGTAAAGAGGGGGCATCTCAAAGTTGGCAAAAAGTGTGTTTTCACATGAATTTTTGACCACATTTTAATCTTCACACAGCTGTCAAGGCAACAATTAAGGTGTTTGGCACTTGCCATTTTCACTGTTTGCAGCATGTTTTATCAGCATCAATTTTCAGGCATTTTTGACCCCAGACACCCTCAGATATAAATTTTAGCGGCCGGTTGGGCCATACACCCAAAATTTTTCGGGATGTGAGGGAGGCGTTGCCCCCTTTCAAACCCCCCTGAGAATATTTTTAGTGGGGAGGCGCGCGAAAAAACAGGTCACTTTTTTGCCCAACAAATCCTAATGCAAACATAACTATCCAGGGGAGGTAATGCAGATTTTAGGTGCTTCTGGGGCTTAAAATGGGGGGGTGCAGACACGTAAAAACACGTATCTGAGTGGGAAAGGGTTAACTGAAATCTAGGAACATACTAAATTTTAGTCTAAAATGCATTAATTATATCTGAAATATTGTTTCTTGCAATAGAATGATGAAAAAACATTATTTTGGTCAGTCGGGATTTTCTTCATTAACCCTTTACCACTCAGGGAATTTGTGAATTTCGCTGATTTTCACAGTGTTGCACCTGACAGCAACTTCAACTAACCATTGTTTCATAATGGATGGTCTGTTTTACACCAAACTCGGTATGAATGTTCATTGGGCAGTAGCCTTTCAAATGCAACCTTTCATGACTTGATCATTGTTGTCATGGTAAAGAGGGGGCATCTCAAAGTTGGCAAAAAGTGTGTTTTCACATGAATTTTTGACCACATTTTAATCTTCACACAGCTGTCAAGGCAACAATTAAGGTGTTTGGCACTTGCCATTTTCACTGTTTGCAGCATGTTTTATCAGCATCAATTTTCAGGCATTTTTGACCCCAGACACCCTCAGATATAAATTTTAGCAGCCGGTTGGGCCATACACCCAAAATTTTTCGGGATGTGAGGGGGGCGTTGCCTCCTTTCAAACCCCCCTGAGAATATTTTTAGTGGGGAGGCGCGCGAAAAAACAGGTCACTTTTTTGCCCAACAAATCCTAATGCAAACATAACTATCCAGGGGAGGAAATGCAGATTTTAGGTGCTTCTGGGGCTTAAAATGGAGGGGGGGGGGTGGGTGCAGACACGTAAAAACACGTATCTGAGTGGGAAAGGGTTAAACAGAAACATATATACGTTCTTGTCCTGCTGAATAAATTAATTTTGCCAAACCAATTTCTGACTATCAAATTACTTGATATAATGTATTCATTCAAATTGGCAAACTGAAGACAAACAGTGTAGATCCTGATCAGATGGCTTCTCCAGAATGAATCTATCAAAAGAGAAAATATACCACAACCTCATTATGACATGGTTCTTTTAAACACAGTTTTGGATATAACACCGTTTCAAGATGGATCCCCAAAATGTATAGATTATATAGAAAAATGACCATAAATGGTCATTTTTCTATATAATCTATACATTTTTATTAGGATATAACACGCTTGTTTAACTAACACGGTTTCTGCTTTGGACCCCATTACTAGTTATAAAGAGGTTGTGGTGTATTAGAAAATTTTCTTTGCTTCATGGTTCATGTTCTAAACATATTGGATGCAAAAGATGATCCCAATGACCTCAAACTGACAACTCTTTTACGATGATACATCCTCCGGAACACTGGAAACTTCCGACTGAGGAAGAAGAGGAGACCGATTAAGATGAGAACCAGTAGTAGTAGTAGTCCTGGGGTCACAGGAGGCACTTCACTCTGAAAAAGTAAGAGTAAGTGGTGGGAAGGTTATCACTAAATGCTTACCTCTTATCGACATGAAAACTGAAGAAGAAATTTTAGAAAACTCATCAAACGTCACAGACTCTTACCGACACTCGCCAACATTGGTTTTCTCTGGTTAATAAAGGAGATTCTTCTTAACATCAACCAGTTAAGCAAAATTAATTACCTGGAATATGATATGTGAAGTTATTTGCGAGTCCCTAAAGATAATCAAGTCTCTGGAGTGTGTTTGGCAAATTAGACGATAGGACAAAATACATTTGTTTCTTGTGGTGCTGCTTTGTCTTGGCACAGAAGTGTCTTCACCAATTACAGAAGAATCTTCACCAATTAGTGCTGCACAACATCTTCCAAAGATGTAATGAATTTATATATGCTGGGATGAGCAATACTAAAGATGATTTAAAGAATGAAAATGCATCCATCCCCATCCATATTCTATCAGAAACAAGACCTGTTATATACATCAGGTGAAGGAAATTATATAATCAATTTTCAATAGAAATGAATCCCTTTTGTCTGTGCTTTAGTTGTCATTGTTGATTATTTGGGTTGTCCATTCAATTTTTTCTGGTGTTGGTGGGTATTGTTTTTGACAATGTGTTGTCAATGAGTGAGTTGCCGTGCAACGGTAGCAAACAACTCAAACAAAATGTCAAGCCTTACTTTTTCTGAAAAATAAGAAAAAATAATTCACCTGCTGATTTGTGCTTTGTACCTTAAATAAAGGAAAATAAATACATTGATAAGGTAGGTCACTCTCAATTTCCTCTAATAGATCCCTTTCAAATAAGGGAATGAAGAAGCAGAAATGCAAATAGTTTCTTCCTTCAAGAGCTGTTCTCTCTTGCAATTCTTAGCCCTTAAACTGTCAATTACAACATCTGCACATGACTCCAATGACCTCAAACTGACAACTCTTTTACAATGATACATTCTCTGGAACACTGGAAACTGGAGTGTTCCCAGACACCAGCGAAATGGACCTCACAGAGAATGGTACTCATATTGAAGAGTGTGTTGTGTGTGCATGTATAGGAAGAGGGTGTGTGTTGGCAATGGACATGAACACACAGGAGCATTGGCCCCTGGTTATAAAACTTTTTTTTTTCATTTCAACTCAACTAAGCATGAAAACTGGCCTGTTCATCATTTTAAAATGCCAACAATCATTGGCATTTTAATATTTATGAGCAGGACAAATATTATTTTCTGCCATCAAAGCAGAATACCTTTTTATCTGTATTGTTATATTTATAAGCATTCAAATTATAAAATAATCTTGGGCCCTGGTCCTGTTTAAATTTACACACAACCTGAACCTCAAGATCGAGGTTGTGTATGTGTGTGTGTGGTAGGGGTGGCGTTGGGTGGGGTGGGGTGGGTTGTCAAAGGTAAACATTCTTGATCATTGATGTACCCTAACATTGATGTACCTTAACATACTGTCTGTTCTGATCAGCATTGGAGTGCATACTTACATTTAAGTAATTTCTGTGCTCATCATCAGCATGAGAACTATATAAATCTGGTCTGTCCAAGTTGCTCTGTGTATGATTGTCAAAGAGGTGTTTTGACCTTCGCCTTTTCCAGTCAATAAGGTAGTTGAAGAATGTAGGGTATAGTCTACCGACTTCTTCTATAGTAGCCTAAAACATTCAGTAGACGTGCGCTGCATGTCAATGTGAAATCATCCCAGTACAATATCTGAAGGCAATGAAATTATAAGAATCTTAACCCTGACCATGTTGAACTCCAATATATCCTTTTTGAAAACAGTATAAATAAAGATCAGCTGGCTTCTCAGAAGCCAGCTGATCAGGATCTATACTGCTTTCCATTCTGATTTTGATTTTGTTTGATCTGAGGTTTAATGTCCCCTCAACACTGTGTAAGTCATTTTTGAAGACATCACTTCCAATTTTGTGGGACTTCTGCCGGACTTTGAAATGAAATGAGCCCTGTCACCCAATGAAACCAATAGGGGTTGTATGTATGGATGGTCCCACTCACACCACTTTGCCTGGGCAGTCTTATACCCTCTAAGCTGTTTACCAGTACTCATGTGCGGTTGGTTTCAGCTCTGCGTGGAAGCATCATGCAGTCCAAACTATTTCTCCAAGCCCTGATGGGTGGGGGTCAGATTCTGCTATTGAATTCATGGTAAAAATAGAAATAATGCAACACAAATGGCTGAAGTGTAGCATACTGAAATAACCAGCATGGTGAGGGTTAAGAAATCTTTAAATGTTCTAAGGTCACTTGGGTGTGGACTTACAACTCTGTCCTGAGTTACTGTTACAGTTTGGGATCACAATAACATACAATGTATTTTCTTTTGAGCGAGTGCATGACCAAAGCTACAATACGACCTTGTGACATGCAAAACTCAGATCAACCTGTACACCCACCCAGTAAGGCAAGAGTTTTCATTAATTTCTCTTTTGATAACAGGCATGCTCATGCTGATTAGCATCTTGACTGGCTGCACAAGTTTTACCATAAAAATACTAAAAATTTGGACACCCTGTGGACTTCCTGTAATTTTCCTAAAATTTACCAAATTTGTTTCACTATCCAGCAAGGACTCCAAAAGACGCAGATGGAATGGCAAGCAGTGTAGACTTTGAGCACACTGCTCCTTCTGCACTGTTTGCTCAGGCATGTCTGTCCCAAAACTTAGGATCATTACACAATTTATTAGTGTGCCCTGGCTCATATCATTTTAGTTAGTTTAACCCTTATCTTGCTGAATATTCATTTAAGCCACACCCATTTCTGTCTATCAACCAATCAAATTACTTGATGTAATTTATTGCTACAAATTCATAAACTAAATGCCAAACAGTGCAGATCCTGATCAGATGCTTCTTCAGAAGGCATCTGATCTGGTTCTACACTGTTTGCAGAGATAGGGGTTGTCGTGAACAGCAAGATAAGGGTTAATGAGATTGGTCATAAAAACCCAGGACTGATGACAAGCCCTGATGGTGCAGATCATGAAATGTTTTATACGGTCATTCTCTCACTTCTGCTGATTCAAGAATATAAGAATCTTATATGGGTGTGAGGGGTGGATTGAAAAATCCGTCCCGAGGGACACTGTCCGGCATCACGAGGCTTGCCGAGTGATGCCGGACAGTGATCCCGAGGGACAGATTTTTCTATCCACCCCTCTTACCCATATTGGATTCTTTTTCTTGCATACCTTCCATTTCTATTGCGAATTTTTAATGCTGCTGTCACTTCGGTTACCGACGTCAGCCATTTTGTGATGACACAGCAGGAATGTTTAGTGACGTCACGCATGACGCCGCCGCACATGAGGTTGTAATCAACCAGTGTATTTATCAAACACGCGATTATATTCGATTTGGGGTCGGAACACCAGGGTCAGAACATAAATTTCTATCCCAGGGTAAAATCACGGATTTCCTTGTCTGGTGTGCAAGAAAGGCAGTTGTCAGTTTCTGGTGAAAGAATGTGGATTGTACTGGTTAACTGCTAATGTATACGCCTGCCTAGGAATGTGTGGCTAGGTAAAATGACTGGCTCAATATAATCAAAACAGTGTCGACTGGGTCATTAAACTACGAACCGAACAAACAAACGTGTATATACAATCTATCTAAATTATTAACCAACAAACAAAATGTCCAAAGAACTTACCTTCAGATGTTCACTTGAAGGATTAAAGAGATTAAAACAACTGGACCCTTTGAAATTGTCAGGTCCCCACATCTCTATTGCATAGGAAAATGGAATCTGAAAAAAAGTGAAAGACAGTTATAAAGATAACCAGTCAGTTGCATTTCTTGTGAATATCACACAGTCTCCCTGATCATTACAATAACACACCCGTGTGACATTGTAAAATCCTTCAAACCTCCAAAATAGTTGAATTTCTGATGAAAATTTGTGATATTTTTCTTATTGTTCTCCAAACATAGGTTGTGGGCCTTTGTTAGAACTTCCTCATTGAGGCAGTTCTAACAAGTACCAACGACCTATGTCTTGGAGCAGAAATAAGAAAATTAATGTATACCCCTTAAACCCAAATTTTGCTATATAAAGTGCCTTTAGAGGGTTGTTCAATACACGACTTGTTAACTCTTATCATGCTGTTCACGACAACCCATGTCTTTGGAAACAGTGTAGATCCAGATCAGATGGCTTCTGAAGAAGCCATCTGATCAGGATCTACACAGTTTGACATTCAGTTTATAAATTTGTAGGAATAAATTACATGGAGAATTCTGATTGGTTCAAAGTCAGAAATGTGTGTGGCTTAAATAAATGTTCTGCAAGAGAAGGGTTAACATGATGATTGAACCACATCAATCTGGGTTCAGTTGTTCAAAACTAATGATGTCATTAGATAAATAGTGGATCTTACATGAGTGTTCATGTATTATTGAATTTATTAAACTCGTTGAGAAAAAGAGATAAAATGCTTGGCAAAGCCTCACATTTTATCCCTTTTCCTCAACTCGTTTCATCAGAAATGTGTGTGGCTTAAATAAATGTTCTGCAAGAGAAGGGTTAACATGATGATTGAACCACATCAATCTGGGTTCAGTTGTTCAAAACTAATGATGTCATTAGATAAATAGTGGATCTTACATGAGTGTTCATGTATTATTGAATTTATTAAACGAGTTGAGGAAAAGGGATAAAATGTGAGGCTTTGCCAAGCATTTTATCTCTTTTTCTCAACGAGTTTAATAAATTCAATAATACATAAGCACGAATGCAAGATTCTATTTATCATATGACATTTAAAATGTATTTTATTCACGATTATTTACAAAAATATCAATATTCCGCCATTAGTAAACGCAACGTCGTTACGGACGTCATACTTGTAACGTTACGGGACTTATCTCGCTTATTTGCATATTTAATCCACTAGTGGATTATCGAAAATATTACATGGTGTTATTACACTCTCAGACGTGACGTCATATGATAACACTGTTTAAACTAAGATCATTAAATACAGCAAACATGCTTAAATTTTTGCTGAAAAAATGTGAGAAGCTTTTACAAATGCAAAAGCTTCTCACATTTTTCCAGCAAAATTGCAAAGTGTTACATATTCAACCTGCTAAAACATTTAACAATTTCACCACTGACAAGCTCATTAAGCTGATGATGTTTTGAACAACTGGACCCTCAACTTTGTGTGGATATACCCGGTATGCATTTCTGCAGCAGACTCAGATCAGCCTATGTATCCACTCAGTCACAGTCTTCCATGTTGTCAAGAAGCGTTGAGTCAATGAGTATCTATTTAGTGCAACCATATACACCACAACCACATTATAACACAGTTCATTATAACACAGTTTTTATATCACATGATTTCCAAAATGTGTATATTATATAATAAAATGACCATAAATAATCAACACAGTATTTTTGGATATAGCAAGCTTGTTAAACTAACATGGCTTCTGCTTTGGACGCCATTAATAATGTTATAAAGAGGTTGTGGTGTACATAGCAACAGATAAGATGCATATTTTGTGATAACTGAAGGACAGTTTTCCTTATTTCTGCCTACAAATATGTTCTAGAAAGGGTTATCCTTTGGAAGCAAGGAATTTGTTTGTTTGTTTGATTTGAGGTTTAACGTCCCCATCAACACTGTAAAGGTCATTTTGGAGACGTTGCTTCCAATTTTGTGGGACTTCTACCCGACATTGAGATGAAATGACATCTAAAGCCCTGTCGCCCAATGAAACCAATAGGGTTTAATAGCATGGATGGTCCGCCTCGCACCGCGGTTCCTGGACAGGCTTAAATCCTCCAAGTGGTTAACCAGTACTAGTGTGCGGGCCGGATTCAGCTCTGCGTGGAAGCATCGTGCAGCCCATATATTTCTTCGAGCCCCTATGGGCGGGGGCGGAAGAAGCAAGGAATACACCACAGAACTGGAAAATATGGAGTCTACATGTTTTCTGGGCCAGACTAGCTAGTTTCGGCCATTTAGGCCTCATCAGTGGCCCTCAGATATTTTCAAAATTCCACAATGGAATCAATGATCCCAAAGGACAATAACATATAAACTACACTATGATGAAGGGCAGGGAGACTTTTTACGGCCACCACACATTCTCAAACAACAGCTGTAGTGACGTTAAATATGTTCTACAAAACCTTTGTTGTGAGTATTCATTAGAACTGCCTCATATGTTGGGAGTATTCATTAGAAACAGAAGACTGGTCAGACTACCTGGATGTGCAGGCTTATCTAAGTCTTTGCTGTGCATACATTTACGAAGAAATATTTTTCTTGGCATGGCTCAATTTACTATTTTTTTTTTTTTTAATCCTGAACAATTTCAGTGTGATGTACTTTTGAACTACTTCTTGGCAACTTATTTTTGTCCATGCAAAAATCATGAAAATTTCTAACTCTCAAAATTAAATTAGTTTTCACCCATCCACATGAGGTAATGTCCAAATATGATGGACTCAGTATAAGAAGATAGATAGATAGGTTTACAGTACATCAGCCTCTACTTTTATAATACAATGTATTGCTCATTATAGATTTTAAATCATGGTTCAACGATGGATCCCACAAAAAAGAGGTTAAAACTGAATATGGAAAAATGGCTGTATATGATCATTTTTCCATACACTGATAATCAATTATCTAAACAGAGAAAAGTGACCTTATGCAGTGTTATTGATAAGCTTTTGCCCGAGGAGTACTGTTACTCCTTCAACCAAAGACATAGGCGTATCCTGTGATTCTTTGAGAGTATCGGTACTCCTAAATTCAAAGCTAGGGTCGTATCTTCATCTGTCATCACAGGATGGCTACTGAGTGCACTTATAATAATGTCGGACGTCGCAATGGCCATAAGTAAAAGACGTTAAACACATATTCTATCATCGTAACATACCGATATACATTTTCATGTTAATAAGCTGGCGGACAGCAAATTGAAAAATTACTTTTTCTTCTAAAGAATGTAAATCCAGCCAATGTGGTCGTCTACTTCGCATGTGTTTTTGGAATTTCCCAGACGCCATTGCAAGCTCGTTTTGATCACACTGTGCAGGCTGGTGGGAGTCTTCAGCCGTCACACAGATCATATTGTCATCAAAACGTTTTCAAACCCATGTTTTGTGTCTGAAGCGGCCTTATGTGCTACGCGTTCAAAGTTGGGAAATCTCCACGAATTGTAGCAACTACAATTGGTAAAAGGCGAGAAATTCAGCGCTCAGCAAAAATACTATAAAATGTGTGACCAGTGAAGACTTAGATCAGCAAGCGCATCTGTGAAAGCTAATCAGTCTATCCCGGTTGCTGTGTTTGCGTTCTTTTATGATGCGCTGTCTGTCATTCTGCTTAATGTTCAAAAACGCCGGCGAGACATCTTAGGGTGTTAATTTAATCTGCTTCTTGATAGATAGCATTAAATAAGCATGCACTACATGCTGACCACCTGTGATTCACAATTAGATATATGAGTACCTAAGTATTACAGGTTAATCCTGCCATTGTGACTCAATAAATATAATTTTGGTCAAATGTATACAGAACACGGCGAACAAAGAGATCAGCCTGTGCAGCGGTGGTTCTATCTCAGATGTGCATTGATGACAATGTTGCAAGAAAAAAATACGTCGGGATGATAAAAGTATGAAAAATAGAAGTGGAGTCAAAAGTAAACAACCACCATGATGCAATAATCAAAGGCGCCGATATACACGTGTCGGAAAACGGCAATAAACAAGGTTTTTAAGCCTCCGGTTAAGAGTTTTCGCCAACGGCCAAAGGACGCGAAAAAAATGAGTCATGGACGCAAATTTTCTTGCATCTGCAGCCTGCGGACGCTAAGCAGAAAGAGCTAGTGCTAACTCTGCCTGGTCGGATATATATTCGCTGTTACATTAATTATAACTTTCCTAGCCCAGATGTTGTTGCTTCTATTTTGTTTTTCCACAAAATACAGAGTAATCCGTTTCAACGCGAATTTCTGCGATTTGGGAGAAATAGCCGCCAGAAATCTCCTGCATTTGATTTTTATTTCTTGCGTTTTTCCAGAGAAACTTTGTCAGGTTCTCCACAAAAAGAAAAAGTGGTCCTAACTTTTTATCGTTTGCGCGTCTGTTTTGATATTTAATTCCTAACTACATGACAATGTGAATCTGTAGATCTGTCGAACCCATTTTTTTTTTCGCGAAGATGACACTTCGTAAAAGTCAATGTGGTTACCTAACAATATTCAGGATCGTATTTTTATGCACGCTTCTCATAAAGTTACTGTTCATGCTTCAAGCGTTGTTAATAAAGATAATAATGCGGGCGGCTTTCCCTTAGATAATAAATACCGTTATGTAATCAGGCATCAATAATCAGTTTCCTAATCATGTTGATAGTTGTCATAACTTGAGGCTGATTAAATATAAGCGGATCAGTATTCAATATATGATCGTCAAAAGGTAAGGTTGAAGTTATTTCAGCGTAATTAAAACAAATGCCATCATTCATGAATGGATGAATTTCGAATCGTTCTTGAAGATGTGAAAAGTTTTTGTTGAAGACTATGATGCGGTGAAAATTACCGCGATTTCGCTTGCTTTTTGTCAGGCGTCACTTCGTTTTTTTTTGTTTTTTTTTTTTTTCCATTGCCGATACGACTGCAATGGAACGACCTAGGCATATCGCCAATTTGACGGTTGTATTTGGTACGACTTTTTCTTCATTTCTAGTCATATTTGCTCGATTTTAGAGTCGTATTTACGACGATACGACCCTTATCAATTACTCTGCCTTATGCCTATTCATTGAGAGAATGACCATAGAAAGTATTTCATGATCAAATTGCATGAAAGAATGTTGCAGACCCTGTGTAGATCAAACTGACAGTGTCTTGATCACCAGTTGCGGGCATCCAACTGAGTCATGAGGGCTGTTACTCGCTTGGTTGGTTGGTTGGTTTTAAGTTTAACAGCCCAGTCAACATTATTTTAGGTCATGTTCAGCCAGTCAGGTGAGGTTATTTAATCACATTTTTCCAGGACAGGCTAATACATATAAGTTGTTAACCAGTACAGTGCACAATCTATGCCAGAAATGGCACGACCTTCTTGAATCAGCCAAAGGGAGAGAATGAAACTATTTCAGGAACAATCTCCATGAAAGAATGTTGTTTAACCTGGACAGGGATCGAACACATGTCCTGTCTCCAGTTTAATGAGCTTCTGAGATATAATGAAGCCACTCCTGTCTGCAAGAAGCTTATGTTTACAGCTACATAGTGCACATCTCAAGGACTCATCAGACTGCAGAGATATGCAGACCTGTTCTTGCTCTGAAAATAGTCCCTAAAGTTGTCTCCCCTCTAAAGATGGCAGGAATATGCTAGATACATTCTTTTCCCCTTAATATGGAAAGATAGAATACCTTTCTGACACCTGCCATATAATCAAACACAGTGCCATCTGCCGTATAGTCATTGAGATCTACCGCTTTACCGTATCGGTAGCTCTTCCCTGTGACAGCTGATAACAACTGAGCTAGCTGCATCATCTCAAACAAGTTGTCTGGCTCCCTTCTTATTTTCTTTGATTTTGTATCTGAAAAAGCATATTAAGTTGGTTTGAAAGCTATTTTGAAAAATTTTAACGTAATAGAAAATGATCTTTTACCTTTGGTAAGCAAAAACTTATATAACTATTAAAGAAAAACACCTGGGTGCAGTTATTCAAAGTCTTGTAAGCTTAACCTGCTTTTAGTGAGTGTGTTTGACTTTTGCATCCCACCAACACCTTAGGTCATATAGAGATGGTCTCTTGGTTTAAAGACACATCTGAAAGTCTGGAGAAGCCCGGAATCAAACTCAAGACCCCAGGTTTACAAGGTCGGTAGCTTTACCACTACACCACGGAGGCTTTTATAGTTCAAACCAATTGACACGAGACTGGTGAACTGTATTACTGTAATTTCACACCCGAATGAATACATGTATTTATCTTCACCGTCTCCCGAAGATGGTGATATTGTTATTCAATACACATACATAGAGGTCAGTACATGGGTCGCAATTCACGAGATGCCGAAAAATTCAAGAGAAGTTTACGAAAGCCGACATATAAGGCGATAACAATGACTTATTTATTCCTTCCATAAAGGTCAGTCTCATGTCCATTACGATAACACACCCGTGCGACATGGTGCATTTTTAACATCTCCAAAATGGCTACTTTTCTGATGAAAATCTGTGATATTTTTGTTATATTTACTTCAAACATAGGTCGTGGGTGCTCGTTAGAACCGCCTCATTGAGGCGGTTCTAAAGAGTACCCACAACCTATGTATATGAGCAGAAATAAGGAAAATAATGTATACCCCCAAACCCCAGTTTTCTCTATATAAAGTGGGGTGTAAGGGGGTGTTCATTATACGGACTTGTTAGCGTGATGTCAAATTGTTCGAACTATACCAGCGTTTAGTGGTCAAAATGTTAACTGTTCTAGAAAGTATAATATTGAATAAAGTGATATTTTTGCTGCCAAAATGTGAGTAGCAAAGTTTTTTTTGGCCAAAAAATTAGCATATTTGCCATACTAAATGACTGAAGTATCAAAGATATTGTATCAACTAATAATATCGTTAGTGTTAAGCAACAGGGCCTTAACCTTCCATGAGCAGAAACTGGCTTGCCGACATTTGCTCAGCAAGGGAATAGGACTCACATGGCCACAGTGGTGAAAAACCAACCTGAGGCCAGTTGTTCAAAGCATCGTTAGCTTAACGAGCTCGTTAGTGGTCAAATCAATAACTGATGGTAACTAGTAAGTATAATATCTAATATTCTGGTATTTTTTTCTGCAAAGACTAGTATATTTGCTATACATGTATTGAATGAGCTATGTTAACTAACAACATCATTAGTTTTGAACAACTGAACCCTGGACATTAAAGTCAGTTATAAAAGAATATTTTTACAAGTATGATTAGAACCATTTCTTTGCTTTTCAGATTTTCTCAAGTTTGTCTCCAAATTTACCTTCTCTGGGTCATACAAAATAACAAGAGCTGTTGAAAGACAGTAAGGCTTTGCCTCTGATGTCTTGACTGTGTATGAGACAAAAATCGGTCACTCTGAAAATAAGTGACCTTGATCCCAAGGTATTAGGGGTGTGTTATAATTCCTTGCTTCCATAGGATTACCCCTTTTTCAGAACATTTTCTGGGTAGACATAAGAAAGTTTTGTTTGATGCGGTCCATTTGCAAAGTGTGTACACTTATGAACGTGTAGTGTAAAGCTGTCTTTGAAGACAGTTTTCCCAATTCAAATGTACTTATTCTTGTGTTTCATCACGAAAACACACCTATATAATTTTGACCCCCTCGAACCCCAGTTCTATACAGTAAAACTGGGGTTTGCAGGGGTAAACCTTATTTTTCTTATTTCTGCTCTAAAATATAGAATGTGGGTACTCATTAGAACCACCTGGATGAGGCGGTTCTATCGAATGCCCACAATCTATATTTTGAGCAGAAATAAGAAAAATAACACAATTTTTCATCCTAAAACTTTCAATTTTTCGGCAAAAAAGTTTACAATGTATTTGTATAGGCGTGTTTTCGTAATGTTGCTTTAATCTATGTCCTGCTGTACCAGGATAATCTATCTCTGCAGTGTAGATGCAGACCACTTGGCTTCTGAAGGAGCCATCTGATCAGGATCAAGACTGTTTTTTTAAGATTAGGAAGAGTACATTGTATCAAGTAATTTGATTCACTGATAGTCATAAATGGGTGTGGCTTAATTAATCTTTTCAGCAGGAAAAGTGTCAAAGTTTTTATATCTGGACTAAAAGGCAAGTGCTGTCAGCACAATAAAACCAAAATCCACCATTCCATGATACGGCACTGGATTTCTGAATATACTCTCACAAATTTTGACATCGCAAGGCTTGAAAATTTTTCTCGTTCTGCATGACCAAGAATATGCAGCTTTTGCACCTTTAATAGGGACTAGGTTACTCATCCACCAACATTGTTACTGCTCATGGCAAGTTGGCGAATGGAATTTTCTAGCTCTATATTATCCACTCAGAGGTTGTGCTACATTAATGATACATGTATTTTGCAAGTGCATTAAAGTCACCATCCTCAGTAACCCAGTTGTAATCCATTACATTACACTTCATTCATCAATGATGAACAAAGTGTAATGTAATGGATCACATCAGGGGCCAGTTGTTCAAAACTAACAATGTCGTTAGTTAATGTATCATTAAAATTTTGCTCATTTATTAAGGCAAATATGCTAATATTTTTGCTGAAAAAAAAATGTGAGCAGCTTTTGCATCTGCAAAAGCTGCTCACATTTTTTCAGCAAAAATACCAAGATTTTACATATTAAACTTACTAGAACAGTTAACAATATGACCACTAACGAGCTCCTTAAGCTAACGATGCTTTGAACAACTGGGCCTAGGTTTATTGAGGATGTGGAGTTACCTGCATATGGAATGTAGATCTGTCTGATTCCAGAATGAAAAGAGACAAAAGCATCAAACCCGATCTTTTCTGTCAGCTCTTTGTATACTTGAGTTTCTGGTTCTAGGATGGAAAATACAGTGAAATTACTACATTAAGTCCGCCTTTGGGACTGTTCAAAAGTGGTCTTTAAGACCACTTTTGAACAGTCCACAGATGGTCTCTCACTATAGGACACCAGATGTTGGAAACACATAGAAAATGTAACTGAAACCCTCTAAATATGCAGAAATTCTTAAAAGGCAGAAAAAGTCATAATTTTAGGTGGTCTTAATTACACTTTTCTGAGGAACAGTGAAAGCTTAATTTCCTGTCCACAAAAAACATCTGTTGAACAGCAAAAAATATATTCATGATATTTCAACTTTTTGAATACTGCAGATCAGTTCAAAAGAGTTATTGAGTACTACATACATGTATAAACAAAGGTGATTTTCTTTCTTTTCACCTCGACTGTCATATATTACCTGATACATTCTAAACATAGTTTATGAAAAAGATGAATAGTCACACTGAGAATCCATGAACTATGCGCATGGAGTTTTACGAAGCTACTTTCAAAATCAAACAATTCACATACCGGAAAACATAACCATAGCTCCAGATAAGATTTCCAAGGATAATTTGGGGATATTTTTTTCCAACCATAAAATTTAAAAAATTCGGACACCTTGCGGACTTCTTACAATTCTCCTAAAATTTTAACAAAAGTGTTTCACTATTCAGCTAGGAGTCCAAAAGTGCAGACAGAATCCCAAATAGTGTAGAGCCTGATCAGACTGTTCCTTTTTGCAGCAGTCTGATCTGGGTCTGCACTGTTTGTTTAGGCTTATCTGTCCCAATACTTAGGATCATTAAGGTATTTTGCCATTAAAACATATGCTTAAGGCAGCCACAGATTTTTTTCAGTTATGCTTTATTCCTTTGTCGAGACTTTCATGTCATAAAGTATCAAACCTGACATCTTTGCAAGCCAAATGTCGTGAGTCCACATCATTCATTATGCACCCTTGGCCACTAGCCCATTCAGAAGTTGAATCTCCCACAGCACTGCCTTGAGGCTGCAGTGAGTTATTCCCCTTCTAATGTCACCCTGAACAACAAATAACAGCAAACAAATCAAACACACATACACTGAGTTGCCATCACTGCAGTCCATCAGCTAAAACTTCAATCAGCTACTCCAGGACATTTTTTCAATCTTCTACTTTTCTTTGACAATATCTCTGAGCGAAAAAGTCATTTTAATTTTTATCATGGACTTCAGCATGACCATTTATATTTTATCCGCAGAGAATGATTGTTGAGACTGCAACAAACAATCTGACTGAATGTGACGCATCCAATCAAAATTTTGATTTCTGAACAGGATAGCAGCCAAAGAAGCATAGGGTGACCTAAATAGTGTTGACTGGGCCGTTAAACTCTAATACAAATAAACAAACAAAGAAGCATAGGGGAAAAAGTGAACTCGGGACCCTTGGCTTGCAAAGATATTGACAAGATTGATACACAAGGACCTTTTAATACCACAATTCATTGTAACATGATTTTGGATATAGCATAGTTTAAGAATGGATCCCAAAAATGTATAGATTACACAGAAGAATGACCATAAACGGTCATGATCCCAAAAATGTATAGATTACACAGAAAAATGACCATAAATGGTCATTTTTCTATGTAATCTTTACATTTTTGAATGGGTACTTATAACACGATTGTGTAACTAACACAGTTCCAGTGGATGACCCTTAACAGTCATGTTATAAAGAGGTAGAAGTGTTGATGTACTTCTGCTTCTCTACTCATTACGATAACACACCCGTGAGACATAGATGACTTTTTCGTTTCTCCAAAGCAGTAATATTTCTGATGGAAATTTGTCATATTTTTCTTATTTTTACTCCAAACATAGGTGGTGGCTGCTCGTTAGAACCGTCTCATTAAGGCAGTTCTAACGAGTACCCACAACCTATGACTTGGAGCAGAAATAAGAAAAATAATTTACATGTATACCCCTGTAAATCCCAGTTTTCTCTATATAATATAAAGTGGGGTTTAGAAGGGTGTTCATCACACGGACTTGTTAACGAGATGACTGTCTTACCAGAAAATGCATGGGGTCCTCTGTACTCTTCATCTTTCTTGTTACCAGAACTGCCTTTACCTCCAAACTCCCAGTCAAAGTTTCTGTTAATGTCCACTCCATTACTTGTTCCCCTCCAACAGTAATTATGAGATTGTTCAACATAACTTCTACCATCAGGATTCCCAGTCACCACTATATACAGATCTATCAAATCTAAAATGTCTTGGCCAGACTCCTGATTATCCTGGTACCAGGGTTTCAGCTTTATTTCTTTTGATAAGAGTTGGTGTAAAAGATGAAGCACGCTTTCAACTGGAAAGAATTCTCTTGCATGTTCACCATATGAAAATAATATTTTCACTTTCCCTTTCTTCTCCGGCTGAAGAGCCATAAAGTTAGAGACTTGAACAACATTTTGTGCACGTCCATCGTGTGAAGTGAAGTCATTAAAATACCGGAGATATTTTGGATTGTTTTTGACAATTTTCTGCAATTCAAAACTGATATTTGATAGACTGTGATATATCCTGTAATCAGGTGTATACAATTCCTTCTGGGGCAAGACATCAAAAGTGACCACCTCATCTAAGACAATTACTGCTATCAGGAAACTGAGGGATAAGCCAGACGCCTCCCTTCCCAGAACCCACCAAAGTAACATAACAGCATCCTTGTAGTGACGTAATTTATTTTATGACATCTTATATGTAATGTTTCTGAAAATAAATACAAAATTTTAACTAACTGGACATAAAGTAAGTACACAGCAAAATCTATATAACACCAATGCTGAGGTCTCAAGCAACATCTATAAACCCATTCAGTACCAGAAACCCCAAAACGGGTAGCCTGGCAAACAGTGCATGCCCAGATCAGACGCCGCAGAACGCGGCATCTGATCAGGGTCTCCACGGTTTGCAAAAAGTTAAGCCATTTTGCACATAAATTTTGAAGAAAACACAACATGACAGCCCTAAATTTTGAAATGGACTCTTGCAATATGTAAGGAGGAAGATTCCATTTGGTATAAAAAGGGTTAATTAACTCTCAACGTACTGAACCCAGAATAATATTATCCTTTTTTAAATCAGTATCCACTCGGAAGCTTAGGTCAGCTGACCAGGATATAACTATATCACTGACCACGTCAGAAGGGACCCCACATAAAGCTGTCAAAGAGGGATGGGACAAGTTTATACATATAGTTATTAAGTAATGCTGCATTATACCAAGGCCCAGAGAGCTATGGTCGCCCAAGAATTTTTTTTCTATATCACCTAAAGCTAAAATTGACAAAACATTACAATCTTCTTATTGAGAGGATTCTCCACAAGAAATGCAAGATCTGTTGAAGTTGTGGCCAAGGTTAAATTTTTCTGTTAATTTTTCAAAAGATAGGGCAAAGTTCAATGGTCAAAAATCGTGGTGTCATGGGAAATATGAAAGCCTCAACACCAATGGTTATGAAATAACGGCTCTTTTCTTTTTCTTTTTTTTTTAAAAAACAAGGGTGGTGAGGATATCTCAGTCAAAATGAATGATATAGCAATTGCCCTTGATCAAAATGTAGCTTGTGTGATAGTGAATGTTTATATGAAGTTTCATCATGCTATGTCAAGAACTGCTGAGTGAGTGAGTGTTTGAGTTTTACGTCTCACCAACAGCTAAGGTCATACGGAGACAGGACCTCGGTTTAAAGACACATCGGAAAGTCTGGAGAAGCCTGGTCAAGAACTGCTGAAGTTATTACATCCACCAAGGTTAAGGTTTTTGGTTAAGTTTTAAAAAAAAGGTCAAAGTTCAAGGTCAATGTCACAGGTTAAAAGTGTGGTGTCAGTGGAAATTAAGGCCTCACCAAAATATGAAAGCCCTATCACCCATGATTATGAAAAAGCAGGAGATATATATATATATATATTTTTTTTGATAAAGGGAGATAATTCAGTGAAATTAAACATCATAGTTGTGGCCCCTTGCCAGAATGTAGGTCTTGTGATGTTAAGTATGTGTGAGAAGTTTCATGATAGTAGGGCAAATTAATATGAAGTTATGACCAAGGTTCAGTTTTTTTGGCTATTAAAATAAAGACTAGACAAACGCACAGAGAAAAGCAATATAGTTATGGTCCTTTATCAGAATGTAGGTCTTGTGGTGGTAAGTATGCACACAAGCAATTTTGATGTATAAAGCAATGCATAATCTTTCTCCTTCATATATAAGCAATAAATTTACACACACTCAGAGTATACATCAAGTAAATTTAAGACCATCAACTAGCTTAACTCTGTACATTCCAAAACCAAACCTAGAAATTTTTCGAAAGAGTCTAGCATACTCTGGACCAAAGATATGGAACACCCTCCCTGATTCTGTCAGAAATGCTCCCAGTTTGGAATCATTCAAACAAAGATATATAAGGTGGAAAAAAAAAAAACAGTAACAACTAGAGCACCCTGCTTCTGATAAACTTATTGTAATCAATGTGTGTATGATGTTAACCCTTTTTGTGCCAAATGGAATCTTCCATCTAATATATATAGCACAAGTCCATTCAAAATTTTGGGGTGTTGGGTTGTGTTTTCTGCGGAACTTGTTTGGAGAATGGCTTGATTTTTGCAATCAGTGTAGGACCCAATCAGATGCCACAATCTGTGGTGTCTGATCTGGGCCTGCACTGTCTGTCAATTACCCTTTTTGGGTTTGTGGTACCAAATGGGTTAAAGTAATTTTGTCTGTTTATTCTGTATAAATTGTATATACATGTATGTATAATATATGTTTGTATATGTAATTTTTTTTTTGAGGGCCTCAGGGAAGATTGGTACTACCAACTGTGTGTTCCTCGTTAAATGAAGTCAATATTATTATTATTATTATTATGTGTGTGAATTACATAAGAGTAGGGAAAATACTTTTGAAGTTATGACCGGGGTTAAGTTTTTTTGTTAAGGCAAGGCAAACAGACTGACAGGGTGATTACTGTAGGGTAATAGCCCTAATAATTATAATCCATGGTAAAAATTGAAATCATGCAACACAAATGGCTGAAAACTGGGCAGGAGGGTAGCATATTGAAAGCACAGTAAGGTTTAACAAATAGACCTATTATGTAGGAGTTTGAAGTTCTGTCAGAAATGCATGTCAAATTAGACCCAAATCAACTTTCCTATATATAGAGAGCCGAAGGCAAATCAAGGAGTGAAACGCAAAGTGAAAGTAGAATTTTTCAAGAATGTTAACAACACCTTTCTGGCTAAAGTAGTAGTTTTAGTAGTGTATAAATTCTGCCCTTTAAGACACACCTCCAATCTGGAGTATTCTTCAGTAAAACGTTTGTGGGTGTATGTACAGGGACTAAGATAGTGCACTGCATCATCTTTTCCTTCTTGGAATTAGTGATCTTTTCTGTTTTGGAATTAGTGAAAGTCTTTTGTACCATTAATTTTGGTGTGAAGAATGTGACAGAGGCTGACTGATTGTTTTTCTAGGGCCCTTATTGCAAAGATTTTGACATGATTTTTAACATGATTTTATTGATAAAAAAACCCTCTTTGAACTTCCATCAATAAGAAAATTCTAATACGGCTTCTAGCATCAGAGGCAAGTGCACTAGTTAACCGCTAACCACTGAGCTACCACATTCAAGCAATTTCTCACTATTTAGGGGAACCACCTATCTCCTGCAATGCGATACAAAAATTACATTGGCACACTGTATAGAATAGTCAATTTGGGTTATTTTGACGAACTTCAAGTTCCAGTGATATTTTCATATAAAATCAGCAAAATGTGGTATAAAAAGATCAAAATATCCGTCAGCCTGATGGGATAGCTAATATATGTAGGGAGGGGAACAGCAACTAGACTATTTACTATTTTGTAAAATAGTATCTGACTACGAGGTGGGCCTGTGCTCAAGTGAACGCCACCCTAGTGAGTTTTGCATGCTTGTAAAACTAGCATAAGGCGAGTAATTGCTGTTAACCCATCGTATGGCCCGTCTTTGGACCATTTCAATTTCATTTATATAGGTCTGTGTGTATGGGCTCCACACAGCAGATGTATATTTGACTTGGGGGCGAGCTAAAGTCTGATACGCTGCTCCGCGAATGCCTGTGCGCTTTGTTTTGATATTTCTTTTCAAGAAACCTAGTGTCCTATTTGCTGTTGTTGTAATCCTATTAATGTGAGCTCAGGTCTTTGCTGATGTCTACACCTAATATGAACATCCTTCGGATCAGGACGTTAACTAGAGGCCCCCTGTGGAGGAAGAACCATCCCCTGTGCAGGTTAAAGATCCCTACAGTAATTACATGATTATACTGTTTAGGCTTTCATCCTGCAAAACCTGGAGTGTCTGTAATGTACACCTGTGAGTAATGGTCAAATGTGGCCGATCGCAGTATCAGTAGAAAGAAAGAACATCCGGAATGTATAACTCTCATGTATGGGAGTAGGTTAGGGTAAGGTAATATGAAGTAGAGGACAGATTCTAAAGTCACTCCCCTTGCTTTCTTTCTTCTTTGCATTATCCCTCTTTCTGTCAGAGGCATCGCAGGATTGCGTTAAAATTTATGTATATTTACACAATGGTTAAGAGTTCTGTGCATATAACGTCTTTTCACATGGATATTGAAGAAAGAATTTCTGGCCAGTTCTTATATAGATATTGGCACTAATCTGGAGCAGCTCAGGACCAAGCACTGACGCATATCCCGGGTCAATAATTAATTTAAGAAAACAGTCCCAGTCATTAAGATATGGCTTTGCAGCCTAGCATCACACTTTTCTGCTAGACTGTCCCTGAGCTAATTTAGTGTGGACGTCCGGATGCTATGAAAAGCTGGGCACCTTGTCACCAGATTAAATGTTTTCATTTTCTTTGACAGGTATCTAACAAAGCTTCATGAGACTTGGTCTGTAAACTGGGCGAATGAAATCCATTTTTTGTTTTTACCTGGATCAGGCTTAATGAGAACCACAGGCCCTTACTTAAATTTGAAAAAATGTTAAGACAGCTATTTATTTCAACCAACTGTACTGTACCATCAGCTTTTAAGCAACACATGACCAAACAAGTATAACAACAAAGCACCTTCTCTTGTCTGGAAGTTATTGTTTGGGTGCGCGGAATTAGATGACAAAATTAATGGCGTCTTATCTATAAGGTACATTCAGGTACAGTGGCCATAAATAAAGACAAATACTTGACCCCTGCAACAGTTTCAACGCGAACAAGGGCATCAAAAGTAAACAACTCACAATATCATAGGCACCAGTCCTATAGTGATGCCCTGAAAAATTCCTTTTTTCCTAGAACTATTCCTCAATGGAATAGTCTTCCATCTTCTGTGGTGAATGCTAAGACTGCAGAGGAGTTCAAAGCCTGTACAGTGTAAGATTGAGATTCAGAGGTATGCATTTCAGTATACCTCTGTTATTCAGATTGTACATGTAAATAGCTTTAAGGACTCATCCAGTGACTTCTCTTTTTTTTTTCAGCTAAATTCTAAATTTTACAGAGGTGTAAAATTTCCCTCAAACTTACTCGCCCTTATCGTCTAAACTTTTCATTTAGATGCTAAATATGAAGAAAAAGTAAGTTCAGTTCTGAAAACCTTACTCGCCCTGCCTTAAAACTTACTCGCAAATGCGAGCGGGCAAGTGGAATTTTACACCCCTGATTTAGCTACGCACCCAACTGAGGTAATGGCCAAATATGACCGACTCAGTATAAGATTTTTGTTTGTTTGTTTGATTTGAGGTTTAACGTCCCTCTCAACACTGTAAAGGTCATTTTGGAGAGGTTGCTTCCAATTTTGTGGGACTAGGCGGAGCTATCATTTGTACCTGCCTTAGGAATATTCCATTAACATAAAGATAAACCAAGTCACCCAATTGTGTGAATTCAACTGTAACACAAGCATAGCTGTGGCGTATATGACCATTTTGTCCGCTTGTGCGAAAGGCACTCTACCTAATCTTCTGGTGGACTCACCGAATTTGACAAAACCTGAATAGCTCCGCCTAGTCAACCTTACCGGCGACTACTATACCCGACATTAAAATGAAATAACATCTCAAGCCCTGTCCCCAGTGAAACCAATAGGGTTTAATAGCATGGACGGTCCGCCTCGCACCGCGGTTCCTGGACAGGCTTAGATCCTCTTAGCGGTTTACCAGTACTAGTGTGCGGGCCGGATTCAGCTCTGCTTGGAAGCATCGTGCAGCCCATATATGTCTTCAAGCCCCTATGGGTGGGGGCGGCAGTATAACAAGATAGATAGATAGATATGGATGTGTCTTTTTAAAGACAGATCACAACATAATTGCACCAGAGAAATTAGTAGTTGCTACTGTCTTTTAACTGCTACTGTCTTTAACAAGCTAAGACGACTGACTAGCATACTGCTACAAAAAAAGGTTTTGGATCCCTGGAATGGATGAAACAAAAGCTCAAAGTCTTAAGTGTGCAGAATTAGTCTACAGCACAGTAGCTGTCTTGAAATGGCTCCCCAATTCAATTTAAATGGCTTCCAATCGAAATTGCAACTGTGCAAGCCAAAAACATCAAAGCATTATTTATGATCGAGACCGCGAAAACCCATTACTTTTGATATATGTGATTTAACTTTGATAAAATTGCTGCTTCGTTACAACAGTTGCATAAAATAGCGGCTTTGGCCATTTCCTATTCAGCAATAAGGGTCTTGAATAATCTATCGACTGACTTGTTGATTCATGAAACAAAAACTCAGTGAATAAAAAATATTCACAACGATCAATAAGTGTCACACAGAGACGCTCGCTACCGACCTAGAAAAACCTGTCAACGGCAGAAAACTGCGCCTATGCGACCTTGAATAGGATATTAAGGTAGTGAAGGCCTCTTTTTTATGAGGACTAGAGACATTTCAGAAGAGAAGAGGTACATGTATTTTTGAACAGAGGTTGGAAATGTCCTTCCTCAAAATTAGACGGGTCTATGTTCGTAACATGCCCGTTCAAGTATAGATCTAGCTCTGAATACCAAAGAATCTGCTAAGTGGAGCGTGATAGCTCAGTGGTTAGTGCACTTGCCTCTGTAGAAATGAGATCACTACCGAGTAACGATACTCAATATGGGCAAATCTAACAAAAATAAAAAAAAAGCCCATTTGTCGAAACGACATCGTTTCTATTGCCTCTGATGCTAGAGGTCCCGGGTTCGATCCCCGGCAGCGGCGATTGAATTTCGGTGTCCGAATACGCTCCATTGGCATCATTTGCAGGGATGAATGTCATTAAGTGCAACGTCCTTCAGATTGGGACGTTAACTGGAGGCCCCCTGTGCAGGGAGAACCATCCCCTGTGCAGGTTAAAGAACCCTACCATAACTACATGATTACTGTGTAGGCTTTCATCCTGCAAAAACTGGAGTGTATATAATATACACCTGCCTAGAATGTCTGCGAGGGTGTATGGCAGTATATATAGAAAGAAAGAAAGAAATTAGTAAAGATAATATTTGTTTTTAATGTCCCCTTCCACACTATTTAGATCATTTTGGAAACATTGCTTCCAGTTTTGTGGGACTGTTACCCGGCATTGAGATGTATGAAATTGAATGTCATTTGACGTGTCACCAGTAACAATTCTGATTCTGATGAAATGACATCTCAAGACTTATCTATATCTATCTATCTTCTGATACTGCGTCGGTCACATTTGACCATTACCGCAGGTGTATATTACATACACTCCATGTTTTGAAGGATGAAAGCCTACACAGTAATCATGTAATTATGGTAGGGATCTTTAACCTGCACAGGGGATGGTTCTCCCTGCACAGGGGGCCTCCAGTTAACGTCCCGATCCGAAGGACAGTGCACTTTATGACATTCATCCTTGCAAATGATGCCAATGGAGCGTGTTCGGACACCGAAATTTTATCGCCGCTGCCGGGGATCGAACCCGGGACCTCTAGCATCAGAGGCAAGTGCACTAACCACTGAGCTATCACGCTCCTTTGCTGCCCAATGAAACAAAGGTCTTATATCTGTATATGCCAGGTACTTTGTTTGTTTGTTTGATTTGAGGTTTAACATCCCCGTCAACACTGTAAAGGTCATTTTGGAGACGTTGCTTCCAATTTTGTGGGACTTTTACCCGACATTGAGATGAAATGACATCTCAAGCCCTGTCGCCCAATGAAACCAATAGGGTTTATTAGCATGGACGGTCTGCCTCGCACCGCGATTCCTGGACAGGCTTAGATCCTCTAAGCGGTTTACCAGTACTAGTGTGCGGGCCGGATTCAGCTCTGCGTGGAAGCATCATGCAGCCCATATATTTCTTCAAGCCCCTATGGGCGGGGGCTTGTATATGCCAGGTACTCCATATGCCTTAGATAGAGTATTATATGTAGCATATATGCATAATGGATGGTCGCCTCACACCACTTTGCCTTCTAATTTGTTTACCAGCACTCAGTTTCAGCTCTGTGTGGAAGCAACTGATGCAGCCAGACAAGCCCTGGGGCCCGCGGGGAAGCTATTGTATGATTGATTACCATCCACTATCATCACAGTTAATTTATTTTTAAGAACTGCATGGATCACATAAGTATGTTGTCAGGGGATATTAAAATCGCCTCGGTCCATCCGTCTGTCCGTCCGTACTCACAAACCGACATTTAAGAGGGCAAACATTTTGGATAGTTTGCCGCCTAAGTAGTCATTTGTGAGTCCATATTGACTTTATAGTTGTTTCTTGATCACTGTAAGATGATCATGAGGGCATACCAAGCTTATGGTCAACCAAATTAAACTGTATATATTTGATCAAGGTCACAACTGTATTTGGACATAAAAGTGCTACAAGTGCTGAACCATGCCCTGCCAATGCTCTTACACCAAGCAAATGCCATAACTCTGTAAATTTACACAGTAGAAACAAGTATATCACAGAAACTGTTATTTTGAATGTTAACACAAATTAAGAAGTAGTGAAACCAGAGTTATGGTTCTTGTGTTCTACATGTCATCTTATGTTGCTTTACAGTTTTGCAAGGCTTCAAGAAAATCTCTGAAACCATTGCATTTTCAGGTTATAGGAAGGGCACAAGTATATGACTTGGATCACTGTTTGCAATGTCCAAAGGGTGGAAACTCCAAAAGCTGGTACATTGTAATTCAGAGTTATGGTTCTGGTGTTCTGCACATCATATCATGGTGGTATACATTTGCATAAAATATAAGAAAATATCACAAACAGTTTTTAAGTTACAGAGTGAACACAACAAATGTAATGCAGAAATCACTATTTTCCGCATTCAAAGGTCCAAACTCTGAAAACAGGTTGACCAGAGTTATGGTTCTTGTGTTCTGTACCTCTTCTTATGATGCAATGCATTGTGTGAAGTTTCATCAAAATATCTGAAACGGTTTTCAATTAAAATTGGTAAAAGTATGTACATGGTAGAAATGGCTTACCATGTTCACAGGACTGTAACTCTAAACGAAGGTTAACCAGAAATATGATTCATGTGTTCTGCACATAGTCTCATAGTGTTTCAAATGTGTAAGAAATTTTATGAGAAAATCTCAAATGGTAGAAATAAGCTATGTTCAATGTTCAAAGGGCAATTGTTATAAAACTCCAAAAGTAGGCAAATCAGAGCTGTGATTCATGTGTTCTGCATGTCGTTATTTATTTGAAGTTTCGTGAAAATATCTGGACCAGTATCATGCACAGTTAGAGAGCGACATGCACAAAGGATGAAGCGCTGACACTCAAAATTTCGGAAGGCATAACATAACAACTGCCCACTTTTTGTTGTGGTGTATAATATAATCAAACCATAACATTTTACTGACACTCAAGAAATTTGGTCTGCCTGAGACTTACTTTTGCCTGCTTCAAGCATGGTGCTATTTGTAGCCCTGCTTTGAGAAAACTGGGGCTTTACTGGATTTGCCATGTCCTTCCGTGATTCTGTCATTCCGTGGCTGCAAAATTAAAATGCATTTTGCTTAATAACTTTTATGTTTGTGATCCAACTTTGATAAAACTTATACTACACTTGGTCTCTGGGGCAAGGAAAGTGTAGTAGCAGAATAGTGACCAAGGTGGCATAACTCTTGAGGTTATGTCCCTTGATAGGCCTTCAAATTTTACAATGCTATTTGTTTAATAACTTTTATGTTTTTGGTCTTACTTCAATGAAACTAATACTACATTTGGGTACATCTAGGGTAAGGAAGGCGTAGAAGCAGAATAGTGACCAAGGGCCCATAACTATTTGGTATGAAGCTTCTTCTAGTGGACCACTCCCAAGATTGTTCAAATTATTGCCCTGGGGCCAAAAACTGGCCCCACCCCGGGACCCACATGTTTTACATAGGCTTATATAGGGAAAACCTTTACAAATCTTCGTCTGAAACCAGAAGGCCCAGGTCTTTGATATTTGGTATGAAGCTTCATCTAGTGGACCTCTACCAAGATTGTTTAAATTATTGCCCTGGCCTGCCCTGGGGCCCACTGGTTTCACATAGGCTTATATATGAAAAAACTTTTAAAAATCCCCTTGTCTGAAACCAGAAGGCCCAGATCTTTGATATTTAGTATGAAGCTTCATCTAGTGGACCTCTACCAAGACTATTCAAATTATTGCCCTGGGGCCAAAAATGGCCCCGCCCCAGAGCCCACTGATTTTACATAGGCCTCTGTCTCTGGTCGGGCCCATCTGAGTCTAACTGTTGGTTTTCTTTTGCTCCAGCATTTCAGTGGTTTCTTGCTGTCGAGTTCTCACCTTTAATTCATCTCTGTGGTTGTTTGATGATTTGTGTTCACGGAGATGTTGCACTGATGAGTTAGGAGGCCTTCATGCGGGCTGAACAAATTATTTATCTAAATCGCGACGGATGTAAGGGCAAGGATTGTGGCCACAGTGGAATTCGTTTCCGCTGAACTTTCCAAGGCGGTTCTTCTGTCGCGGTTTATTTTTGTTTATATGGTTTGTCTTTGGGTGTTTGTGTTGCTATATTATTTTATTTTGGATAGCCTATTGGCCATTTTGTGGGAAAGTAACTGTCCTTTTGGCTTTCCGCTATTGCTGTTTCCATTAGGGTCTGTTGTTTCATGTTTGTGTTTCTTTCCCTTTGGTGTCTCTGATGGGAGCTGTGGGTTAATTGTATCGATTCCTGATCATTGCCTCCTTTTCTATTTTTTATATAGGGAAAAACCTTTAAAAATCTTCTTGTCAGAAACCAGAAGGCCCAGGTCTTTGATACTTGGTATGAAGCTTCATCTAGTGGACCTCTACCAAGATTGTTCAAATTATTGCCCTGGGGCCAAAAATGGACCCGCCCTGGGGCCCACTGGTTTTGCATAGGCTTATATACACTGTCTATCATCGAAACTGGAAATAGAATCCAGGTGAATCAATACAAAGCGAAAGTAGGCATGGAGCACGGTGAGTGTAGCCTTTATTCCTGATCTATTTTCTGCAAGTGCAGGGTAAATTGATTTCCTTGAAATAACAGAGGGATTTCTGCAACATTTTATGCGTTTTTCGAAGCTATATGTTTCGATTTAAGTCAAGAACACAAGTTTATCGATGCTTGGTACTGAGTGAAGACCAGCATTTTCGAAAATCGGTTTCAGATTTTATAATTTCTTGATTTATTTCCGCTTAAACTTTCTTTTACCTGTTTCCGTTTATAATGGACAGTAAATGAAAACTTTCTCTGGTCATGATTTTATCATGCACTAAGCGTATTTATTAAAAACTAAAAATCCCTGTGTATGTTGTTTACAACCAGACAGCTGTACGGAATATAGTCAAAAAAGTGTACGGCAAATAGGAATGGCTACTTTATTCAGAATCAGAAATGTTACTGGTGACACGTCAAATGACATTCATACACCATGACCTGTGATGGGTTAGTCGCTAGCTCTCATTAAAGAGGTAAACTTAGATACACAATCCTCAGCATCTTCAGCTGCTGAAATAATCGAATCGGGAATGGCATTCCAATCTCTAATAGTTCGGGGGAAGTATGATTCTTTATAAATGTCTGTTTTTGCAGTAAGGGTCTGAAACTCCATTCTAATGAATGATGATTGCATTTAACGGGCTGAAATCCCATGTCCCATTTTCGGGCCCAACATCCTGATCTATCTATATCATTCTGAAGTTTCAGTGAATCATCTGGATCTCTAATTTCCTGGTAGCAAACACAATCGTCTGTGAACAGTCTTATTGCTAAGTCAGTGTCAGTGGAAACAACATTGATGTACAGGGAGAATAACAGTGGACAGGTGGGGGTTTAAGCCTTTAAGTAACTTGATCACTCCTGCCGATGGCACAACAATAGTATCCATAAATGGGGCCAATCTTCTTGTCAATGGAACCTCCGTGAACTCAGTTTTATTAAACGCATCATTGAATTGACCAACTGGTTCCCCTGCCCTTTCAGAGTCTGATTCAACAACCCCATTCTCTCCAC
The DNA here is from genome assembly GCA_963580285.1 of Lucinisca nassula. NCBI lineage: Eukaryota > Metazoa > Mollusca > Bivalvia > Lucinida > Lucinidae > Lucinisca > Lucinisca nassula. The sequence continues at coordinate 186,947,878 of OY757012.1, forward strand.
TTTTATTAAGGGGTGGGATACCTTGTCTGTCTTTCTTCTGACTATTGGTATATCTGTAGAAAATAGAGGTTGAGGCAATGATCCGGAATCGATACAATCATTATCAACCCACAGCTCCCATCAGAGACACCAAAGGGGAAGAACCACAAACATGAAACAACAGACGGAAACACCAAAAGTGGAAAGCCAAAAGGACAGCCCCCCCCCCTCCCCCCACAAAACGGCCAACAGGCCATCCACAATAAAATAATATAAGCGGCACAAACACCCAAAGACAAACCATAACAAAAATAAACCGTGACAGAAGAACCTCTTGGTTTTGCCTTTACATCACCTACTGAGTTATTCGCAAACAAATCATGCTGATTTTTTATATATATATCAGTCTTAATCTCACGTCTCAAGTTTTCAAATTTTGTCCGGAGTTTACCACTTCCCGTCTTTTTTGTCTGTGCATGAATCTTATTTCTTCTGTGAAAGAGGAAAAGCATTTATTTTATTCTTTATTGCTAAACGCCAATGATAGACAACTTCATTTCCCCCAACTTTTCAATGTATATTGCTTTCCCCGACCAACGGATCATGGAGAAATCTATCTATCTATCTATCTATCTATCTATCTATCTATCTATCTATCTATCTATCTATCTATCTATCTATCTATCTATCTATCTATCTACTGCGATTGGCCGACCTCAGGCGCTCAGTTGGATGTGCGTCTGACTGGTGATCAGGAGGACGTGGATTCGATACGTGCCGGGGTCAGCAACTCTGTCGTGGAGATTGATCATGAAATCTTTTCTACGGTCATTCCCTCCCACATTGTCACCCTTCCGCTGTTTCAAGAAGAGTAACCGCTTACATATAAGCCTGCACAGTAAAAGTGTGGATAGGTAAACTGTTCGGAAAAAAATGGCCTAAATAGTGTTGACTTGGCTGTTGAACTGCCCTAAAACAACTGTTGCGATCGGACACATTTGACCATTACTCTGAGGTGTACATTACACATACTCCAGCGTTGCAGGATGAAAGCATACACAGATATTATACACCATTTGCCATGTCATCCCCAATGAGGAACTCATCTGGCACCTCTGTTTGCACCTTTGATTTGGCTTGCAACCTTCCGAGATAGAAAAGCTTCCCATCTAAACGATATCTAATCGGTATACCATTGTCACCCGCCTGGAAACATCTTTGTACATGGAAGCGAACATCATGCTGAACAGTGTTGGGGCTATCACACAACCTTGCTTGACTCCATTTGTCACAGGAATTCAATCTGAGTGATAACATTACATGATTAGTTTAAACAATGGTTTATTAGTGACCGTATATAGTTAACTAATAAACTATTGTTTAAACTCATCATGTAATTACGCAAAGATCTCTACCTTGCATACGAGATGATTCTCTCTGCATGGGGGTAGAGGGCTCCAGTTAACGTCTCGATTCGATAGACGGGGCATTTTGGGGCATTTATCCCGGCAAATGATACCAGTGTAGCATGTTTGGACACCGTAACTATATTACCGCTGCAACTAATTGAACCGCAAAACCTAGAGAAAGTAGTGCGAGTGGGACTGGCCATGCATCTTTATTCTGTTGTATTCATAGAGCGAGAGGCCCCCACCCATAGGAGCTTGAAGAAATATATGGGCTGTATGATGCTTCCACGCAGAGCTGAATCCGACCCGCACACTAGTACTGGTAAACCCCTAAGCCTGTTCAGGAACCCCGGTGCGAGGCGGACCCTCCATGCTAATAAACCCTATTGGTTTCATTGGGCGACAGGGCTTGTGATGTCATTTCATCTCAATGTCGGGTAAAAGTCCCATAAAATTGGAAGCAACGTCTCCAAAAGGACCTTTACAGTGTTGACGGGGACGTTAAACCTCAAATCAAACAAACAATTCAAAGAGCGAAGAGTTTTAGATGTCATTTCATTTCAAAATGTTGACATTTTGAGTCTCGTAACGTAATATAATCACTCGTAAGTTATGGCCGAAAGTTCCCGTAAGGCCAAAAAAAAAAATGGGTGTGTTTCCGGTTTCCCGACCCTACCTAAGTTTTAGGCTCGACCCTAAATTTTTTATTGCCAAAAAAAAAAAAAAATCACAGGGCGAAACGACTCGTAAAAAAAATCGCGGGGCGAAACAACTAGGAACTACGCGAGCGGTTGCGGTTTATTTGTTCTAATTCGGTCAGTTTCTGAGCGTTTCGGTGTTTACTACTCTCAAAATGGCAGTGCAGTTGGGCGCGATTTCACTTCTTGCATTGAAATATAAGAAATGTGAGCATTTGTCGGCGGTCGGGTATAAAAGCCAAGGCCGGGCCGGGCCGAGCCGCCGAGCCTACCGAAAATTTTATTTTTAGTCTCTAGATACAAGTTAGATATATATTTTGGTGAATGTGGGATTAAATTATTATAAATTAGATATGTTATAACTACAAGCAGTTTCACGTATCCACATTGCTTATTTATCTTTTAATAACTGTTTTCCGAAATCCAGGGGTATAAAAGCCAAGGCGGCGAAAGAGTATTGACAATTCCGAATTTCTTTCAAATTCATAGGTTAAATTATTTATTTTTGGCCTTATGATATTTGAATTTGATTATACTTAGTATGTGTTGGGGATAAAATTAAATATACCCACCAGAATCACCTTAATTGATCGAATTTCTTATTTTATTTTTGTTTCTATTTTTAGAATTACCTTATTACAGGAAACGACCGAAAAGGACCGAAAGGGAACGCACACAACGACCGAAATGTTTCGAATCGAATGACGACAAACTGGACAAATTTGTATATCATGGGTTGTTTTAATGATTGGTCAAGGACTTCAGGGTTTTACGACGTTGATTCGACGTCGTTAAAACGGCACTGTGCTACTTTGTAAGGGAAATGAACAATCTTGGCCACCAAACTTTTTTTCAGAAAAAAAGTTTAAAAAAAATGTTCCCAGCAGGCACTCCAGGTTGAATCAACGTTGAAACAAAGTTGATTCAACGTTGTGTACCTGCAGGGTTCTGTTTTCTGTTTACTGCCAGTAGGAGCTGTTTACTGACTGATGGTCAGGAGGATGCGGGTTCGATACCTGCTGAGGTCGGCAGCATTCTTTCGTGGAGATTGAACATGAAATATTTTCTTCAGTCATTCTCTCCCTTCCACTGATTCAAGAAGGGCAGTTGTCAGTTTTTGGCGAAAGAATGTGCACTATACTGGTTAACCGCTTACGTATAAGCCTGCTCTTGAAAATACACGCCAAATGCGTTTACTCTTCGCCGAGGCGTTATCTTTGTCTTTTGGCGAGTTATCTGCAGGTATGCATTTGCATAGATTTTGTTGCAACCCTTTCTTTTTAAAGTGACAGGCTGAGATCTAAAACAATTAGATGAGTCAATTAATGCACTTATCTCTTACTCACTGAAGCATTTTAATAAGCAATAATAATACAATAGATAAGTATCAAAACATAATTAATATGTCTCAAACATGATTAAGAAATATGATGAGTTTCATAAAGCTCTATCTTTAGTTACTACATGATTCATCTAGTATATCTAAATGCCCTTATCATTTATCTGACATTGCCGTCCGTTGCGGTTCATTGCGACGTGGCCTACATAAAACCACCAAAAATACAGTTATTACAGATACTAAAAGGATTTGACTGGAATTATTACAATAAAAGGTTTAGAAAATACTTATTTGGGGTTGTCATGTACATTTTTTCACACATTCATGTCTATTTCATTCAAATTCGATCAAAACGCACGATAAAAACCGCCTTGGCTTTTATACCCCTAAAAATTTGCAAAATTGCAATAAAACAAAAATTAGGGCACCAAAAAGAACAAAAATTTTGCTGAGTATCACAATTGATTCAATTAACATTATCATATTAAAATTTACCACTTATATTTCTTCTTCGGTTAGAATTCCGAAAAATAAAATCTTCGGATCGGCAATTTTTGGCTCGGCGGCTCGGCCCGGCCCGGCCCGGCCCGGCCCGGCCCGGCCTTGGCTTTTATACCCGACCTTTGTCGGCACCTAAAACTTGTTTTGAGCTCGTTCCTCACAAGAAAACGATAAATCAAGTTTTCGAGCTACACCATCCTCCCACCGGAAAGGATGGTAGCGTTATGGTTGCCCATTGTAGTATCGACCTGAAGAATTCAGAATCCTTTGAGGTAAAGCGGTTCGTAGAAATACCGGAACACACCAAAACACCGAAACACACTGGTAATTACCGGAACACACTCAAAAATATTATTTGGGGGCTAATCAAATAATTTTTGGGGGGAAGTATGTGCTTAACATATATATTGTGTGTCATATTTTGACCAAATGTAACATGTGAACATACATTATTTACCCTGGCTCAGTTAAGAACCAAATGATTAATCCTGTTATATGGCAGTGTGATCCAGTGATGAGTTAGGTATTAAAAAGTTATAGTTCATTAATTAACATCAAAATGTTATTTTAATTTAAAAAAAAAATACGATGGGGATTAATTTATAAACAAGAGGGCCATGATGGCCCTGGATCGCTCACCTGATCCATAGTGTAACAAGTGGGCCCCAGAGAGGGCCATTATTGGCCCCAGGGTTTTAATGTGCATAATGTTGAGGGAGGTCTTAAAGGTGAAGCTTCATACCAAACATCAACAAAGGCTATAATTAGAACAATCTTGGCAAAGGTCCACTAGATAAAGCTACACATCAAATTTCAAAGACCTGGGCCTTGCAGTTTCAGAGAAGAAGATTTTTTTTAAAGATATTCCCTACATAAGCCTATGCAAAACCAAATGGCCCCAGGGCTATATAAATCTATGTAAAAACAAAGGGCCCCGGCCCGGGGTGGGGGCATTTGTGGCCCCAGGGCTATAATTTGAACAATCTTGGTAGAGGTCCACTAGATAAAGCTCCATACTAAATATCAAAGGCCTTGGCCTTGCAGTTTCAGAGAAGATTTTTAAAGATTTCCCTATATAAGTCTATGCAAAACCAAAGGGCCCCGGAGCGGGGACATTTTTGGTACCAGGGCTATAATTTGAATAATTTTGATAGAGGTCCACTAGATGCAGCTTCATACCAAATATCAAAGACCCAGGCCTTGTGGTTTCAGAGAAGAAGATTTTTGAAGATTTTCCCCATGTAAGTCTATGTAAAACCATAGGGCCCCAGAGTGGGGGCATTTTTGGCCCCAGGGCTATAATTTTAACAATCTTGGTAGAGGTCCATTAGATGCAACTTCATACCAAATTTCAAAGTCCTGGGCCTTGTGGTTTCAGAGAAGATTTTTAAAGATTATCCCTATATAAGTCTATGTAAAACCAAAGGGCCCCGGGACGGGGCCACTTTTGGCCCCAGCACTATAATTTGAATCATCTTGGTAGGGGTCCTTTAGAAGAAGCTTCATACCAAATATAAAAGACCTAGGCCTTGTGGTTTCAGAGAAGAAGATTTTTAAAGATTTTCCCTATATAAGTCTATGTAAAACCAAAGGGCCCCTGAGCGGGGGCATTTTTGGCCCAAGGGCTATAATTTGAACAATCTTGGTAGGGGTCCACTAGATGAAGCTTCATACAAAATATCAAAGTCCTGGGCCTTGCGGTTTCAGAGAAGAAGATTTTTAAAGATTTTCCCTATATAAGGCCATGTAAAACCAAAGGGTCCCAGTCGGAGGCTTTTTTTGCCCCAGCACTATAATTTGAACAATCTTGGTAGGGGTCCACTAGATAAAGCTTAATTCCAAATATCAAAGTCCTGGGCCTTGCAGTTTCAGAGCAGAAGATTTTTAAAGATTTTCCCTATATAAGCCTATGTAAAACCAAAGGGCCCGGCGGCGGGGACATTTTTGGCCTCAGCACTATCATTTGAATAATCTTGTTAGGGGTCTTTTAGATGAAGCTTCATACCAAATATAAAAGACCTAGGCCTTGTGGTTTCAGAGAAAAGGATTTTTAAAGATTTTCCCTATATAAGTCTATGTAAAAACAAAGGGCCCCTGAGCGGGGGCATTTTTGGCCCAAGGGCGATAGTTTGAACAATCTTGGTAGAGGTCCATTGGATGAAGCTTCATTCTAAATATCAAAGTCCTGGACCTTGCGGTTTCAGAGAAGAAGATTTTTAAAGATTTTCCCTATATAAGTCTATGTAAAACCAAAGGGCCCCTGAGCAGGGGGATTTTTGGCCCAAGGGCTATAATTTGAACAATCTTGGTAGGGGTCCACTAGATGAAGCTTCATACAAAATATCAAAGTCCTGGGCCTTGCGGTTTCAGAGAAGAAGATTTTTAAAGATTTTCCCTATATAAGCCTATGTAAAACCAAAGGGCCCCAGGTGGAGGCTTTTTTTGCCCCAGCACTATAATTTGAACAATCTTGGTAGGGGTCCACTAGATAAAGCTTAATACCAAATATCAAAGTCCTGGGCCTTGCAGTTTCAGAGCAGAAGATTTTTAAAGATTTTCCCTATATAAGCCTATGTAAAACCAAAGGGCCCGGGGGTGGGGACATTTTTGGCCTCAGCACTATCATTTGAATAATCTTGTTAGGGGTCTTTTAGATGAAGCTTCATACCAAATATAAAAGACCTAGGCCTTGTGGTTTCAGAGAAAAGGATTTTTAAAGATTTTCCCTATATAAGTCTATGTAAAAACAAAGGGCCCCTGAGCGGGGGCATTTTTGGCCCAAGGGCGATAATTTGAACAATCTTGGTAGAGGTCCAATGGATGAAGCTTCATTCTAAATATCAAAGTCCTGGACCTTGCGGTTTCAGAGAAGAAGATTTTTAAAGATTTTCCCTATATAAGGCCATGTAAAACCAAAGGGCCCCGGAACGGGGGCATTTTTTGCCCCAGCACTATAATTTGAACAATCTTGGTAGGGGTCCACTAGATAAAGCTTAATACCAAATATCAAAGTCCTGGGCCTTGCAGCTTCAGAGCAGAAGATTTTTAAAGATTTTCCCTATATAAGCCTATGTAAAACCAAAGGGCCCGGGGGCGGGGACATTTTTGGCCTCAGCACTATCATTTGAATAATCTTGTTAGGGGTCTTTTAGATGAAGCTTCATACCAAATATAAAAGACCTAGGCCTTGTGGTTTCAGAGAAAAGGATTTTTAAAGATTTTCCCTATATAAGTCTATGTAAAACTAGAGTGTTCACAAGTTTTTTCTTTAATTTGACCTACTGACCTACTTTTTGACCCGAAAAGACCTTTATTCAAACTTAGCCAAGATATTGTCACAATGACCATTCTGAGCAAGATTAATGATTTAACCAAACTTGTGGCCTCCTGAGTATTCACAAGGTTTTTCTATGATTTGACCTACTGACCTACTTTTCAACTGGACATGACCCATATTCAAACTTGACCGAGATATTGTCATGATGATCATTCTGAGCAAGTTTGATTATGATTGGACCAAAATTGTGGCCCCTAGGGTGTTCACAAGGTTTTTATATGATTTGACCCGCTGACCTACTTTTTAACCCGATATGACCCATATTCGAACTGGACTGAAATATTGTCACAATGGTCATTCTGAGCAAGTTTCATGATAATTGGACCAAAACAGTGGCCTTCAGAGTGTTCACAAGGTTTTTCTATGATTTGACCTACTGACCTACTTTTTGACCGGACATGACCCATATTCGAACTTGACCAAGATATTGTCATGATGATCATTCTGAGCAAGTTTGATTATGATTGGACCAAAATTGTGGCCTCTAGGGTGTTCACAAGGTTTTTCTATGATTTGACCCGCTGACCTACTTTTTAAGCCGACATGATCCATATTCAAACTTCACTAAAATATTGTCACAATGATCATTCTGAGCAAGTTTGATGATGATTGGACCAAAATTGTGGCCTCTCGAGTGTTCACAAGGTTTTTCTATGATTTGACCTACTGACCTACTTTTTTACCCGACATGACCCAAATTCGAACTTGACCGAGATATTGTCATGATTATCATTCTGAGCAAGTTTGATGATAATTGGACCAAAACTGTGGCCTCTAGTGTGTTCACAAGAAAAAGTTTACGCACGGACGACGCACGACGGACGACGCACGACGCACGACGACGCCGGACATCTTACTGTCACAAAAGCTCACCATGACCTTCGGTCAGGTGAGCTAAAAAGGGTATTGTTTAATTTGAGGTTTAACATCCTCATCAACACTTTATAGGTCATTATAGAGACGTTGTTTCCCATTTTGTTGGACTTTTACCCGACATTCAATTGAAATTACATATCAAGCCCTGCCGCATAGTAGAACCAAAGAATTTATTTGCATGGACGGTCCAACTCGCATTGCTACACAGTCTGATCTAGGCCTTTGCTGGCAACATAGGTTTGATGACAGGTTTTCTCATGTCATGGCACAAGTCTGACCGCTTCTTCAAATTCTTTAGTTAAGTTGATTTTTAGTATAAATTGTGTTTTATATACTTTGTACATTGTTTAGAGAGAGAGAGAGAGAGAGAGAGAGAGAGAGAGAGAGAGAGAGAGGTTATAACATGTTTTTATATTGAATTGATGAATGATGAAATAAAACTGTGCAAAATAAAAACATGTCTTGTTATGTTTTATCACCATTTATCCTATTTCATTCTCTGCCGAGAATAAAACCAATAGGCTGGTGCACTACGGACAGACATGACCTTATTTGTTCATTAGGTTGTAAACCACATATAACATCAGACAGGGGAAACGCATGGGGCGGACAGTCAGCTAGCACTAAGCAGGCTGGTTAAAAATTTCACATTACGCAAATATGCCTATACAAATACATTGCCACCTTTACCGCCGAAAAAAATGAAAATTTTAAGATAATGAGGCGGTTCTAACGAGTGCCCACAATCTATATTTTGAGCAGAAATAAGAAAAATAAGGTTTACCCTTGTAAACCGCAATTTTACTATATAAAAGTGGGGTTCAAGGGGGTCGAAATTATATAGGTGTGTTTTCGTGATGGATAATTTTTTTATATATTTTCCCAGCTAATGGTTTTGACATTTCATATATCGTCTGAAACGGAGACACATTGCTGGAAATGTCAAATCTTTATTATTATTATTATTTGATGGAAGAATATGCAAACTGAGTTCATTTTGTAATCAAATGAGTTCTATCAGAGAGTTGTAACCTTAAAATAAATATCTCTTCAATATTCAGACCCACCACACCGGAATACATTTTATATAAAAATAAAATGGAATAAGATTAATTTATTGTATGATTGCAGGATCAGAATTGTTAGTAACAGCATACTACACACTAAAAACTGTAATTAAGTCATAAATACGGTTTTAAATTATATAAAATAAAAAAAATTGAGTGTGTTCCGGTAATTACCAGTGTGTTCCGGTGTTTTGGTGTGTTCCGGTATTTCTACGAACCCGAGGTAAAGTATGTTTTCAATCGTATTTGGGGCACTTCTTTAGGTCAGTACCTTGTCAGGCTAGGGGGAGCGTCTAGTCCTGAAACGACCAAGCATCACCCGGCTCTGTGAGCACAGTATGGGAGCGGAAGAGATTGGAATGACCTTCCGGATTCAATTGTTTCATCCGCCGAAGGTGCAAAGGACAGTGTAGCTCAGTTTACTTCTTTGGTGAGAGCTAGGGACTAACTTCCCTTTTCACAGGTCCTGGTGAATGGATGTCATTTGACGTGTCACCAGTAATAATTCAGATCAGATCAGAAGTGAATGAACATTTGTGATTGAACAGGACTTGCGATTTGTACAGTGGACAATCAGTCACTTGCGTTATTGGGAGGATGGTGTAGCATGTGATTCGCAAGAACCACGATTCTAGATGTCATGGTATTTGATTTATCTCCCTATAACAATGTGATAGCGCTAACTCCAACATGGTACTTTGGGCATTTTTTTTGTTTGATCTGGGATTTTTAGCTCACCTGTCACGTAGTGACAAGGTGAGCTTTTGTGATCACTTTTTGTCCGGCGTGCGTGCGTCCGTCCGTCCGTAAACAATTTCAAATAAGGAAATCTCTAATACCCCATGGTCAATCTTGCTCAAATTTCATGGGAAGCATCATCAGGTAGGGGGAAAGGCTGCATAAGGTTTTTGGGCTGATCAGATTGGAATTCTGGTTGCCATGGCAACATATAGCTCCCATAGACTATCAATGGGAAAAACTTAAAATATCTTCTTCTCTGAAACAACAGGGCCCAGAGCTTAGATATTAAGCATGTATTAACGGCCAGTAGTCACCTACATAATTCCTGCCAATCATGCCCCTGGGGTCCAAATTGGCCACACCCCGGGGCCCCTTCGCTCCCATAGACTCATAATGGAACAAAAAGCTTCAAAAATCTTCTTCTAGGAAACCACAGGGCCAAGAGCTTAGATATTTAGCATGTAGCAACAGCAAGTGGTCACCTACATAATTCCTTCCAATCATGCCCCTGGGATCAAAACGGGCCACGCCCCGGGGCCCTTTAGCTCCTATAGACTCATAATGGAAAAAAGCTTAAAAAATCTTCTTCTCTGAAACCACAGGGCCCAGAGCTGAGATATTTGGCAACTAGCAACGGCAAGTGGTCACCTACATAATTCCTGCCAATCATGCCCCTGGGGTCCAAATTGGCCACACCCTGGGGCCCCTTCGCTCCCATAGACTCATAATGGAACAAAAAGCTTCAAAAATCTTCTTCTCTGAAACCACAGGGCCCAGAGCTTAGATATTTAGCATGTAGCAACGGCAAGTGGTCACCTACATAATTCCTGCCAATCATGCCCCTTGGGTCCAGACGGGCAACGCCCCGGGGCCCTTTAGCTCCTATAGACTCATAATGGAAAAAAGCTTCAAAAATCTTCTTCTCTGAAACCACAGGGCCCAGAGCTGAGGTATTTGGTATGTAGCAACGGCAAGTGGTCACCTACATAATTCCTGCCAATCATGCCCCTAAGGTCCAAATGGGCCATGCCCCAGGGCCCCTTAGCTCCCATAGACTCATAATGAAAAAAAAAAAAGCTTCAAAAATCTTCTTCTCTGAAACCACAGGGCCCAGAGTTTAGATATTTAGCATGTAGCAACGGCAAGTGGTCACCTACATAATTCCTGCCAATCATGCCCCTGGGGTCCAAATGGGCCACGCGCCGGGGCCCCTTAGCTCCCATAGACTCATAATGGAAGCCCACAGTAGACTGTAAATGATGATAATTGTAGAATAATTTTCCTTATTTCTCAACGAAAACATGTTGCAGGTATTCATTTTAACTGTCTTGGTAAGATGGTTCAAATGAGTACCCACATGATGTCCTTGAGACATGAGGAAAATTATCCATGAATTAACACCATTTTTTGATATGAGTGAAATAATCTTGAAAGGGCCGTAAAGCCAAAAGCAAAGATTTCTAAGATTTGCTTTGCCCTAGCTCAATTGTAATGGAAAAATAAAAAACATAGAATATAATTCATGTTTCAGTTTTTATTTGATTGTACCTTTACATCAAAGTTTATGCATCTTTAAATACATGTAGTTCCGCAGAAATGCTCTATACAGTGTATAAACAAAATAAAAAATGAAGATAAAAAAAAAATTAAATCGACCTTCCCCACCTAATTTTTTTCAAGCTGAAACCTGAAACACACCTATTTTTTTTTTTGGCCTAAGGATTTTAAGTGCATAACCGCCTTCTACCCCTTACGAGTCTTCCACGCGTGTATATTTGAACAGACGTGATTCATAATGCGCACTTCTTTTTAACCCACAATAACGCATCTGTGGCAAAATATGGTCTTAAAACTATACATAGTCTTTAGTTCCTAGTATTGTGATGGGTTCTTGCTAATATGACAAGCAATGTGTGAAAATTGTTTAAGTATGTTTATAATATTCTGATGACACTGGATAAAGATGTTGTGACAGGCAGGTGAATCTATTGATTTAGCCCCAGTTCTTGCTGGCCATTGTTTACATTTCGAAGCAGCATGTTCGACAAAATATAACACCCGACTTTGACAGGACATACGTGCAGAGCAGTACAGTCCTCGTGGATGTGAGAGAAGCATCGGAAGGCCGGTCAGTATACTTTTAAAATGTCATCAGCTATAAACATGGAACTATTTGCCGTACACTTTCGTTTACGATAATTTTGAACAAGCCGTACACCACACTACTATTCGCCGTACAACAGGCATTTTACGTTTAGGAAAACATTTGTGTTGAAAGTACAATTTGAGGCGCGTTTCTTTTGCAAATTATTTTTCCATCATATTTCTTTCTGATTAAGTGAAAAAACTTCGGTAGAAAGGCATAAACATTAAACAAAACAACAACGAACTTGCCAACGGTACCAGTTGTCGAATATTCGGTCTGTAATTGCACAATTGTGCGTTTTATAAGTAAGCACTTCTCATGGCAGCAGCAAATTATGTCCACTACTGATATTTGATAACAGTAATCTTAACCTAAAGCTTACAAGCAGTAAAATAATCCATTTTCAAGAGGCACTCCTTCACCTGCAGCTATTAATTTCGATTCACCGGGATTCTATTTCTGGTGTAGATGATAGACGGTGATATAGTGAAAACCTTTAAAAATCTTCTTGTCTAAAACCAGAAGGCCCAGGTCTTTAATATTTGGTATGAAACTTCATCAAGGCCTACCAAGATTGTTCAAATCATAGCCCTGGGCCGATAAATGGCCCCACCCAGGGGCACAAATGTTTTACTAAGGCTTATATAGGGAAACCCTTTAAAAATCTTCTTGCCTGAAACCAGAAGGCCCAGGTCTTTGGTATCGGGTATGAATCTTCATCTCTTGGACCTCTACCAAGTTTGTTCAAATTATAACCCAGGGGCCAAAAATGGCCCTGCCACATGTTTTACATACAGTTATATCGGGAAAACCTTTAAAAGTCTTTTAATCTGAAACGAGAAGGCCCAGGCATTTGATATATGGTACACAGCTTTATCTAGTGGACCTCTACCAGGATTGTTGAATTTATAGCCCTAGGGCCAAAAAATGGCCCCGCCTAGGGGCACAGATGTTTTGCATAGAGTTGTGTAGAGAAAACCTTTAAAAATCTTCTTTTCTGAAGCCAGAAGGCCAAGGTCTTTGATATTTGGTGCACAGCTTCGTCTGGTGGACCTTTACCAGGATTTTTCAATTTGTAACCCTGGCGCAAAGAATGGCCCTGCCTAGGGGCCAGCATGTTTTACATAGAGTTATGTAGGGAAAACCTTCGTCTGAAACCAGAGGGCCATTGATATTTGAAACACATTTTCATCTAGTGGAACTCTGCCAAGATTGTTCTAAAGAGGGGCATTATGTTTTACATAGACTTGTATAGGTGAAAGCTTTGAAAACTTCTCGTATGTCACCTGCAGTAGGCCCAGAACATTGATTTTTGGTACACACCTTAATCAAGTGGACAATTGCCAAAAATGTTCAAATTATAGCCCTGGGGCCAAAAATGGACCAGTGGCATGGCCCACGTTTTACAGAGTTAATATAGAGAAAACCTTTAAAATCTTCTTGTGACCGTCTCAAACCAGAAGGCCCAGGTCTTTGATATTTGGTATACACCTTTATCCAGTGGACCTCTCCCAAGATTGTTCAAATTATAGCCCTGGGGCCAAAAACTTATTTTAGATAGACATAGGTAATATAGGGAAAACTATAAAAATATTCTTGTCTGTTACAGAAAACCTAGGCCTTTGATATTTGGTACATAGGTAGATCTGGTGGGTCTCTACCAAGAATGTTCAAATTATAACCCTGTGGAAAAATTCTTGAACATAAAATTTAAACAAAGTCTTAAAACAGTCTACCTTATGAAATTTCAATATTAAGTCTGTAAAATGCTTAGCTCAGGTGAGCGATATAGGACCATCATGGTCCTCTTGTACATAGACTTATATAGGGAAAACCTTTAAAAATCTTCTCGTCTGAAACCAGAAGGCCCAGGTGTTTGATATTTGGTATGAAGTTGTATCTAATGGACCTCTACCAAGATTATTCAAATTATAGCCCTGGGGCCAAAAATGCCCCCACGCCCAGGACCACCCGTTTTTCATAGCTATATATAGGGCAAACCTTTAAAAATCTTCTCGTCTGAAACCAGAAGGCCCAGGTGTTTGATATTTGGTATATACTTGTATCTAATAGACCTCTACCAAGATTGTTCAAATTATGGTCCTGGGGCTAAAAAATGCCCCTGCCCCGAGGCCCACTGGTTTTACAAATATATATGGAAACTCTTTAAAAATCTTCTGGTCTGAAACCAGAATGCCCAAGTGTTTGATATTCGGTATGAAGCTTCATCCAGTGGACCTCTACCAAGATTGTTCAAATTACATGATGTATAGCCCTGGGGTCAAAAATGGCCCCACCCCGGGGCCCAACCGTTTAACATAGACTTACATAGGGAAACCATATTTAAAAAATCTTCTCGTCTGAAACTAGAAGGCTCAGGTCTTTGTTGTTTGGTATGAAGTTTCATCTAGTGGACCTCTACCAAGATTGTTCAAATTATAACCCTGGGGCCATTTTTCCCTGGGGCCAATTTATATAGGGAAAACCTTTAAAAATCTTTTTGTCTGAAACCAGAAGGTCCAGGTCTTTGATATTTGGTACGAAGCTTCATCTCATGGACATCTACCAAGAATGTTCAAATTATAGCCTTGGGGGCAAAATGGCCCGGCCCTGGTACCCACATGTTGTGCATAGACTAACATAAGGGAAACTTTTAAAAGTTGTCTTTTCTGAATCCAAAAGGCCCGGACCTTTGATATTTGGTATGAAGTCATCTAGTGGGCCTCTACCTAGATTGTTCATATTATAGCCTTGGGGCCAAAATGCCCCCGTCCGAGGCCCAACCTGTTTAACATAGACTTATATAGGGAAACCCTTTTAAAATATTCTTGTCTGAAACCAGAAGGCCCAGGTCTTTGATGTTTCGGAAGAAGCTTCATCTAGGGGACCTCTAAGAAGATTGTTAAAATTATAGCTCTCAGGCCAAAAATGGCCCCGCTCCGGGGCCCGCAGGTTTTGCATGGACTTATATTCAGAAAACCATTAAAAATCTTCTCTTTACCCTTTTCATGCGGTAAACCCCTAAAGGGGTACCTTGACAAACATCGCAGGCCCAGATCAGACACCACAGAATGCGGCGTCTGATCAGGGCCTGCACTAGTTGCTTACAGAAATTTCTGTCAAAACTGGAATAAAAATGAAAATATAGGCCTGACACCCCTTATATGATAAATGGACTTGTCCAACATGTAGTGATGGAAGATTCTTCTGGCATACAATGGGTTAAACTACAAGTCCCAGAACTTTGATATTTGGCATGAAGCTTCATGTAGGGGACCTCCACCAAGATTATTCAAGTTGTAGCCCTGGGTCCATTTTTGGTCCTACTCCATGGCCCACCGTTTTTACATAGACTTGTATAGGGAAAACCTTTAAAAAATCTTCTTGTCTTAAACCAGAAGGCCCAAGTCTTCGATATTTGGAATGAAGCTTCATCTAGTGGCCCTCTTCCAAGATTATTCACATTGTAGCCCTGGGACCAAAAATGGACCTGCCCTGGGGCCCACTGGTTTATATAGAGTTAAGGCATTGTTAGTTAGAGGGAGCCGGTTCATCTCTGTCTGGTGCACAAGGGCCTGACCCTCAATGTCCACAAGGTGCCCAGGTGGTGAAATACAAGCCATCTCTGTATTGTTAAAGGGAACCACCATCTCATAAGTCTACTAAACCCTTGGGCCAGTTTGATTCAAACTTCACAGTAATGGTGCCTAGATGACTCTCTACCAAAAGAAGCTCAAATGGTTCCACTCCGATGAACAAGATGACCACCAGAGCTAAAAAAAGAAAAATCTTTAAATGGCTAATCCTGTACCAATTCAAACTTTGTGGGAATGTTGCTTAGGTGACCCTCTACCAAAGTAACCGAAACAATTCTGCTCAGATTGGCAAAATGGAGGCCAGAGCAAATAATAGAAAAACATCAACAATTTGCTTCTTTCAACTTTTCAAGATTGTTGCCAATGTGACCATCTGTGAAAGTGCAACATGTACTTCATGGAATAAGATGGCTGTCAACGATTATCCATATGACTTTCAGAAGCTATGTGACATCTTGAAAACAGGTGAGCGATTCAGGGCCATCTTGGCCCTCTTGTTGAAGATTTTTACCTTTTATGGGCATGGTGGCCATCTTGGTCATGTGACCATACTCATTTTAATTTATTTTCATTTCATTGTTCCTAAAGGCATTTACATGAAATTTGGTTATAAATGGCTCAGGTTTCTGAAGAAAATAAGTTCTAATTTTCATATCTGAATGACCTTGGGCCAAGGTCAAATTCAAATAATCACCTTGACCTTGAATTCTTATGTAGTTTCATCCACTCATTTAGCTACCTGCATCTACCAATTTTCAGATCACAGGCTGCAATAGTTTCGAAAAATACAGTTTTGACTTTTTCCCATACAAAAGTCTATGTGACCAAATTTGACCTTGGCGTTTAATAGGTCAAGGTCATCAGAGGGTCATCATTTGAACAAACTATGATGGGCCCCAAGTCCCCAATGCTACATACCAAGTTTCATGATAATCAGCCCAATGGTTGTGGGGGAGAAGATTTTTTAAAGGTTTTTATCATATATGGGCATGACTGCCATCTTCGTCATGTGACCTGAACTCTGCAAACAAACTTATGTTCCTCAATCCCATGGATGCTCCACATGAAATTTGACTTCAATAGGCCCAGTGGTTTTGAAGGAGAAGATGTTTGAAGATGTTGGCAGACGACAGACAGACGACAGAGGACATACAGATGAGGAAGACGACAGACAACGGACCCTTGCCAGCCTTTGGCTCAGGTGAGCTAAAAACTAAAGGACTTATGATGATGACAATGCCCAAATAGGCATTTACAGCAAAGAAGGGGACATAAATCTAAGTAATAGGCCGACACCACCAGTTTTCAAAATCATCTGAGTTTACATCCCAGACTTACTTATTATAAGTTTCAGGAAGATCAGATCAAAGCTTAGGGACTTATGGTGATGATAGTGTCAAAAATAGGCATTTTCAGCAATCAAGGGGACATAACTCTATGATAGACAGCTGAACTTGCCAGTTTTCAAACCCATCCAAGCTTTTAACCCTGGTCTACTTATATCTTAGTTTCAGGAAGTTCCAATTAAAGCTAAATTGAAGCTAAATAGGACTCATAGTCATGACTAGGTCCAAAGTAGGCCTTTTCAGCAAAGAAGGGGACATAACATGGCCAGTTTTTACATTTGTCCAAGCTTTTATCCTCCCGACTTATTTATGTGTAAGTTTTAGGAAGCTTAGATGAAAACTGAAGAGGCTATGGTGATGAAAAGGTCTAAAATTGGCATTTTCACCAACCAAGGGGACATAATATTATTAACTTTTGATTAATGGGCTTAAGTCATCATTCCCCCACCAGAGGCATGCTATAGATGAGAAATGATTTAAATCAGCCTGCAGGCTGCAAAGATATAACTGGTCAAAGGTGTTGACAGATGGATGACAGATGGACTACTATACTATAAGCTCCCCTGGTGCCTTTGGCCCAGGTGAGCTAAAATTCAAGAACACTTCTTTATGGGTCCAGGTTTTATCTTTTACATGGCATTTTCTGTGAAATAAGCACAATTGGGAATCCTCTTAAAACCAAAGCATTTATATTTTAGCAATGATAGCATACTAGGTCATCCTTATCCTGTAGTTCTGATTTAAACAAATTGCAAAAAGTCCAGAAATAATTGTTTTTCAAGGCTATGAAAAATAATTTATTTGATAAAGCTTATTTCAAATACTACATATTTTTTTTTTTTTTTCAGATTTGTGGACAATGAATATGACAGTGATACAACCAGCAATGAATTTAATTTCAAAATCTTTATTAGGAAATGCAAAGAGAATCTGCTGCTGCAATGCAACCCAGATATGGTATTGTAAACATGCAGAAAACCATGATGTTGGCAAATCACCAAAGAGAAAAGATGAACCAGAATCAAATGCTCAAACTCAATATAGTGACAAATCTCCTGCCAGTTTTATGAGATATAAAGCAAGGAAAAGATCACTGTCTCCAATGGAGCGTGTGGGATCTTTGATATCTGATAGTGTGGCTGAAGATCAAAATCAACAGCTCGGTATTGATGAAAAAATTCTGGATGAAGACTCAAATGACAGAACTGAAAGCCTAGAATCAGAAGGCCGCTTTGATCTGAGTAGTAAATATAAGAATGCTGCCAAACACAAAAGAAATGTAATACCTGCAAAAAGATTAAAAAGTCTTATCCCTGAGGACTACTGGAAGACAGAAACTGAGACTACCAAGACGTTGGTTGATGACCTTGGAAGTAATATTGACACAAAAGAGGAAAACAAAGATTGAGATATAGCTGCTGTTTGAAAGGCAAAAAAAAATACAAAAAAAAAATACCTTTCAGCTGCACATCCTTTTATATGGAGTAACATATTCATGACAGGTTAAGAAAGCAACCAAATGCTTGAAGTGAGAAGCAGGCTGCATTGGAACAGTTTGGTCAGAATTAATATACATGTATGACCTGGCAGTCATATATTAGATTTAACTTCTTGCTTCTTAAGTTAATTTAGAAGCCTCCTCGGTGCAGTGGTTACGCTACTCGCCTTGTAAACCAGGGATCGCAGGATCGATCCCGGGCTGCCCCAGACTTTCGGATGAGTCTTTAAACCGAGGTCCCGTCTCCGTATGACCTTAGCTGTTGGTGGGACATAAAACTAAAACTCACTCACTCACTCTTAAGTTAATTTGTCATATTTTCTTTCACTAATAATTGCATTTGCATAATTTATGACTTAAAAAATTTTGTCCTTTTTCAACTCAGGTGAGCTGATAGTATGGAGTTGGTCAGCTGATATTGTCTGTTGTCCATGCTTTCAAATAAGAATATCTCTGAGTCCAGTCATTGATTACTTGTGTGTGGGGGGTGGAGGGGGGGATTGGCTGCTTGAAAATGATCAACTTGAAAACTTTTGTTTTCATGGTAACAGTTAGCTTCCAATGACTCATGATGTAGCAAATATGGGTGTGTGTGTGTGTTTGTGGGTGGGGGGGGGATTGGCTGCTTGAAATTGATCAACTTGAAAGCTCTTGTTATCATGGTAACAGTTAGTTTCCAATGATAAATATTGTCCACTCAATTCCATCAAACCTACAGATAATCAGGAGCAGCATAAATGCTTGGGCAAGTTTGAATTTTGGTTACATAGGAATATTATCCCCTTGAAGATTGAAAAATTTGGGTATAATACTTATAATGGGGAAAAAGCTGGAAAATGCTGTGACAACTTCTTTATTTTTATTAAAGTGTGAGTGTGAATGGAGTCTAGGTCTGTTTGAAATTTTTGGGATATTTGGCATTATATACTCAGAGGCAATAAAAAGTATACACTTTTTGATTTAGAATACCGGATCTTGTATTGCTGTCTGTAATAAAATATGCCTATGTCCGCTTTTCCCAAACGTCCAAGTTTGTAAAACTCCAATTCTTTTCCTGTAACAGTCATCCATGATGGAGTTAATTGAAAATCAATATTTCCAATAAAATCTCATGTTGTACGCGACATTCAAATCTGTGCACACCGCAAAAGTCATGTACGAATGTTCATCGATAAAACCACATCATTACTTTGCCATTAAACCCAAACAAACAGCTTCAAACTCAATTGGAATTTCTGCCTGTTCCGGATTATCTCCCTTTCAATTAAAATCATAGTGAATTAAATGAGTTTTTTACTCAGATCGTGAAAGAGATATTCATTTGAAACTTTCATATACTTATTGTTTTGCTCGGCATCTTTATGTTTACTCCATAGTAAAACCTCTAAAATTGCACAATGGAAAGTTAATCTTCAATACAAATCCTATAGAAACACAATGCATTTAATAAAAGGAAGAACGTAAAAGGCGAAAATGCCATTTTCTTGGAGAAAAGATGTTGCACTTTACCTTTTGTTTAATTTCAATATGCGACATATTCTTGCCAATCAGATGCCATTCTTTAAATTTTTGCATGAACAATCATTTATTGAATAACCCTTATTCGAAACACATGTTTAAAGGGAAGCTACTCAAGACGAAATATTGGATCAGACCCCCTGTCCATTTCAAGTGACACAATTTCATTATCCGTTAATCAAATTTAACGGAAAATGCTGCAAATTATGCGGCAGTGGTTGTTCTTATTTATGATACCTCATATGTATGTAGAGAGGGAGAGATTGGGACCCAAATTGGCATTCAGTAACCTGTATACTTACTTTTGCCTCTCAGTATATGTCAGAATTATTTGCCCTTGAGTGCTGTCAAAGCCTGTATTTGATAATGTCGGCTCAATAGCTTGATTACTTTTTATGGGAATTCCATCAAACCTACTAATAATCATGTTGGATGCGTTCCAGTAATTAGGTCAGATCATAATATTCATTTAAGGGGAATGGGAACACTTTCCGGGGAGGCAACTCATGCAAAAGTATTTTTGTCTCCCATGTCGATAGGGATCAACTCTTAAAGGAAAGAATGTGCTTCTAAGGAGCAAATTCTCTGCTTTAAGAGTAGACCCCTTTTTCAGTGCGACACGGCTTACAGAAAAGCAAACAGGAAGTCCCAAAAGTTATCTCCCTTTTAAAAACTGGCAGAGAAATCTGCCTGGTGTTCCCATTCCTCTTAATACTTACCTCCTACTCGGTGGCGATTTTTAACTTGCATTAGAACATCTCTTTGGTTACTTCTTGTCTATATTTATCTTCATGCAAAAAATGATCACTTTGTGAAAATTTCGCTTTGGCGAGGCTATTTATCAAGCTATTGGCATTAGACAATCTCATTGGCTAGATCTTGTCAATACACATCTGCACCCCAAAATTATCAAAATATTCCTTGTGGTTCAAAATTTATGTCTGTAATCAGTTGTAAAAAACTTTGCCTCAGCAAGGCTATTTATGAAAAAATCTGGCTTTAGAGAATATCATTGGTTAGGTCCTGTCAATATACATCTGCATGCCAAAAATTATCTGAATATTCCTACGGGTTTGAAAGTTGTATGCCCGTGTCAGTAAAGGGAAATTTTGCTTCAGTGAGGCTTTTTATCAAGCTATCTGGCATTAGACAACCTCATTGGGTCTTGTCAGTATTTATCTTCATGCGCAAAATTATCAAAATATTCCTTGTGTTTTAAAAGTTATATGTCTGTAATCAGTGTGTGAAAACTTTGTCTCGGCTAGGCTATTTGTTAAGAAAACTGGCTTTAGACAAAATCATTGGTTAGGTCTTGTCAATATACATCTGCATGCCAAAAATAATCAAAATATACGCCTGTGTCAGTTACTAAAAATTTTTGCTTTTTTGAGGCTATTTATAAAGAATTAATCTCAATGGTTAGATCTTTGCAATATCTATTTGCATGCCAAAAAATATCAAAGTATTCCAAGCCGTTTAAAAGTGATACTCTGTAATCATTTTTTAGCTCACCTGTCCACAGAGCTCCACAGATCTCTGATGGACCTCTACCAATGCCCCCGCCCTGAAGCCCTTTGGTTTTACATTGACTTATATAGGGAAAACCTTTAAAAATCATCTTGTCTGAAACCAGAAGCCTCAGGTGTTTGATATTTGGTATAAAGCTTCGTCTTGTGGACTTCTCTCAAGATTGTTCAAATTATAGCCCTGGTGCAAAAAATGCCCTTGCTCCGGGCCCTTTGGTTTTACATTGACTTATATAGGGAAAACCTTTAAAAAATCTTCTTGTCTGAAACCAGAAGGCTCAGTTCCTTGATATTTGGTATGAAGCTTTGTGTAGTGTACCTAGACCAAGACTGTTCAAATTATAGCCCTGGGGCCGAAAATGGCCCTGCCCGGGGCCCACACGTTTTATGTAGATTTATATAAGGAAAACCTTAAAAACTCTTCTGGTTTGAAACCAGAAGGCTCTGGTCTTTGATATTTGGTATGAAGCTTCACCTTTTAGACCTCCCTCAAGATAATGCAAATTATAGTCCTATGGCCAATAATGGTCCTCCCCAGTTACATGAGCACAGACGGATGAACAGACAAATGGATGGACTCACAGGGTGATTATAGTGCACAATAGAAGTGAAGTCAGTTATCAGGAATCGATACAATTAACCCACAGCTCCCATCAGAGACACCAAAGGGAAAGAAACATAAACATGAAATAACGAGACCCTGATAATACTACAGTCCAACCTGTATTAAGCAAGCACCTATGGGATATCCAAAAAGTGCTTGCTTAAGACAGGTGCTTGCTTAATGCAGAGGAATTTTAATGCATTTTCATTTTTCGGGAACTGAATGCCTGCTTGCTTAAGCCAGGTTGCTTGCTTAATAGAGGTGGCCACTAAGGCAGGTTTTACTGTAGTTTGTCTGTCATTACTGACAATGACCATCTTCATCATATTTGAGAAATGTTACTATTTGTGTGTTCTAAGATGGCTGAGGAGTCCGATTCTAGCTCTGAACTGTCTGTTGCAAATAGAGCAACAGAGGCTAGCGACAATGTGATGCCTTAGCTCTGGCTTCGCACGTTTCTGCCTAGCTTCACCGATTCTTTTTGCCTCATATTCATTGGCACCCCTTTTGATGAGACCTCACCACTTTGCTTTGCCCTGTGCAATTTGTTCCCATGACACTGTTGGAATGTTGAAGTCCCTGAGGGAGGCTTTGAGGTGTCCTTGTAGCACTTCTTCTGACCGCCTTAGGAGCCTTTGCCCATTTCTAGTTCTCCATAGAGAATTTTCTTTGGCAAATGTTCCTCAGGCATTCTGGTAACATTGCCTGTCCATCTTAACTGTGCTAATTTCAGAAAGAGTATGTACTCATTGCATCCCTGCCCTGTTCAGGACTTCCGTGTCTGGAATCCTGTCTTGCCACTTAATCTTTAAGAGTTTTCTAAGACAGCTAGTATGGAAGTGATTCAGTCTTTTGGCGTGCTGTTGGTAAACTGTCCATGTTTCACATGCATACAATAGTGTTGGCAGTGGGTATAGGGAAAAACGGGAAACATGCGAGGATGTGTATTGAACACAATACACCTCACAGGTAGAACAGCTGATCGATTTTGACAGACAAAAAATTTGTGACCACTGCTTTTAAAACAGCCGTAAATTTTTTATTTGGCAATCAATTTTAATAATTTAAACACCATTTTTGGTTCACCTGTCACGTAGTGACAAGGTGAGCTTTTGTGATCATTTTGTCTGTTGTCCGTCGTGTGTCCGTAAACAATTTCAAATAAGTATATCTCTAATACCCCACAGCCAATCTTGATCAAATTTCATGAGAAGCATCATCAGATACAGGGAAAGGCTGCATAAGGTTTTTGGGTTGATCGGATTGGAATTCTGGTCGCCATGGCAACATATAGCTCCCATAGACTTACAATGAGAAAAATTTTAAAAAATCTTATTCTCTGAAACAACAGGGCCCAGAGCTTAGATATTTAGCTTGTAGCAACATCAAGTGGTCCCCTACATAAATCCTGCCAATCATGCCCCTGGGGTCCAAATTGGCCACACCCCAGAGCGGGCCTTAGCTCCCATAGACTTATAATGGAAAAAAAGCTTCAAAAATCTTCTTCTCTGAAATCATGAAGCACAGTGCTTAGATATTTAGTATCTAGCAACATAAAATAGTCACCTACATAAATCAAGCCACCCTGCTTCAAAAATCTTCTTCTCTGAAATCTTGAAGCACAGTGCTTAGATATTCAGTATCTAGCAACATAAAATAGTCACCTACATAAATCATGCCACCCTGCCCCTGGGGTCAAAAATTGGCCACTCCCCCGAGCTCATCAGCTCCCATCGACTTATAATGGAAAAAACTTCAAAAATCTGCTTCTCTGAAACCATAAAGCCCAGAGCTTAGATATTTAGTATGTAGCAACGTCAAGTGGCCACCTCCATAAATTCTGCTAATTACGCCCCTGGGATCCAAATTGGCCACAGCCCAGGGCTCTTTAGCTCCCATAGACCTACAATTGGAAAAACTTAAAAAATCTTCTTCCCTGAAACCATAGGGCTAAGAGCTTAAATGTATAGCATGTAGCAATGTCAAGTGGTCACATACTTAAATCCTGCCAACCATGCCCCTGGGGTCAAAATTGGCCACACACATGGGCTCATTAGCTCCCATAGACTTATAATGGAAAAAAAAAATCTTCTCCTCTGAAACAATAAGTCCCAGAGCTTATATATTTAGTATGTAGCAACATGAAATGGTCATCTTAAGAAATCCTGCCAACCATGCCCCTTGGGCCAAAATTTGCCAGGCCCATGGGCCCATTAGTACCATAGACTTAAAATGGAAAACAACTTTAAATGGAAAAAAAAAAAAACTTAAAAAATCTTCTCTGAAACCATAAGGCCTAAAGCTTAGGTATTTAGCATGTAGCAATGTCGATGGTCGAGTGGTCGCCTACATAAATTCTGCCAGTCATGCCCCTGGGGTCCAAATTGGCCAAATCCTGTGGCCCCTTAACTCCAATAAACTTATAATGGAAAAAAAAAGCTTCAAAAATCTACTCTGAAACCATAAAGTTCACATCATCATCAACGGATTTTTGATTAACGTGCAGGTACAGGGGCAACGTCCACATAAGTGGGCCCCCTTCCAGGTAGCTGGCTTGCTGCACGCATGGCAGATCTTACACCAGATCTTCAGGCTTGTCTATCATGAGGATTTATAGCAGAGAGCTTCCATTCTCTGCAATCTCTTTCTGTTAGCTGCTTCCAGGTCATCTTGGGCCTTCCTGGCCCCCGCTTTCCACCTACCTGTATGTCACAGGCAGTCTAGACTGCACCGTTGGAGTGTTCCACATGTCCATACCAGCGAAGCCTTCTCTCTTTCAGGATGAGGTCTAGGTCCTCAATGCCAAGATGCTCAAGTAACTCACTGGACCTGATGGTGACAGTGTCCTGTGGCTTGACATTGCAGATCTGTCTGATCATTGCCCTGTCATTTCGCTGTAGACGTTGGAGGTTTGGCTTTGGCAATGGTCATGTCTCACTGGCATGGAGCATTGCGCTCCGCACACAAGAGCTATACACACGGCCATGTGTCTTGAACGAGAGGTGGCGGGAAGAGAGAACTGGTAGCAACTCCTTGAATTTCTTCCAGGCTGTTTTCACATGTTATGTAGTTGAAAGGTCGCAACCACCTGCTGCAGAGGGCATATCACCTAGGTAGCAAAAGGAAGCTACAACCTCTAGCTTGCCAGATCCGACTTGGACTTCCCTCTGTGGTCTGCCATCTAAGGGGCGTGCAGTTCCTTGGCACCGTGTACACCTGTAATCAGGGTCCTCTATCAAGCGTTTGAGCCCACTGCATTTCTTGCACCCAGAACTTGCAGCCATTACAAAAGATACTATTGCTGCCCACTCCAGTGCGACATACAGCGCATGGGAACTGGCCTGTACTCAGCAAGAGGTCCAGACCTGTACCACAGATCATGATCTTTGTCTTTCCTGCATTCACTCTCAGCCCTTTCGCCTCCAAGCGTCTTTCCAAGTTAAGAGCCTCCTGACACATTCCTCAAGGGATTCAGCTATGATGACAAGGTCATCAGCATACAGGTCCTCCCAGGGGACTCCAGAGCGGAACTTGCATGACAAGGCTTCAAGCACAATGATGAAAAGCAGTGGGCTGAGAACAGAGCCTTGATGAACACCCACCTTGACCTCGAATTCTTCACTGTAACCATCACCAACGCGAACACAGCTCCGAGCATTAGCATACATCCCTTGGACCAGTTTCACAATCCACTCGTCCACTCCAAGCTTTCTTAGTGCCCACCAGATGACTTTCCGAGGCACTCGGTCAAATGCCTTCTCCAGGTCTACAAAAGCCATGTAGAGTCTCCTGTTGGCCGCTAGATACTTCTCTTGCGGCTGCAGTACAACAAAAAATGCGTCTGTTGTGCCTCTTCCTGGGATGAAGCCAAACTGGGAATCGTCTATGGACACCAACTGCCTAATGAGGCCATCCACAATCCTCTCCAGGACTTTCATGACCTGTTCTGTCAGCTTGAGCCCGCGGTAGTTGCCCCGTTCCAATGCATCGCCCTTGCCCTTGTAGAGACAGACAATGAAACTCTGTTCCCAGTCAGAGGGTATCTTCCCATCACGGATGATTGCAGCTGCAAAGTTGCGGATCATCGAGGCACCTGCATCACCTGCAGCTCTTACCATCTCCACCACTATGCCAGAGGGACCCAGTGCTTTGCCAGTCTTTATCTGAGAGATAGCCTTCTTAACCATATCAATAGTGATTGGGATGGGTGGCCCTTCCACTAGTAGTAGTGGTTCATCAGACAGGTGGTCTGGGTCCCAGTCGAACTAAACATTGAGTAGCCTTTGGGAGTGTTCTAACCAGGCCCTCTGCTTTGAGTCTTCACTCATTGACATCTCCCCTGCATCATTCTTTACTGGTTTGTCACCTACAACATCGGCATTCTCTCTTCTCATCTGGTTAGCAAGGGGGTATACTTCTGAGGGCTTAGGGTCAATATTCTTGTAGATCTCCTTCTCAGCTTCTTGGCGAGCATGGTGCACCGCACGGCTGGCTATGTGTTTGGCTGCAAGATATGATGCACAGGTGCCCTTACCGTCTTCCATGCTTTAAAGGCTTGCCGCTTGGCTGCAATGACCTTACTTACATCCTCATTCCACCACCAGGTTTCGCGACGCCAGCAGTGGGGCCCAGTTGTGCCACACACCTCTTCAGTTGTCTTGAGCAGACCGGTCTTGATGCCGTTCCATATATCCTCAGTGGTAGCATCTGTTACACCTGCTGAAGCACTCACATGCTGGCTAAAAACCTCCAGGAAATGATTTCTTGGCTGAGATTCTTTCAGCTTCCAAACTTTTAGTCTGGGGGTGAACTTGCGCTTGGGTTTTGGTGGCACATCAATCCTCATGTCGCATATGAGTAGCTGATGTTGCAGGGCTACTTCCTTGCCAGGGATCACTTTCACATCTGTGACAAGTTTGCGCATTGTTCTGCGGTAAAGGATGAAATCTATCTGCGTCGCTGTGCTTCCTGACTTGTACATGATAAGATGACTGTCACGTTTCTTGAAATGTGTTTCCAAGAAGCAGGTCAAATGCCAGGGCATACTCTAGAATCCTCTCCCCCTCAACATCTGGTTCAAGTCTACCATACCCGATCCCACCATGCACTTCCTTGTATCCAGTGCCTGCACGGCCTACGTGGCCATTCCAATCTCTGCATGGGATCAGGAGTTCGGATTCTAGGATCCTGGCAGTCACAGCACGCAGTTGGTCAAAGAACAAGTCCTTGACTTCAACACTTAAACCACTCTGTGGGGCATACACAGACAGAAGGGTAACCACGCACTGGCCGACTACAAGCTTCACCACAATGATTCTGTCTGAGACTCTTTGCACTTCAAAAACTTTCTCTATCCACTCTTCTGCCACAAACACTCCTACACCAGCAGTGCCTTTATCGTTTCCAGACCAGTAGAGCTTATACTTGGTGTCCTTGCCCTTGATCGTGCGGCAGTTTCACACCTTAGATATTTAGTATATAGCAACATAAAATGGTCGCCTACATAAATCCTGCCAACCATGCCCATAGGGCCAAAGTTGGCCACGCCTCCGGGCTCATTAGCTCCTATAGACTTATACTGGAAAAAAATTCAAAAATCTTCTACTCCGAAACCATAAGGCCCAGAGCTTAGATATTTAGTATGTAGCAATGTCAAGTGGTCTCCTACACTAATGATTTTCTGGTACCCAGGCGAGCGATATAGGGCCGTTGGGCCCTCTTCTCTTTTTCTTGATTTCTAGTTTTCGACCCTGGTTTCAGAAATAGAAATGCTCAAATACTTCAAAATTCCTTTGTTTTTGTTTGTTTGATTTGTGGTTTAACGTCCCT
Organism: Lucinisca nassula; assembly: GCA_963580285.1. NCBI lineage: Eukaryota > Metazoa > Mollusca > Bivalvia > Lucinida > Lucinidae > Lucinisca > Lucinisca nassula. The sequence continues at coordinate 186,975,888 of OY757012.1, forward strand.
GTCAACACTGTATAGGTCATTTTGGAGACATTGCTTCCAATTCTGTGGGACTTTTACTCGACATTGAGATGAAATGACATCTCAAGCCCTGTCGCCCAATGAAACAAACAGAGTTTATAAGCATGGACGGTACGGCTAACACCGCTTTGCCTAGGCAGGCTTAGGTCCTCTTAGCGGTTTACCAGTACTCATGTGCAGTCGGTTTCAGCTCTGCGTGGAAGCATCATGCAGACCATCTATTTCTTAGTTGTAACTCATGGATATACAGCACTGACAAAAGTTATTAGGGCCCCGCACTGAAAGTGTGGGTGCCCTATAGTAATCACTCTGTCCGTCCGTCTGTCTGTCTGTCTGTCCGTCCGTCTGTCCGTCTGTCCGTCCACAAATTTTTTTATCCTCCATAACTTTTTATTATTCCTGGATGGATTTAAATATTACCTGGCATCACTCTGTCCGTCCGTCTGTCTGTCTGTCTGTCTGTCTGTCCGTCTGTCCGTCCACAAATTTTTTTATCCTCCATAACTTTCTTATTCCTGGATGGATTTAAATATTACTTGGCAGAAATGTTTACCATAATGTGATGGAGTGTTGCGCGCAAGACTCAGGTCCGTACCTCAAAGGTCAAGGTCATACTTAGAGGTTAAAGGTCAAAAAAGGGTCTTTCCTGTGTCCAATTAATAACTTTGTTATTATTCCTGGATGGATTTAAATATTACTTGGCAGAAATGTTAACCATAATGTGACGAAGTGTCACACGCAAGACCCACAGCCGTACCTCAAAGGTCAAGGTCATACTTAGAGATAAAAGGTCAAAAAAGCGTCTTTTTTATTGTGTCCAATCTATAACTTTCTTATACCTGGATGAATTTAAATATTACTTAGCAGAAATATTAACCATAATGTGACAGTGTGTCACGCGCAAGACCCAGGTCCGTACCTCAAAGGTCAAGGTCATACTTAGAGGTGAAAGGAAAAAAAAACGTCTTTTTTAACATCAACATTTTCCTACTCCTCTGATAGCGCTGCCGGGGCCCTAGTCAGTTTCACTGACAGCTCTAGTTCCATAATAATTTATTGAATATGTATCATCTTTACAATGTCAGAAGAATTACATAACAAGAGGCTCAATGAGCCTAACCGCTCACCTGAGGAACATTTTAGATAGCTGTTTGTCTCATGGTCTTTGAGCATATTTTTTTTTTTTGAAGTTCTTCCTAATGGGACATGGCACTGTCAATTTGGACCCTGGGGGCAGGATTAATGTAGGTGACCATTAATGCTGCAACATACTAAATATTTAAGCTTTGGACCTTTGGTTTCAGAGAAGGAAAGCCAGCCTCCATAGCTCAGTCAGATGCGCATCTAACTGGTGATCAGGAAGACACGGTTTCAATACCTGCTACATTTTTTTCGTGCAGATTGACTATGAAATCTTTTCTATGGTCATTCTTTCCTTTTGGCTGATTCAAGAGGGGCAGGTGTCAGTTTCTGGCGAGAGAATGAGCACTGTACTGTGTTTACATACAAGTCTGCCCAGAAAAATAGTGGATAGATAAACTGACAGTCTTAAAAATGAGCTGAATAGTGTTGAATGGGCCTTCAAACTGAAATAGTTTAGCCCAATTTTTAAAGTGTGGCTATAACTATTTAAAATTTATCACGGACTAAAAACAGATTTTAAGTGTATGAATTTCAGTTTTTGTTTAATTCACGGTTTAACTTTATCCAACACTGTAAAAGTCATTCTGGAGGCGTTACTTCCAAATTTGTGGGACTTTTACCGACACTGAAGTGAAATGACATGTCAAGCCGTGTTGCCCAATAAAAGGACTTTATAAGCATGGGCGGTCAGACTTAACCATCTTGTCTGGGCAGACTTAGATCCTTGACATTGCTACATGCTTAATATGTAAGCTCTGGGCCTAGTGTGTGTGTGTGTGAACTCGGGTTTAACGTCGCTTTCAACAATTTTTCAGTCATATCACGACGGTGTCTGGTTGCGACAGGGAGCTCAATGCTCACGTTTATAGTGCTGCCTCACTGAAGTATCATGTCCCAGACACATTACATGATACCACACCCAGTCACATTATCCTGACACTGGATCGACCAGTCCTAGCTCTACCCCGTAAATCTGAGTGCCAAACGAGGAGCAGCTAGTACCATTTTTAACGACTTTGGTATGTCGCGGCCCGGGATCGAACCCGAGACCTCCCGTTCCCCGGAGCGGACACTCTACCAACTGAGCTATCGGGGCCGGTCTGGGCCTAGTGGTTTCAGAGAAGTTTTTTTTTTTCGATTATAAGTCTATGGGGGCTAAGGCGCCCCGGGGCGTGGCCAGTTTAGACCCCAGGGGCATGATTGGCACAATTTATGTAGGGGACCACTTGGCATTGCTACATGCTTAATATGTAAGCTCTGGGCCTGGTGGTTTCAGAGAAGAAGATTTTTTAAGTTTTTCCCATTGTAAGTCTATGGGAGTTATATGTTGCCATGGCAACACCAGATTCAATCTGAATTGCCCCAAAACATACTGCATCTTTTCCCCCAACCGGATAATGCTTCTCATGAAATTTAATCATGATTGGCCAAGTGGTTTTAAAGAAATACTTATTTGAAAATGTGAACGGACGCAGGACCATTGGCATACTAAAACCTCACATGAGCCTTCGGCTCAGGTGAGCTAATAATACTAGCGGTTTCAGAGAAGAAGATTTTTTAAGCTTTTCCTTCCATTATAAATCTATCGGGGCTAAGGGGCCCCGGGATGTGGCCAGTTAAGACACAAGGGGCATGATTGGCACAATTTATGGAGGGGACCACTTGAAATTGCTACATGCTTAATATATATGTAAACTCTGTGCCTAGCGGTTTCAGAGAAGAAGATTTTTTAAGCATTTTTTTCCATTACAGGTCTATGGGCGCTAAGGGGCTCCATGGAGTGGCCAGTTTAGATCCCAGGGGCATGATTGGCACAATTTATGTAGGGGACCACTTGACATTGCCACATGCTTCATATGTAAACTCTGGGTCTAGTGGTGTCAGAGAAGAAGATTTTTTTAAGTTTTTCCCATTGTAAGTCTATGGGAGCTATATGTTGCTATGGCAACAAGAGTTTCCATCTGATCTGTCCCAAAACATAATGCATCTTTTCCCCCAACTGATAATGCTTCTCATGAAATTTAATAATGATTGGCCAACTGGTTTTAAAGATATACTTAGTTGAAAATGTCAACGGCCGACGGACCATTGGCATACTAATACCTCACATGAGCCTTCGGCTCAGGTGAGCTAACAAGAGGGCCATGATATTACATAACAAGAGGGTCATGATGGCCCTTTAATTGCTCAGCTGATCTTACCTGATGACTTAGTCTTTGACCCAACAAATGATGCAAAACTGTAACCTCTAGAGAAAGAGAACAAGGTTTAAAAGAAATATGACTTATAATAGTTATAGTCTTTGACCCAACAAATGACGCAAAACTGTGACCTCTAGAGAAAGAGAACAAGGTTTAAAACAAATATGACCTAGTTATATGACACTAACCATTGTAAATTGAATGACATATCATCAAGTCAGACATTTGGTAGGGTGTTATGAAGATTAACCCTTTTGGTACCAAATGGAATCTTCCTCCTCAAATATAGCATTAGTCCATTTCAAAATTATGGGGTGTCAGGATGTGTTTTCTTCAAAATTTATTTGGAAAATGGCTTAACTTTTCGCAAACAGTGTAGGCCCTGATCAGATGCCGCATTCTGATCTGGGCCTACACTGTTTGCCAGAGTACCCGTTTTGGGGTTTCTGGTAAAAAATGGGTTAATGCAAAACTGTATCCTCTAGAAACTGAAATCTGACATTACGACCTTGTTTTGACCAGTATTTGAATCTGACAAAGGTATTATTAAGAAAAGGTTTCAACAAAATTTGACCTTGGTTTTGACCGACATGACCGTTGGGTTTGGTTTGATTAGGGGTTTAACATCCCTGTCAACAGTGTGTAGGTCATTTTGGAGATGTTGCTTCCAATTCTGTGGGACTTTTACCCGACATTGAGATGAAATGACATCTCAAGCCCTGTCACCCAATGAAACCAATAGAGTTTATATGCATGGAAGGCCCATCTCGCACCGCTTTGCCTGGGCAGGCTTAGATCCTCTAAGCGGTTTAATAGTACTCGTGTGCGGTAGGATTCAGCTCTGCGTGGAAGCATCATGCAGCCCATCTATTTCTTCAAGCCCTGACGGGCGACCTACATTCTGACTTGACAGAGATATAATCAGGTCAAACATTTTTGCAAAGGGTTACAAAGACAGAAGAAATATTTTGGTGCACAAAAGATTTTAACAAAATCTGAGCTATTTTTTTTTTTTTTTATCTGAAATGACTCATATTTAAACTTGACAGAGATATCATCATGTCCAGTTTCTAGAACATTGAAGCAAAACTCTGGCCTCTAGGGTACACACAAGGTTTAAATGAAATCTGACCTGGTGACCTTATTTTTGATCTGACATGACCCAATATTTTAACTTGATCATGATATCATTAAGTCAAACAATCTGAGCTTTCATGAGGATTGTAAAAAAATCTGTGGTCTCTAGGGTGCACACAAGGTTTTAATGAACTTTGACCTAGTGACCTGGGTTTTTTTTTTATCCCACATGACCCATGTTCAAACTTGACCGCGACATCACCAAATCAAACATTCAGGTGAAGATTGATGAAGACTGAAGCAAAACTGTGGTCTCTGGAGTGTACCCAATGTTTTTAACAAAATTTGACCTACTGACCTAGTTTTTTATTCGACATGACCCTTATTCAAACTTGATCAAGATATCATCAAGTCAAACATTTGGTGAAGTTTGATGGAGATTAAAGCAAAACTGTGGTCTCTAAAGTGCACACAAGGTTTTTAACAAAATTTGAACTTAGTCTAGTGACCTAGTTTTTGAGCCGACAACCCAAATTCGAACTTGACTGAGGTATCATCAAGTCAAACATTCAGGTGAAGACTGAAGCAAAACTGTTGCATCTTGGGTGCACACAAGGTTTTACTGAAATCTGACCTAGTTACCTAGTTTTTGAGCTGACATGATCCATATTCAAATTTGATCAAGATATCATCAAGTCAAACATTCCAGTTAAGTTTAAGGAAGATTGAAGCAAAAATATGGTCTCTAGGGCACAAGGTTTCAACAAAATTTGACCTGGTGACCTAGTTTTTGATCTGACATGACCCATATCAAACTTGATAGAGATATCATCAAGTCAACCATTCAGGTGAAGTTTCATGAAGAGTAAAGCAAAACTCTGGCCTTCAAGGTGCACACAAGGTTTTAACGAAATTTGACCTATTGACCTAGTTTTTGATTCGACATGACCCTTATTCAAACTTGATCAAGATATCATCAAGTCAAACATTCGGTGAAGTTTCATGAAGATTAAAGCAAAACTGTGGTCTCTAAAAAGCACAAAAAGTTTTTATGGAAATTTGAACTAGTGACCTAGTTTTTGAGCCGACATAACCCAAATTCGAACTTGACTGAGATATCATCAAGTCAAACATTCAGGTGAAGTTTCATGAAGACTGAAGCAAAACTGTGGCATCTTGGGTGCACACAAGGTTTTAATGAAATCTGACATAGTTACCTAGTGTATCCATATTCAAATTTGATCAAGATATCATCAAGTCAAACCTTACAGTGACATTTCATGAAGATTGAAGCAAAACTATGATCTCTAGGGCACAAGGTTTTAACCAAATTTGACCTAGTTTTTGATCTGACATGACAGCCACTAAATGAAGCTTCATACCAAATATCAAAGACCTGAGCTTTCTGGTTTCAGACAAGAAAATTTTTAAAGGTTTTCCCAATATAAGCCTATATAAAACCAGTGTGCCCCAGCGCTGGGGCATTTTTAGCCCAAGGGCTATAATTTGAACAATCTTGGTAGAGGTTTACTAGATGAAGCTTCATACCAAATATCATAGACCTGGGCCTTCTGGTTTCAGAGAAGAAGATTTTTAAAGGTTTTTCCCTATATTGGCCTATATAAAACCAGTGGGCCCCAGCACGGGGCATTATTGGCCCCAGGGCTATAATTTGAACAATTAGTATAGGTCCATTAAATGAAGCTTCATACCAAATATTAAAGACTTGGCTTTCTGGTTTCAGAGAAGAAGATTTTTTTAAAGGTTTTTCCTATATAAGCCTATGTAAAACCATTTGGCCCAGTGGCGGGGTCGTTTTTGGCCCCATGGCTATAATTTGAACAATCTAGGTAGAGGTCCATTGGATGAAGTTTCATACCAAATATCAGTCCTGGGGTGGTGGCATTTTTGGCCCCATGGTTATAATTTGTACAATCTTGGTAGAGGTCCCCTAGATGAAGCTAAATACCAGATATCAAAGACCTGAGCCCTCTGGTTTCAGACAAGAATATTTTAAAATGTTTTTCCTTTATAACACTTATGTAAAACTAGTGGGCCCCGGGGCGGGAAATCATAACAATCTTGGTAGAGGTCTACTAGGTGAAGCTTCGTACCAAATATCAAAGATCTAGGCCTTCTGGTTTCAGACTAGAAGACTTTCAAAGGTTTTCCCTATATAAGCCCTATGTAAAACCAGTGGGCCCCGGCGTGAGGCCACTTTTGGCCCCAGGGCTATAATTTGAACAATCTTGGTAGAGGTCCACTAGGTGAAGCTTCATACCAAATATCAAAGACCTGCACCTTCTGGTTTCAGACAAGAAGATTTTGACATGTTTTCCCTATGTAAGCCTATGAAAAACCAGTAGGCCCAAGCGCGGAGCCATTTTTGGCCCCAGGGCTATAATGTGAAGAATCTTGAGAGAGGTCCACTAGGTGAAGCTTCATACCAAATATCAAAGACCTGGGCTTTCTGGTTTCAGACAAGAAGATTTTGAAAGGTTTTCCCTATACAAGCCAATGTAAAACCAGTAGGCCCCGGGATGGTGCCATTTTTGGCCTCAGGGCAATAATATGAACAATCTTGGTAGAGGTCCACTAGATGAAGCTTCTTACCAAATATCAAAGACCTGGGTCTTCTGGTTTCAGACAAGACCCGAAAGATTTTAAAAGGTTTTCCCAATGTAAGCCTATGTAAAACCAGTGGGCCCCTGTGTGGGGCCGTTTTGGCCCCAGGGCGGTAATTTGAACAATCTTCATAGCGGTCCACTAGATGAAGCTTCATACCAAATATCAAAGACCTGGGCCTGCTGGTTTCAGACAAGAAGATTTTCAAAGGATTTCCCTATATAAGCCTATGTAAAACCAGTGGGCCCTGGCGCGGGGACATTTTTGGCCCCAGGGCTATAATTTGAACAACCTTGGTAGAGGTCCACTAGATGAAGCTTCATACCAAATATCAAAGACCTGGGCCTTGCGGTTTCAGAGGAGAAGAAGATTTTTAAAGATTTTCCCTATATAAGCCTATGTTAAACCAAAGGGCCCCGGGGCGGGGGCATTTTTGGCCCAAGGGCTATAATTTGAACAGTCTTGGTAGAGGACCACTAGATGAAGCTTCATACCAAATATCAAAGACCTGGGCCTTCTGGTTTCAGACAAGAAGGTTTTCAAAGGTTTCCCTATATAAGCCTATGTAAAACCAGTGGGCTCCGGGGCGGGGCCATTTTTGGCCTCAAGGCTATAATTTGAACAAACTTGGTAGAGGTCCACTAGATTAAGCTTCATACCAAATATCAAAGACCTGGGCCTTCTGGTTTCAGACAAGAAGATTTTTAAAGGTTTTCCCTATATAAGCCTATGTAAAACCAGTACGCCCCAGGGCGGGGCCATTTTTGGCCCCAGGGCAGTAATTCGAACAATCTTGGTAGAGGTCCACTAGATGAAGCTTCATACCAAATATCAATGACCTGGGCCTTCTGGTTTCAGACAAGAAGATTTTTAAAGGTTTTTTTTCTTATTTTTCCCTTTTGATAGACTGGTATTTTCATGATTTATTCATTTTGAGTGAGGACATCACTCAGCTGCACATACTGCATGCATATGTTAATATTTTACTCACTTCTTGGTGTCTGGTAACTATTTATTTCTTTGTATTGTAAAAATTATTGTAATGTTCAATATATTCACAGGTTAATACAGTAAAGATGTTTATGTTTAAGGTTTGAGGGGATACCCACTCTGTGTTTCTAAACTTCCATGGGTGTCACCTCAAACTTTTTAGGTATGAACAGGTTTTTGCATACTCCTTTGGTGAGATTATAGGGATCAACCATGGTTTTTCATGCATTGGCATTTGCCGGATCCCGAGGGAGTTTTTTTTTTTTTTTTTAACATCAGGCCGCTAGGCCGAATGTTCAAATATCTTCCGAGGGATCCGGCAAGTGTTAGTGCAATGCAATGACCATGGATGATTGTTGTTCTTGCATAACTTACGAATCCAACAGCAAATTTTGTCGAAAACTCCCAAAAGCTCCATATAAATTCCATATAAACTCTTCAAATGCAACAGGCAAACCAAAATGGCGGCCACTTCGGAATGTTGTTTACACTGACGTTGTCACGCAGTAACCCTCTGACGTCATCATAGAAACCTAAAACGCTGCGTTCAGGGCGATAACGTTACGTCACTGAACGTAACGTAAACAAAGCAAGGGCCGTCTTGTGATATCAAAAGCTCAAAATCCATGTTCAAACAGCACGCGAATTTCATGATTTGAACATGGTTTTTGCTGTTTGAGCAGGGCTTTCGGTCCATTTGACAATGGCTTCAAACAGCCATGCGCATAGATATTTATGCAAGAATTCAATTTAATTCATGAAATGGTGGAAGGTAATGATAGGGTTCATACCCAATATAGACGCTTTACTGTAGTGTACATGTGTACTTGTATAAATGTAATTACACATGCTATTACATGTATAGTACTGTTTATACTGTTTATACTGAGGGCCTCATGGAAGATTAGCTGTTACTTGTATTTTGTGCTTGTATGTGCTAAATGTTGTCACCCTCTATAAATAAAGTCTTTACTTACTTACTTACTTACTTACTTGTTGCCATGGCAACCAGAGTTCTGCATGGAATGGAATTCTTTGAACAATTTTGAGAGAGGACTACCCAAAGATCATTTCTGCCAAGCTTGGTCAAAATCTGTTCAGTGGTTTAGATGTCATTTAAAGGATTTGTGGACCGACATCCGGACAGACGACAACAGACGAATGACTGATCACAATAGCTCCCCCGGAGTCTTCGGCTCAGGTGAGCTAAAACAAAGAGAGCTTTATTATGCGAGGAATATTTGATAATCTCATTGCATGCATGTTTTGCCAAATTGAAACAAGGTAATTCTACTAGGGGAGGTAACTGACACAAGCAATACATTGTAAACAGAGTCGCATGTCAAAACAGTGGATTGGCGTACATGAGCTGTCATTTATAGAATTTCTATTTTTAGCTCTGACAGACATCTAATGGAGCAGAACCATTTTAGCTTTTTTGAAAGCGGTTCCACCTATTAAGCAACAACTACCAAGTTTTATGACAATTACATTTATCCGTTACTGTTTTAGTAACAATGGGATTCAATTCCACACGTCAGTGCCAACCACACCTGACCAGTGAAACCAAAATTCTTACTGGCTCAATAAAATAAATAGATATGCATGGTTTTCACCATCCATTTAATGTGTTGACCAAGTTCATGATGAAACATACAATGACATATATGTATACATGTATTCAAATTTTAAATTGAACTTTCTGTTCAAACATTAAAGAAAGCCAACATAATTATGATACATATATCACAGTACTGTTTGATGAAGATGAACAAACATTTCACTCTAAATCACCGTAACAAATATATTTCATGACCAAATGTTATTAAGGACACGGACAAAATTAATATTAAAGAGAAAAACACACCCAAAAAACACACACACAAAAAACGTAAGCTACACCAGCTATCCACTGTAAAGAGAATCAATAACAGTCTCTGCACTAAAGGATAACAAGAGGGCCACGGATCGCTCACCTGATCCACACTGTAGAAATGAAATGGTAGGTAATATAGTAAGGTGCCTTGTCAGAAAATACATGACAAATATGAAGGCTCTATCTCAAAAGTTATGATAAAGTAGGTTAAAGGTCAAGGTCACAGGTCAAACTTTTTGTATGGATGTGAAGCCATTGTTACAAGGAATATACATGCAAAATATGAAGGCTCTAGGTACCATAAACTACGCAAAGCCTTTTCAAAATTTTATAGACGCCATTCTGATTTAATTTCAAAATTCAATATTGGACTTAAATCTCTTCTGCAACAAGGTCTATCGGAACCCGAATTTTATGGTGACTTAGTATATAAATTCAGAAAAATATATAACCGCAATGACTTCAGCACCCAATTTCGTGAAATCATTCTTCGATATAAAAAGATTGGGTACAACATGGATATTATACGACAGACTGCATGCATGGTAGTTAACCCAATCACAGTTGGCAACTTTGCTTCCCTCTTTAATTGCACGCCGGTGGGTCAGGCCTCAGATTCTATGACGGCTCCAACGTAAAGGCTTACCGTATTGAGAATTAGAGAGATAATGTTGGTTGGTGCCTGATGCTCTGTCTCTGGTTGGGCTCATCGGAGTCTAACTGTTGGTTTTCTTTTGCTCCAGCATTTCAGTGGTTTCTTGCTGTCGAGTCCTCACCGTTGTCTCACCTCTGTGGTTCTTTGATTTTTGTGTTCACGGAGATGTTGCACTGATGAGTTAGGAGGCCTTCATGCGGACTGAACAAATTATTTGTCTAAATCGCGACGGAAGTAAGGGCGAGGATTGTGGCCACGTAAAATCGATTTAAGCCCCCCAGTGGAAATCTTTCACTGACCGTTCCAAGGCGGCTCTTCTGTGGCGATTTATTTATGTTGTTGTTTGTTACTTACTGTGAGTATCACTTGTGTCTTTTAATTTTGGATGGCCATATGGCCATTTTGTGGGAAAGTAACTGTCCTTATGGCCTTCCTTTGTTTAGGTTTCCATTATGGTCTGGTCGCTTAATGTTTGTATTTCTTTCCCTTTGGTGTCTTTTATGGGTGGAGTATAAGTCAATTGTATCAATTCCTGATCTTTGTTTTACTTCTACTTTTTCTAACTCAAATGGTTCCAAAGTTATAATTAAGTAGGTCACAGATCAAGGTCAAGGTCACAGGTCAAAATTTTTGCAGGAGTGGGAAGACCTTGTCACAAGGAACATACATGCCAAATATAAAGGCTCTACCTTAAATGGTTCAAAAGTTATGACAAAAACGGTCAAAGAGCAAGGTCACAGGTCAAAAATTTTGCATGGGTGGGAGCCCTTGTCACAAGGAACCTACATGCCAAATATGAAGGCTCTATCTTAAATGGTTCAAATGTTAAAATAAAGTAGGTCACATGTCCAGGTCACAAGTCATTTTTGTATGAATAGGAAGCCCTTGTCACAAGGTTTTGTTTGTTTGTTTGATTTGAGGTTTAACGTCCCCGTCAACACTTGTCACAAGGTAACTACATGCCAAATATGAAAAGTAGAAGTAAAACAAAGATCAGGAATTGATACAATTAACTTACTCCACCCATAAAAGACACCAAAGGGAAAGAAATACAAACATTAAGCGACCAGACCATAATGGAAACCTAAACAAAGGAAGGCCATAAGGACAGTTACTTTCCCACAAAATGGCCATATGGCCATCCAAAATTAAAAGACACAAGTGATACACACAGTAAGCAACAAACAACAACATGAATAAATCGCCACTCAAATGTTTCAAAATTGACAAAGTAGTCAAAGGTCAAGGTCATAAGACAAAATTTTTGTATGGGTGGGAAGACCTTTTCACAAGGAATATACATGCCAAATATGAAAGCACTATCTCAACTGGTTCAGAAGTTATAATAAAGTAGGTAAAATGTCAAGGTAAAGGTCACAGATCATTTTATGTATGAACAGGAAGCCCTTGTCACAAGGAATCTACATCCCAAATATGAAGGCTGTATCTCAAATGCTTCAAATATTATGACAAAGTAGGTCAAAGGTCAAGGTGATGGGTCAAAAATTTTTAACCGTTGGGAAAACCTTGTCACAAGGAACATACATGCCAAATATGAAGGCTCTATCTCATATGGTTCAAAAGTTATGATAAAGTAGGTCACAGGTCAAGGTCACAGGTCAATCTTTTATATGAGTGGGGAGCCCTTGTCACAAGGAACCTACATGCCAAATATGAAGGCTCTATCTCAAACGGTTCAAAAGTTATGACAAAATAACCTACTAATCTACTTTTTGATTTGACATGACCCATATTCGAACTTAACTGAGATACTGTCAAGATGATCATTCTGAGCATGTTTTATGATGATTGGATTAAAACTGTGGCCTCTTAGAGTGTTCACAACATTTGTCTATGATTTGACCTGCTGACCTACTTTTTGACCCGGCATGACCCATATTCACACTTGACCAAGATATTGTCAAGATGATCATTCTGAGCAAGTTTGATGATGATCGGACCAAAACTCGGGCCTCTAGTGTGTTCACAAGATTTTTCTATGGTCTGACCTACTGACCTACTTAATGACCAGACATGACCCATATTCGAAATTAACCGAGATATTGTCAAATGATCATTCTGAGCAAGTTTGATGACGATCGAACCAAAACTGTGGCCTCTAGAGTGTTCACAAGGTTTTTCTATGATTTGACCTACTGACCTGGTTTTTGACCCGACATGACCCATATTTGAACTTGACCAAGTTATTGTCAAGATGATCATCCTGGGATCGGACCAAAACTGGTCTCTAGTATGTTCACAAGGTTTTTCTACGATTTGACCTACTGACCTACTTTTTGACCCGACATAACCCATATTCGAACCTGACCGAGATATTGTCAAGATGATCATCCTGGGTAAGTTTGATGATGATCAGACCAAAACTGTGGCCTCTAGTGTGTTTGCAAGGTTTTTCTATGATTTGACCTACTGACCTACTTTTTGACCTGACATGACCCATATTCTAACTTGACCGAGATATTTTCAAGATGATCATTCTGGGCAAGTTTGATGATGATTTAACCAAAACTGTGGCCTCTAGTGTGTTCACAAGGTTTTTCTATGATTTGACCAACTGACCTACTTTTTGACCTGACATGACCCATATTCGAACCTGACCAAGATATTGTCAAGATGATCGTTCTGAGCAAGTTTGATGATGATAGAACCAAACCTGTGGTCTCTAGTTTGTTCACAAGATATTTCTAAGATTTGACCTTTTGACCTGACGAAGTTTGATGATGATCGGATCAAAACTTTGGCCTCAGAGTGTTCACAAGGTTTTTCTATGATTTGACCTACTGACCTACTTTTTGACCCGACATGACCCATATTCGATCTTGACAGAGATATTGTTGAGATGATGATTCTGGGCAAGTTTGATGATGATTGGACCTAACTGTCGCCTCTGGTTTGTTCACAAGGTTTTTCTATAATTTGACCTACTGCCCTACTTTTTTACCCGACATGAACCATATTAATAAAGGCTTTATTTTATTTATAATAATAAAGGCTTTATTTCAAAAGGGTAACACAATTAGAACAATAACTAATCTCCCTTGCGGCCCTCAAATTATTTACAAATTTTACAACGAACAAAGTTCCATATTTACTGCAAGCACCCAGACACACAGGCGAGAGCAAAAAGTGCAAACCCAGACAAGATGCCAAAGAGTTCAGCATCTCTTCAGGGTCTACACTGTTTGTCAGTCATCTAGCCACCCACAGGCACAGATATTCTAACTTGACCTAGATAATGTCAATATCATTCTGAGCAAGTTTGATGATGATAGGACCAAAACTGTGGCCTCTAGTGTGTTCACAAGGTTTTTCGAGGATTTGACCTACTTTTTGACCCTACATGACCCATATTTGAACTTGACAGAGATATTGTCAAGCAAGTTTGATGACGATCGGATCAAAACTGTGGCCTCTAGTGTGTTCACAAGGTTTTTCTATGATTTGACCTACTTTTTGACCCGACATGACCAATATTCGAACTTGACATGATGATCGTGCTGAGCAAGTTTGATGATGATTTGGGCCAAAATTGTGGCCTCTAGTGTGTTCACAAGAAAAGTTTATGCACGGACGACGCACAACGAACGATGACTCCGGACATCTCACATTCACAAAAGCTCACCATGACCTTCGTTCCGGTGAGCTAAAAAAGAATATTTTGGGATACTGCACTGATATTGGTGATTATTAATTAAATATCCTGTACCGATTGGGGGTCATCTGTATGAACACCAGGTTAACCAATATTAACCCGAGGTCAAGTGATATTCAGCTGAGGTCAAAAATCAAAATTATGTTTTTCAATTGTGTCAATTAATAAAATTGTCATTAATCAAGTAATTTCATATTGGCCTAGATACAAGTCCGAGGTCAGCTGTATTGGCCTCGGGCCAATACAGCAGACCTTGGACCTATTACCCCTCGCGGGGGTATCAAAGCACATTCCCAGTGAGTCAGTGCTCTTAACCACTTGGCCATGGAGGCAGATGTTGGGAATATCTCATCTTTTGTCACCCAACCCTTTTCTTAAGATTCAATTATAAACTATTGATAGCTAGTATTCTCATTACAAAAGGGCACCTACACAAATACTTTGTAAATTTTACTGCCGAAAACATGACGATTTTCAGATGAAAAATTGTGATATTTTTCTTATTTCTGCTCAAAATATAGATTGAACAACCTCGATGAGGCGGTTCTAATGAGTACTCAAAATATACATTTCAGAGCAGAAATGAGAAAATAAGGTGTACCCCTATATTAAACCCCAGTTTTACTACATAAAATGGGGTTCAAGGGGGTCAGAATTATGTAGGCGTGTTCTCATGATGAGAGATAGCATTCATAATGCCATGACAATTAAATTAACAAACACAGTTCACCTCTTGTTGTTACAAAAAGCAAAAATTATTATTATGAGAGATCATCAGATTAATAAGATTAAGATAATTACCAACAATTTATGTTGCCAGTGCTGAGCAAGTACAATAATAGCCATTTGATGATGTTGGATGTTTACTTCTCTGAATGAAAGAGTCCTTTAGAATAAGGTTGCTACATACATTTTACGTATACTGTTAGAATCAAAACAAATTTTCTTACTTATGTTTAATCATGATCATAACATGATACATTACAGAAATGTATCATTATAGCATCATTTTCTGGCAGACTATGGATCTGGAGTGAAATGCTTAGACCAAATTCGTTAAAAAAAAAGCTTCTTGTGCATGCTCTACATTAGCGCTAACTCTCAAAACAGAAGGACTCTCACAGCCTCATTTGGGATACATGTGGGATGCCATCTACCACTAAAGTTTAGGTGTTATTTTTTTCTCCAGGTACTCTGGTTTTCACCAACCTCTGATTAATGATCAGCTCCAGATAAGTGAAATAATCTTTAAAGGGCCATAACCCTCATCATTACCCCAAATGCTAGATGTGTTAGCTTAGTTGTCGTGAAAAATATTTTGTAAACCAACCTCTAACAGCATGTATACAAGTAATACAGGTAAATGATAATAGGTGTAACAGACGTGAATAAATAAACTAAAAAGATGCAAACCCAAATGTGCTGCTTTGAAATGAAAACGTTTCAATAATCAATAATATATAACGGTATATGTATACTTTCTCCTAAAAAACTGCAACAACACAAATTTTATCTTTCTACAAAAAGGCTAGACATAAACTAAAGATCAGCATCTGACCCTGAGTCCCACATGTTTGATACTATTAGTTTTTTAGGTTCTGGAAAATGTTTTTTTTACCATATATGGGCATGGTGACATCTTGGGCAACAGACCAGACATATTTGAGCAAACTTGGGATTGTCTTCAGGAGAAATTTCATTAAAATCGGCTGAAAGACATCAGAGAAGTCATTCCAAAATGTTCAAAGACTTATTCTACCCATACAAATGCATAAGGTGGCCTCAGCCCATCTGGGCTTGGAGAAATAGATTGGGCTGCAAAGTGCTTCCATGCAGAGCTGAAACCAACCGCATATGAGTACTGGTAAACCGCTTAGAAGTTCTAAGCCTGCCCAGGCAAAGTGGTGCTAGTCGGGCCGTCCGTGCATATAAATCCTATTAGTTTCATTAGGTGACAGGGTTTGATATGTCATTTCATCTCAATATCGAGTAAAAGTCCCACAAAAATGTAAGTAATGTCTCCAAAATGATCCAAATACTACTGACGAGAACGTTAAACCTCAATTCAAACGGGTGGATCTAAACACCACAAACCACCACAAAATACCACAAACCACAATGCAGCTTTTAATTTTCAATATTTTGGATAAATGCAGAAAAAAATCATGAAACTTTGTAAACCCATGGTACAACAATTTACAACATGCAGCGCATACTTATTATTACAGAATTCAGCATTATTATACAAGTACCGTAATATATACATGTAATAAAGAGTATTGTCATCCAGGATGGGATGTATTAGTGGTGCTCTTAGACAATAAAACTGTAATTTAACTTTAAATTTTTGAATTTAAAATCAATCTCTTCTAAGGTCTTTGATGGGACAAAGTAGAAAAAACGTATCTTTGTAAAAGGGAAAATAATTTTTTTTTTTCTGTGAAAACATAGTTTCAATGTAATTTTCATGAATGTATACAAAATCAGTAAAGTAGTCGCAGATAAGATTAACTAGGCGGAGCTATTTATGTGTTGTCAATATATGTCCTAAGATCAAAAATTGTCTGCCCCGGGACCCACATGTAAATCTCTGAGCGTCATAGGACCATTATGGTCCTCTTGTTTACTTATTATCCCCTCGCAATATAGCATCGGTGCCGTGCGTCCGTGTGTTAGTGTGTGTGTGTGTCTGTCCGGAACCTTGTGAGCAGGATAGAAGACACAGTATTCATCGTAGAAGCATCAAACCTTCCACAAATGTTCACCATGTACAGAGGATGAACCCTATTGAATTTCAAGGTCAGGGGTCAAAGGTCAAGGTCACAATGGACTTGACCTTGAAAACCTTGTGAGCAGGATAGAAGACACAGTATTCATCATAGAAGCATCAAACCTTCCACAAATGTTCACCATGTACAGAGGATGAACCCTATTGAATTTCAAGGTCAGGGGTCAAAGATCAAGGTCACAATGGACTTGACCTTGAAAACCTTGTGAGCAGGATAGACGACACAGTATTCATCGTAGAAGCATCAAACCTTCCACAAATGTTCACCATGTACAGAGGATGAACCCTATTGAATTTCAAGGTCAGGGGTCAAAGGTCAAGGTCACAATGGACTTGACCTTGAAAACCTTGTGAGCAGGATAGAAGACACAGTATTCATCATAGAAGCATCAAACCTTCCACAAATGTTCACCATGTACAGAGGATGAACCCTATTGAATTTCAAGGTCAGGGGTCAAAGGTCAAGGTCACAATGGACTTGACCTTGAAAACCTTGTGAGCAGGATAGACGACACAGTATTCATCGTAGAAGCATCAAACCTTCCACAAATGTTCACCATGTACAGAGGATGAACCCTATTGAATTTCAAGGTCAGGGGTCAAAGGTCAAGGTCACAATGGTCTAACATATTCAGATTGGATTTTCATGTTAATGAATGGTATGCAGTTGCGAGGGGATGCTACGCTTGCGTTGCCTTGTTAAACTTATGACTGCTATTTTAATTGTGATATTCTGTTACAATCGCCATAAGACAAATTCATTAAAAGTTGTGAAATTTCTTAATATTCTTTTAATATTTTTTTTTTCACCTGTGGAACTATCCATCTTAAATGTATAATGCTGAATTCTGTAATAATAAGTATGCACTGTATGTTGTAATTTGTTGTAGCATGGGTTTGCAAAGTTTCATAATTTTTTCTGTATTTGTCTAAAAAAAAAAGCTGCATTGTGGTTTATGGTGGTTTGTGGTAATTTGTGGTGGTTTGTGGTGGTTTGTGGTAGTTTGTGGTGGTTTGTGGTAGTTTGTGGTGGTTTGTGGTATTTAGATCCACCCATTCAAACAAACAAATGCATAAGGATTCAAAATTTAATTTTCAATAAAAGTCAAAGGTTTGACCTTAACATCAAAAAATAAAGGGTAGGTCCTCAAGTCCACACTGCTTTGTATCAAGTCTCACAGTTCCTCTGTGGCTTGTCTGCACCCCATCTCATTTCAGAATTGATGAAAGTTGGTCAAAATTGGTAAAATATGGATTGCAACCTACTAAAGATTTGATTAGATTTTGGTGATCTTGACCTTTTTTAAGGCCACAGGCTCCCATAAACTATCAGTTCATGTCCAAAAATGGCTTGTATGTACCTTATATTTTGGTGACCTAAACCTAGTTTTCAAGGACAAATGGGTGCTTGAATGGTTGCTCAATGGTTAGTGCACTTGCCTCTCAAGCTAGAGGCCCCCGGTTCGATTCCCGGTTGCAGTAAGAAATCGCAGTCTCCTAACATGCTCCCCTGGCATCATTTGCAGGGATGAATGCCACAAAGTGCACCATCCTTCGGATCACGACATTATCTGGAGGCCCCTGTGCAGGGAGAACAATCCCCTGTGCAGGTAAAAGATCCCTACTGTAATTACGCGATTACTGTGTAGGCTTTCATCCTGCAAACCTGGAGTGTATGTAATGTACACCTGCACGTAATCCTCGTGAGAGGGTGTTGCAGTATATATAGAAATAAAAGAAAGAAAGAAATTATATTTACAGTGGAGGCATTGTTTTCACTGAAAATATGTCTGGTTTATTTTGCCACACCTATTTCTGGCAATTAACAATCCAATGTCTTATCTTTCGAACAATGTAGATCCAGATCAGATGGATTCTTGATCAGGATCTTCATTGTTTGCCATTCAGTTTATTAACCCTTATCTTGCTGTTCACGACAACCCCTATCTTTGCAAACAGTGTAGATCCTGATCAGATGGCTTCTGAAGAAGCCATCTGATCAGGATCTACACTGTTTGACATTCGGTTCATGAATTTGTAGGCATAAATTACATGAAGAAATCTGATTGGTTCAAAGTCAGAAATGAGTGTGGCTTAACTGAATATTCAGCAAGAGAAGGGTTAATTTGTTGCAATAATTTGCATCAAGTTATCTGATTGGTTGATAATCAGTAGTGGGTGTGGCATATTTAAATATTCAGCAGGTCAAGGGTTAACATCGTTGGAAACAACCATATAAGAGTCTTATATTCTATTCCCCTTAACATCCTTTGGGAAAAAAACAGTACAAAAAACTTTCACTGGACAGGTAAGCTAACACCTTGTCTGCCAAACATAAAATTTTAAGACTGTATGTAACCTGGACTTCACAGCTACTGGCAGTGTGGTTATTGTGTGTTGAATAAAACTTTGAACCATTATCTACATGTATCATCATACCAAAAAGGAACTAAATCCAGCTTAGGTATAAGAAAATATGAGATCTAAAATATTTAAAATTATGAATGCCCAATGGCAATGCTCAGTGTAGTGCAATAGCCCTTCCAGTACTTTTGTAAACACATGCTGAATATATGTCATATAATGCATGCAGTAAAATAACACTAATTTATTACTAGAATTTGTTTTTCTACAAAAACACAGATGTCTCCCCCGTTTTTGACTGCTAAGTATTACCTTGACATTGGAGGTATTGAGCTGGGTCTTGTGTGCAACACATCATCTAATGAAGATGAACATTTCTGCAAAGTAACTTTAAAAATGTTCATAGAAAAATAAAAAAAGTTATTGGCCGTAAACAAAAAAAGCACTTTTTAACCTTTGACCTCTTAGTATGGCTTGACCTTTGAGGTACAACACATCGTCCCATGATGGTTAACATTTCTGCCAAGTAATTTCATAATCCATCAAAGAATAAGGAAGTTATTGACTGTCCCTTTTTTACCTTTGACCTCTAGGTATGACCTTGACATTGGTGGTATGTACCTTGGTCTTGCACATGACTCATGGTCTAATGACGGTGAACATTTCTGCATGGTTACTTTATTAAATCCATCCAGAAATAAAAAAGTTAATGACTGAAAGCACTGCAAGTCGTCTAATGCTGATTAATATTTATACAAAGTGTCTTGAAGATAGCTCTAACGGTTTTCAAGTTATAGAGCGGACACGAAAGTGTGACAGATGGACAGACAGACGCCCGGGGGAAAAACAATAAGTCTCTCCGAAAAAAAAAATTCGGGGGAGACATAATCACTCAAATACCAGGCAGTCCCAATCTTTGGCCCCCGCCCATTGGGGATTGAAGAAATAAATGGGCTGCATGATGCTTCCACGAAGAGCTGAAACCAACCGCACACGAGGACTGGTAAACCGCTCAGAGGATCCAAGCCTGCCCAGATAAAGCATTGCGAGTTGGACCGTCCATGCTTACAAACCCTATTGGTTTCATTGGGTGACAGGGCTTGAGATGTCATTTCATCTCAATGTTGGGTAAAAGTCCCACAAAATTGGAAGCAAGGTCTCCTAAATGACCTATACAGTGTTGATGGGGATGTTAAACCTCAAATCAAACAAAACAAAACAAAGTCCCAATCTTACTAGAAAGATCTAAAGTACCTCTAACCACTTACAATATATAATAGCACTGAAAACCTATTTCTTAATTGACACTTAGTGTGGTAGACAGCTGGGTGACAAAAAATCTAAACCAAATCCACAGCATTAACCTTATCCTACTGAACACCTCAACTACCACCTTTGCAAACAGTGTAAATCCAGATCCAGGATCTAGACTGTCTGTTCTGTCATGCAGTTTGTGAATTGAACAAATACATTATATCAAGAAATATGATTGGTTGATAGTCAGAAATGGGTGTGGTTGAATTAATTTATTCAGCAGGATAAGTGTTAAGCCTAGTCAATAGAAAAGTGACCTTAGCATTTCATGATTAGCATTCCTTCAAATGGGCATGCAGTGTCACTCAGAATGCAAAATCTCTGGCCCTTGGTTAGTCTTTGTCTTGGCCTTCTTAACATGTATACCAAAGTGAAGGTTCCGAGAGACTGCCCATAGCTCCAGATAAGGAGTACCCGGGACAATTAAAACTTTTTCCTTATTGTTAAAAATGTAATTTTGTTTTGGGTACTTGTTAGATACCCACAACTTAGGTTTTGTTGGAGAAATAAGAAACTACATGTATATCCCTTAACAAGAGGCCCAAAAATCGCTCACCTGGATGAGACTAACATGACGTGTGTACGAGTATGTTACATTGTGCCATGGTATTAGCCAGATTAGCCAGATCAGATTGCCTATAGCAATTCTGAATCGGCATGTTGCTTGATGCCTCTGACAAGATTTCTTAACCCATTTTGTACCGGAAACCCCAAAACGGGTACCCTGGCAAACAGTGCAGGCCCAGATCAGACGCCGCAGAACGTGGCGTCTGATCGGGCCTACACTGTTTGCGAAAAGTTAAGCCATTTTCCAAATAAATTTTGAACAAAACACAACTTGACACCCCTAAATTTTGAAATGGACTCCTGCTATATATAAGGAGGAAGATTCCATTTGGTACAAAAAGGGTTAACAGCTCAATCTGACTTAGGATTCAGGAGGAGATGATGCTGGTTGTAGAACGTCCACTGAAGAATTTCAAGGATGTGGAACCATTTAAGCACTTCTGAATCTCCATGGCGCCCCGGTGCCTCCTATCAAGTTTCAGCTCGATCTTTCTTTCTAATAGGGAGATGTCGCTTGACCAATTTCAAAATGGCCACCATGGCAGCCATTTGGATATCAGAATGGAACAAATTTAGCATATCTGAATCTCCATGTTGCACTGATACCTCCCAACAAGTCTCATGTCCTTTGAAGAATTTCAAGATGGCCACCATGGCAGCTATCTTGGAGAGGAACTATTTGGGACAAGAACTATTTGAGTACTTGTGCTTTCGTTCTAATCCCAAATTGTACCATCAGTTGTCTCATATTGTTTTGTTTGTTTGATTTGAGGTTTAACGTCCCTGTCAACACTGTATAGGTCATTTTGGAGACGTTGCTTCCAATTTTGTGGGACTTTTACCCAACAATGAGATGAAATGACATCTCAAGCCCTGCCGCCCAATGAAGCCAATAGGGTTTATAAGCATGGGCGGACCGACTCGCGCCGCTTTGCCTGGGCAGACCTAGATCCTCTAAGCGGTTTGCCAGTACTCGTGTGCAGTCGGTTTCAGCTCTGCGTGGAAGCATCATGCAGCCCATCTATTTCTTCCAGCTCCAATGGGCGGGGTTTGTCTCTTATTGTAATGATGCAACAACTTTAGTGATTCGTTATCTCCATGACACCCAAATACCTCCCACTGAATTTCAACTCAATGGGACTGACCATTCGAGAGCAGATGTGGTTTGACGATCTTCAAGATGGCCACCTTGGTAGCCATCTTGGATAGGATACTGGAATGGAACAATTTTAGCAAAAATGAATCTTCAAGTCACCCCAATGCCTCCCATCAAGTCTAAACTCAAAACAACTTTCAGTTCAGGAGATGTGGTTGAAAGAATTTCAAGATGGCCACCATGGCAGCCATCTTGGATACTGGAATAGAATAGTTTTAGCAATTCTGAATCTCCATGTCGCCACGATGCCTCCCATCAAGTTTCAGCTCAACTCGACCTTTGGTTTAGGAAGAGATGTTTGAAGAAAATAAAGGTGGTGGCCATCTTGGATATCAAAGTGGAATGATTTTAGCAAATCTTAATCTCCATGTCACCCTGTAGCTTCCCATAAAGTTTCAGCTTGATCTGTCCTTTTGTTCAAAAGGAGATGTTGTTTGAAGGATTTCAAGACGGCCAACTTGGACATCGCAGAACAGCATGATTTTAATAAATCTGAATCTCCATGTCGGCCCAATGCTTCCAATTAAATTCAGTTTGATCTGACCTTTGGTTCGGAAGGAGATGCATTTGAAGAATTTCAAGATGGCCACCATGGCTGCCATCTTGGATATCAGAACAGAACGATTATAGCAAATCTTCATCTCCATATCGCCCTGATGCATCCTATCAAGTTTCAGATCAATCCCATCTTGATTAGTGAGATGTCTTTTGTTATGGTGGCCATCTTAGACATCAGAATGTAATGTTTTTAGCAAATCTGTATCTCCATGTCATCCTGATGCCTCCTATCAAGTTTCAACTCAATCCAACTTATGGGTCAGGAGAAGATGTCATTTAAAGAATTGGTGGCCATCTTAAATATTGAAATGTAGCAATTTTAGCAAATCTGAATCTCCATGTTGCCCCAAGCCTCTCATAGAGTATCAGCTCAATCTGACCTACGATTCTGGAGGAAATGTCATAAATTTCAAAAGCTAACGAAAGACGATGGCATAAGCTAACCTGGAGCTTTGCTCCAGATGAGCTAATTATTCTTGTTACCAGACCTTATCTGTAGCTATGATAACTCATATGTGCAGGCTTGCCAGAAGCTTTGCTGTTTACCCATGTGAAAAGTATATATTTTTCCAAGAGGTCTACTTGTTTCCTTTATACATGACTATTTTATATGAAATAAATAAGTTCTGAACAGTTAGATCCTTTGGAAGCAAAGAATACACCAAAGTACTGAAATGTGCAACACACCGGCCACGCCCTCTAGCGCAGGCTTAAGCAGAACTCTATTTTCAAAATGATTCTAAATGAACTCAATGATCCCAAAGGACCCGAAAATATAATCTGCACAACGATGACAGCCTTTTGTCATATTCATTCATTCATTTCATATGTAAAAGGCATGCATGTTAGATTCTGTTTATCATATCATATGATCAGTTTAAAATTCCTTATTTCACATAGAAAACTATAATAAAAATTAATATGTGTAAGTAGCCACAGACTGTATCTTTACATTTCACAACATAGCTGAGAAGTGACATACATGTAATGTGTGATCATACACTGAAACAACATTACAGGCAATGCATATGTTAGTCATACAACATAACTATACAAGTCTCTTCTTCCCTTTAATCATTATTCAAAATTACGAAAATGTAATCTTTAGGTTTGTGATGCTGGATTTCTGAAGATCATCAGCCACTGTTCAGTTCTTGTTAAGCACTTCCTAGCAGGCACACGTCGCTGGGGCAACGTCAATTCGACATCGCATAAACATATTAATGTTGCACCGACGTTAAAACATTAATTTGTATGTACAAAGTATGTACATTTATTGCACATATAAACTGTGTACAAGCTTATTCTTCTACTGTTGGCCCTTTGTTCCCTGGCAATGTCTTTTTTAAACCTGAAAAGCATAATAAAATCCATATTGCAACCCGTTTGTGAATACTGACATAAACAAGTGGTTCATGATGGACCTAATTAGCTCACCTGAGTTATGATGCCCTAACACTGTTGTTTACAGGTTTTTCTATATTTCGGCCCCCAACCATCAGGGCTTGAAGATATAGATGGGCTGCATGACGCTTCCACGAAGAGCTGTAACCGACCGCACACGAGTGCAAATTTCGACTTTGTCTGAAAGAGTCTTTTTCAGGAAAGCCAAGTTCATGTATAAGATTTCAAATGGAATAACTTCAGAATATATAAATGAAATTTTCTCGAAAAGGCCAGCTCAGACTAATGCTCATGACTCCCATGTTTTACGTTCAATGACTGCAGACAACTTTTTGCTGCCAAAGGCACGGACAGGATTATATAAAGGCAATTTGGCATTTTCTGGTCCAGTAAATTGGGCTGCCTTGATCCCAATGTTAAAAGTGCTCCTTCTCTTGAATCTTTTCATTCAAGATGTATCAAATGGATGAAAGGCTAAACCTGACATTTTAACTCATTTAACCCAGACATTTTAACAATAACATTTTGTTATAAGTGTTTGTATTTGTACATATGTCATTTGTTCATTCATTCTTGATATGCCTATCTTCGTGCTATAACTCCTTTGTACTTACTTCATTTTTTTAGCTCACCTGTCACGTAGTGACGAGGTGAGCTTTTGTGATCACTTTTTGTCCGTCGTCCGTCGTGCGTGTGTGCGTGTGTGCGTGCGTGCGTGCGTGCGTGTGTGCGTAAACTTTTTCTTCAAACAACATCTCCTCCTAAACCACTGATCGGATTTTGACCAAACTACACAGGAATGATCCTTAGGTGGTCCCCTTTCAAAGTTGTTCAAATGGTTCCGGTCTGTTGCACATCTAGGTCACAGGAGCTAAAAATAGATTTTTTAAATGAAAACTTTAAAAATCTTCTTCTCTGAAACCGCAAGGCCCAGGTCTTCGATATTTGGTATGAAGCTTCATCTAGTGGACCTCTACCAAGATTGTTCAAATTATAGTCCTGGGTCGAAAATCGTCCCCGCCCCGGGGTCCTTTGGTTTTACATAGGCTTATATAGGGGAAATCTTTAAAAATCTTCTTCTCTGAAACCGCAAGGCCCAGGTCTTTGATATTTGGTGTGAAGCTTCACCTGGTGGACCTCTACCAAGATTGTTCAAATTATAGCCCTGGGGCCAGAAATGCCCCCGCCCCGGGGGCCTTTGGTTTTACATATGCTTATATAGGGAAAATCTTTAAAAATCTTCTTCTCTGGAACCGCAAGACCCAGATCTTGAATATTTGGTGTGAAGCTTCATCTAGTGGACCCCTTTCAAGATTGTTCAAATTATAGCCCTGGGGCCAAAAACGCCTCCGCCCCGGGGGCCTTTGCTTTTACATAGGCTTATATAGGGAAAATCTTTAAAAATCTTCTTCTCTGGAACTGCAAGGCCCAGATCTTGGATATTTGGTATGAAGCTTCATCTAATGGACTTCTTTCAAGATTGTTCAAATTATAGCCCTGGGGCCCAAAACGCCCCCGCCCCGGGGCCTATGGTTTTACATAGGCTTATATAGGGAAAATCTTTAAAAATCTTCTTCTCTGAAACCGCAAGGCCCAGGTCTTTGATATTTTGTGTGAAGCTTCACCTAGTGGATCTTTACCAAGATTGTTCAAATTATAGCCCTGGGGCCAAAAATGCCACCGCCCCGGGGCCCTTTGGTTTTACTTGGGCTTACATGTATATAGGGAAAATCTTTAAAAATCTCCTTCTCTGAAACCGCAAGGCCCAGGTCTTTGATATTTGATATGAAGCTTCATCTAGTGGACCCCTACCAAGATTGTTCAAATAATTTTGCTTTGGCCAAAAATGCCCCCGCCCCGGTTCAAATTATTTTGCTTTGGCCAAAAATGCCCCCGCCCCGGGGCCCTTTGGTTTTACATGGGCTTATATAGGGAACATTTTTAAAAATCTTCTTCTCTGAAACTGCAAGGCCCAGGTCTTTGCTATTTTGTATGAAGCTTCATCTTGTGGACCCCTACCAAGATTGTTCAAATTATAGTGCTGGAGCCAAAAATGCCCCCGCCCCGGTGCCCTTTGGTTTTACATAGGCTTATGTAGGGAAAATCTTTAAACATCTTTTTCTCTGAAACTGCAAGGCCAAGGCCTTTAATATTTGGTATGAAGCTTCATCTGGTGGACCTCTACCAAGATTGTTCACATTATAGCCCTGGGACCAAAATGCCGCCGCCCCCCCCCCCCCCCCCCCCCCCCCTCTGGGGTCCTTCGGTTTTACATAGACATATAAAGGGAAAATCTTTAAAAATCTTCTTCTCTGAAACCACAAGGCCTAGGTCTTTGATATTTGGTATGGAGCTTCAGCTAGTGGACCTTTACCAAGATTGTTCAAATTATAACCCTGAGGCCAAAAATGCCCCCGCCTCGGGGCCCTTTGGTTTAACATAGACTTATATTGGGAAAATCTTTAAAAATTTTCTTCTGTGAAACCACAAGGCCTAGGTCTTCGATATTTGGTGTGAAATTTCATCTAGTGGACCTCTATCAAGATTATTCAAATTATAGCCCTTGGGCCCAAAATGCCCCCACCCCAAGACCCTTTGGTTTTACATAGACTTATATAGGAAAATCTTTAAAAATCTTCTTCTCTGAAACTGCAAGACCCATGTCTTTGATATTTGGTATGGAGCTTCATCTAGTGGACAATCAAGCCTTTATTGATATTTGGTATGAAGCTTCACCTTTTTAGACATCCCTCAACATTATACACATTATAACCTTGGGGTCATTAATGGCCCTCCCCAGGGCCCACTTGTTACTCTATGGATCAGGTGAGCGATCCAGGGCCATCATGGCCCTCTTGTTTTATCTTGTAGACTGAATGAATTGATTAACTGAATTGCTTGTTTGTTGGTTTGATCCAAATGATTGGTTGATCAATTGCTTATTAATCTGATTGATTGGTTGATTGATTAACTGATTAATTAATTAGTTGATTTGTTGATTCATTCCTGGATCCATTGCATTCACTGGTTGAATGACTGGTTGATGCATTCACTCATTTATTCGTCCATACATCCATGGATTCATTCATCATTCATCCAGCTGATTATTGGTTCATTCAGACATCTGGTTTGTTCATCAATTTTTATTTTATTTTTTTACTTTATTTTTTTTGTCCATTAATTTGTCTATTCAATCAATTATTATATGTGTGTGAGTGTTAGCATTGTGAGTGTCAGAGGGAACGATCATTGTCTTAAATCCTCGCATCTAATACTTCTCCATTTGTTGTATAAATTGTAAACAATGAGGGCCACAATGGAGATTAGTTATTGTACTAATTGTGTTACCCTGGTAAAATAAAGTCTATTATTATTATAAGTAGTACTGGTAAACTGCTTAGAGGATCTAAGCCTGCCCAGGCAAAGTGGTGCGACTTGGCATGTCCATGCTTATAAACCCTATTGGTTTCATTGGGCGACAGGGCTCAAGATGTCATTTCATCTCAATGTCAGGTAAAAGTCCCACAAAATTGGAAGCAAAGTCTCCAAAATGACCTATACAGTATTGACCTGGCTGTTAAACCTCAAACCAAGCAGAAAAAAATCTATATTTAGCTCTGACAGTCATTTTGTACAGAGGAGCAGAACCACTTAAGCACTTTTGGTAGAAGGGTCACCCAAGGACTATTTCTGTCAAGTTATTTTAAAACTGAGCCATTGGCCTAGGAGAAGATGTTCTTTGAAGATTTTTCTAACTTTACCTCCGCAGTCATATGGACATTTTGTTCAGCAAAGCAAACCCTTTTCAGCAATTTAACCCATTGTATGTGGGAAACCCCTGAAGGGTTACCTTGGCAAACAGTGCAGGCCCAGATCAGACGCCGCATTTGACGCCACATTTTGCGGCTTCTGATCAGGGCCTGCACTATTTGCTAACAGAATTTTCCCTCAAAAAATAGAATAAAAACAAAAAAATATGCCTGACACCCCTTATTTGACAAATGGACTTGTCCAACACGGGAGAGTCCACTAGTATCCAAAGGGTTAAGCAATTATCAGTACAATTATACCTACTTTGAGAAGGGATGTTTCAATGGAACAGACTTTAGCTGAGCCATACCCTTTAATCAATTTTGGTACCAAAGCATAAGAGAAACATTTCTATGAATTGGGTTTGAAATTGCCCCATTGGCCTTTGTAGGAGGCTATGTTATTCAGAGGTTTTTCTATTTTCCGATCTGGCAGCCATTTTCTTCAGTGAAGTGGAACAATTTTAGCAATATTGGTAGAGGGTCAACAAAGGAAATTTTCTGTGAAATAATTTTGAAATTGGATTATTAACCTAGGAGATGTCCTTTAAAGGTTTTTTGGTGGCTGTTCAGCAAAGTGGAATAGTTTTAACAATTTTGGTAGAGGGTCACCAAAGGATCATTTCTGTGAAATTATTTTAATCAGACCATTAGCCTAGGAGCAGAGGTTGTTTAAAAGTTTATCTATTTTTTGGGCTCTGGCAGGCCATTTTGTTCAGCAGAGTGAAACCATTTTAGCAATTCTGGTAGAAGGTCTCCCAAGGAACATGCCTGTAAAATTATTTTGAAATTAGACCATACGCGTAGGAGATGTCGTTTAATTTTTTTTTTGTCTATTTTTAGCTCTTGCAGCCATTATGTTCAGCAGAGTGGAACCATTTTAGCAGTTTTGGTAGAGGGTTACCCATGAAGCATTCCTGTGAAATAATTTTGAAATTGGACCATTAAAGGTTGCTCTTTTTTTAGCTCTGGTGGCCATTTTGTTCAACAGAGGGGAACCATTTTAGCAATTTTGGTAGAAGGTCACCAAAGGAATATTCCTGTGAAATGATTTTGAAATCGGACCATTAGCCTAGGAGGATATATGTCCTTTAAAGGTTTTCCTAAGGTTCTCTAATTTTAGCTCTGGTGGCTTTTTGTTCAGCGGACTGGAACAATTTTAGCAATTTTTGTAGAGGGTTACCCTAGGAATATTCCTGTGAAATTATTTTGAAACTGGACCATTAGCCTAGGAGAAGATGTTAAAGGTTTTTTCTACATTTTAGCTCTGGCGTCCATTTTTTCAGCGGTGCAGAACCATTTTAGCAAATCTGGTAGAGGTTCACCCAAGGAATATTAATTACAATGAAATTATTTTGAAATCGGAAGATTAGCCTAGGAGGTGATGTCCTGTAAAGGTTTTTCTAAGGTTTTTCTATTTTTAGCTCTGGTGGCCATTTTGTTCTGCGGAGCGGAACCGTTTTAGCAATTTTGGACGAGGGTCACTCAAGAAACATTCTTGTTATATTGGAAGGGGTGAAAACTCAAATACCATAGTACCCAGAGTTGTGGTTCTTGGGCATGATACACCTTCTCAACCTTGTGTACAATTCTGCCTAGTACCATCAATATATCTCCAAGGGTATTGGAGTTGTGGCCATCGCAAGGTTTTGTTTACGGATGGACTGACATACGCATGGACACCAGGCTGATCGCTTTATCCTCCGGATAAAAATTCATCCTGTTTATAAACACTGACAAAAATTACATATTACGGCCCCTATTTGTGAACAATGACAAACCCTGTATGTGAATACTGACATCCTGTTCATGACAAAAGTCACACTACAATGCTTAATTTGTAAACACTGACATGAAAATTTCATCCTATCTGTGAACACTAATAAAAATCACTGTCTGTTTGTGAACACTGACATATTGCAACCCCTGTTTGTTTGTTTGATTTGAGTTTTATCATACCCGTCAACACTTCATAGGTCATTTTGGAGACGTTGCTTCCAATTTTGTGAGGCTTTTACCCGACATTGAGATGAAATGACATCTCAAGCCCTGTTGCCCATTGAAACCAATAGGGTTTATAAGCATGGACGGACCAACTGCACCGCTTTGCTTGGGCAGGCTTAGATCCTCTAAGTGGTTTACCAGTACTCGTGTGCGGTCAGTTTCAGCTCTGCGTGGAAGCATCATGCTGCCCATTTATTTCTTCAAGCCCCAATATGCGGGGGCCCTTTGGGAATACTGACATGAAAAATTCATCCTGTACATGAACACTAGGGCTGTCACGTTTACAAAAAGTTGTAAATGTATACATGATGTTCAGAAACGGATAAAATGCGGTTTAAGTGAATGTTTTCTGTCTATAAATTTAGTTTGATAACAAAAGATTTGAGACGCCCCCGGCATGTTAACTTGTTCTCCAAATTGGTGCTCCAATCTAATTTCTAATCTTCATTGTGAAAACTGAAAACAACATCAATCAATCACAGTTGATATTTTAGGGGGTCATCTCAAGATATATCTATCTGTCTATTTATACTGCAGCAACCCAGTGAAGAGGACTGTCGTGCAGGTAATGTTCCGTTACACTGGTGCATATGGGTGTACTGGCTATTGTTTGATCTTGGCAGCTGATCCCTTTGCTTGTTTGCAATTATAAGGCCGCCAGCCTTGGAAGCTCAGTCAGGTACATGTCTGACTGGCGATCAGGATGCGGGTTCGATACCTGCCGGGATAGGCAACATTCTTTCATGGAGATTGATCAGGAAATCTTTTCTACGGTCATTCTCTCCCTTCTGCTGATTCAAGAAGGGCAGTTGTCAGTTTCTGGCGAAAGAATGTGCACTGTACTGGTTAACTGCCAGCCCAGGAAAAGTGTGGATAGGTAAACTGACTGGCTCAAAAATGACCTAAATAGTGTTGACTGGACCGTTAAACTCCAACAATTATAAAGCCAGTTTTCAATACAAACATATTCATATTGGCTTTTCTTTGATCGCTTTGTACACAACAGCGGTACTGGAATGTACAGCTGTTATAACGACATAAAAAGAAAAAGAATTGTAAATAGTTTTTGCTATCATTTCAATCACAGTATACCCTGATTATCATTGCTGGCAGCAATTATATTTTCGACTCCATACAAACTTGAGAAGCCAACTAACCTTGCATCCAACACAAAATGCCGAAGAAACTGTTATTTCTAAAAATATAGTTATATTGAAACAATTGTCTCTGAACTATTTCATTCCTGTTATATCGTCAAAAATGACTGATCATCTATCGTGTTGATCACATGATCAAGTTCATTTAAACAGTACGTTATTTTTGTGAACATTTTCTCTGCTGACACAAAATGTGTCCATGAAAACTTGGCAGCTCCACTGAACACTGTCAAATATCACATTATAACCCATATATGTGAACACAGACATAAAAATTTCATCCTGTTTTATTTGACAGTTTGTCCTGTGCTGACCTTGAAACAAGCTCAAAGTGAACAAATGTAAATCATCTGGTATACATACATGTCCCAATAGCATATTCATGCTATTTAAATACGCCCCCGCCCATCGCGGCTTAAAGAAATAGATGGGCTGCATGATGCTTCCACGCAGAGCTGAAACCAACCCGCACACAGAACTGGTTAACCGCTTAGAGGATCTAAGCCTGCCCAGGCAAAGCGGTGCGAGTCCGACCGTCCATGCTAATAAACCCTATTGGTTTCATTGGCTGGCAGCGCTTGAGAAGTCATTTCATCTCCATGTCGGGTAAAAGTCCCACAAAATTGGAAGCAACGTCTCCAAAATGACCTTTACAGTGTTAAAGGGGACATTGAACCTCAAATCAAACAAACAAACAAATGCTGTTTAAGTAAGAATTAGCCGAGTGTTCCCAACAAAATGCACACTCAATTTGGCTGTATTCCATAACCTGCAAGTTTGAAATACCAGTGACCCACTGGTTCCAGAGATATCATGCACACATGATACCCTCATGCCAACTTCAACACCCATAAAAAGTATGTCCCCAGTCACTACTGGTGGGAATACAAAACTTTATAAGCCTGTTATGTAAAATACTCTGCATATACCTTTCATATCAAATGTAGACTGGTCTGGTTTCTCAAAGATAGAATCTTCCAAATCTTCACTCGAGTCTCCAGATGACACATACCAAGATACACTTTCTGGGCTTGCAGAGTCATACCCACTTCCTGCATCGCAATCATGACATATCCTGGGTGATGCATTTGGCCCTCTAGGATAACCATCATCATCATCATCCTTCATGTAGTTTCTTATAGCTCCCCCATGATGATCTTGTCTTGTGCGTTTCCAGATTGCATGGTCTGATTCAATGGCCATTATCTAAATTTAAGATGATAAATCATAAGCATACATATTGTAGTAGAGGTTTGCGGATTAATTGATTTTCAATACTTAAAGTGAATGACCACCTTTATAACATAATTACTTCATTTGCAAGCAAAAGTTACTATAATGATTAATCTCTGACTTTTATTACCAATTGAAACCTGCAAAGGTAATTAAATCAACATTTAATGGTTTCAGTGAAGTCTTCTGGCAGCGGCCATATTTTCCCCAAGGTAATCCAAATCTTTCCCAGGGTTCAACATGTTTGCTAAAATCCTGATCTCATGGAGACTGTAGAATCTCTATGTCTCTCTATGCAGCTACTAAAGGAGAAGTGATTAGGCTCTCTAATCAGGTTGAATTCTCAAAAATCCTTTGAATAGGCTGTCAGTTCAGCATCTTACATAAGGCTTCATTATGTCTTTGGAAGAAAATAAAGACTTTGAAGACAGTTTTCCTGAGTTTGGTACTCAGGGCTATCACTATGAGCCCGAGTTCACAGAAGAGGAGTTTTTGAAGGTAAAATGGGGATTTAAAAGGTCATATGTATATATTCTGATAATTTCTCCAAAACATGAATTATGGTTGCTCAAAGGAATCGCCTCATTGAAATATGAAAGCCCTACCACTTACCAATCGAAAGTTATGGCCAATGTTGATGTTTTCAAAAAGTAGGTCAAACATCAAGGTCAAGAGGTCAAAAATTATGCTACCACTAGAAAGGTCTTGTGACAAGGAATGCACATGTGAAATATGGAAGCCCCATCACTTACCAATCGAAAGTTATGGCAAATGTTAATGTTTTTAAACATTTTGAAAAAAGTAGGTCAAAGGTCAAGGTCAAGAGATCAAAAATTATGGTACCACTGGAAAGGTCTTGTGATAAGGTATACACGTCATGTGAAATATGAAAGATCTATCTATTACCATTCAAAAGTTATGCCCAATGTTAAAGTTTTTGTAGACAGACAAA
The DNA here is from genome assembly GCA_963580285.1 of Lucinisca nassula. Classification (NCBI taxonomy): domain Eukaryota; kingdom Metazoa; phylum Mollusca; class Bivalvia; order Lucinida; family Lucinidae; genus Lucinisca; species Lucinisca nassula. The sequence continues at coordinate 187,009,452 of OY757012.1, forward strand.
CGGACAAACAGACCAAAAACTATATGCCCCCCCCCCCACCCCCATCCCTGAATCCAGACTCTGGGGGCATAAAAAATCTGATTTTTCAAAAGTAAAACAGTCCATATTCCCATTGTCCCCAATCAGTCTGTAAAGTTTCAGGGCAATAGCTGTAATGGTTTTTGAGACATCTTTCTTGCTAACAAGCTTAAAATGCCCAAAGTTCCAAAGGGCCATAACTCAAGTAAACATTTCAGATTTTTTCCAAAAGTTAATCAGTTCATCTACTCATCATCTCAATCAATCAGGGCAATAGCTAAAATCGTTTTTGAGTTATCATGCTTACAAGCTTAAAACACCTAAGGTTTCAAAGGGTCATAACTCAAGTAAAAAAATTTCAGATTTTTTTCAAAAGTTAATTAGCTCATCTTATTATCCCGAATCAGCATGTCAAGTTTCAACACAATAGCTGTGATAGTTTTTGAGATATCTTGCTTACAAGATTTCTTAGCATTTTTTTGCAAAGGGGCATAACTCCAGAAAGGGGCATAATCCTGATAAGAAACAAGAGGGCCATGATGGCCCTGGATCACTCAACTGATCCATAGGGTAACAAGTGGGCCCCTAGGAGCGTCATTATTGGCCCCAGGGCTATAATTTGAATAATCTTTGTAGTGGTCTAAAAGGTGAATCTTCATACCAAATATCAAAGACCGGGGCCTTCTGGTTTCAGACAAAAAGATTTTTAAAGGTTTTCCTTATATAAGTCTATATAATACCTGTGGGTCCCAGGGTGGATTTATTTTTGGCCCCAGGGCTATAATTTGAACAATCTTTGTAGAAATCCTGAAGACAAAGCTTCATACCAAATTTCAAAGACCTAGGCCTTCTGGTTTCAGACAAGAAGATTTTCAAAGGTTTTCCCAATATACCAGTGGGCACCAGGGTGGGCCCATTTTTGGACCCAGGGCTATAATTTGAACAATCCTGGTAAAGGTCGCCTAGACAAAGCTTCATACCAAATACACCTCAACCTCGTTATATGGAACTCCGGGTCCAACCAACCGACCATGTTAGTTAACCGAATCGTATTATAAACGCCGACCGTATTTGTCACAGATCAACCATTGACACTATGGGTGATCAATAGTTTTCAAAACAAGATGATGTGGGGTCCGGTTAATAACTGTATTTCCCTGACTAAAATGTGTTTAGAACTAATCAATGGCGGTAAATTCCATGGCCCATCAAGTCAAACAAGTCACTTTAATCAAAGCTAGCTGATAAACCATGTTTATATCTAGAAAATCGTCCGATCTGACAGCAAGTATGACACCCTTTTGATAGCTGGCTCCCCGCTAACTTTGTAGTAACTGAGCGTCTGGGACCGTACCGAACTACAGTACTGTTAATAGATTTCAATGGTAAAATTACCGGGTTAGAGTTCGGAACCGGCCAATGGTCAACACTTACGAGAAATTGAATTAATTCCCTTGGAATGTGTCTTTGAAACGCTTTTAATGGCACACATGGTCTTTGAATGATTTTTTTTTCTGCGTAAATCCATCATGAATATGTTTTATTATTTGCTTTTAAGCTGGAATAAATCTGAATTTCTTTTACATGCGGCTCTAGAAAATCAGTTTTATTGCAGTTGACCGATCACATTGTCTGCACCGATGTTTAAAATTTTTGCTGAGCAGTGACCCTTAACAGAATGTGATATTTTTTTCCGATTGCGTAACTGAATTCTTTTATCTCTTTATCTCGCTAAGCCAACACTTTGACTGTGCCGATGACTGTTCATGTTTATCATGCGTGTCAAGTTAAACAAGTTTATATACTGTATATTCAACTTTGCTCATATGTCATGTTTGGAGGCCTGCAATAAATGTCCAAAAGTACCGTTATAGACCGTGTTAGTTACCTTAATACCGCAGTCAAAAGTGGGAGGAAAGTAAACTTTGTTATGTTTAAAACCTGATAGAATCCTTGGATAATATTTATAAATGTTGGTTGGGGAAAGTATGGGGTCCAAACCAATACTGTGTTATATCCGGATTCGTGCTGTAACGAATCGTGCTTTAACGAGGTCCAGGTGTATCAAAGACCTGAGCATTCTGGTTTCAGAAAGCATCATACTAAATATAAAAGAGCTGAGCCCTCTGGTTTAAGACAAGAAGATATGTAAAGATTTTCCCTAAAAAGTCCATGTAAAACCAGTGGGCCCCGGTGAAGGGGGCTTTTTTGGCCCCAGGGTTATAATTTTAACAATCTTTATAGAGGTCCACTAGATGAAGCTTCATACCAAATATCAAAGACCTGAGCCTTCTGGTTTCAGACAAGAAGATTTCCTGTATAAGTCTATGTAAAACCAAAGGGCCCCATGGCAGGGGCATTTTTGATACTAGAGCTATGATATAATTTAAACAATCTTGATAGAGGTCCTTTAGATGAAGCTTCACATCAAATATCAAAGACCTGGGCCTTGCAGTTTCAGAGAATGAGATTTTTAAAGATTTTCCCAATATAAGTCTATGTAAAACCAAAGGGGCCCCGGGGTAGGGGCATTTTTTGCCCTATGGCTACAATTTGAACAATCTTGATAGAGGTCCACTAGATGAAGCTTCACACCAAATATCAAATACCTGGGACTTGGGGTTTCAGAGAAGAAGATTTTTCCCTATATGAGTCAATGTAAAACCAAAGGATCCCCGGGGTGGGGGCAGTTTTGGCCAAAGGGCTATAATTTGAACAATCTTGGCAGACGTCCACTAGATGAAGCCACACACCAAATATCAAAGACCTGAGCCTTGCGGTTTAGAGAAGATTTTTAAAGATATTCCCTACATAAGCCTATGTTAAACCAAAGGGCCCCAGGGCAGGGTCATTTTTGGCCTAGGGCTACATGTATAATTTAAACACTCTTGATAGAGGTCCACTAGATGAAGCTTCACACCAAATATCAAAGACCTGGGCCTTGTGGTTTCAGAGAAGAAGATTTTTAAAGATTTTCACTAAATAAGTCTATGTAAAACCAAAGGGGCGGAGGAATTTTTGGCCCCAGGGCTATACTTTGAACAATCTTGGTAGAGGTCCACTAGATGAAGCTTCATACTAAATATCAAAGGCCTGGGCCTTGAGGTTTCAGAGAAGAAGATTTGTTAAGCTTTGGTCCCAGGGCTATAATTTAAATAATCTTGGCAGAAGTCTACTAGATAAAAGCTTCATACCAAATATCAAAAACCTGGGCCATGCGGTTTCAGAGAAGAAGATTTTTTTTATTTTTCAGTAAAAAAAAATCTATTTTTTAGCTCCTGTGACCTACATGTGCACCAGACTGAAACCATTTGAACAACTTTGAAAATGGACCACCTAAGGTCATTCCTGTGAAGTTTGGTCAAACTCTGATCAGTGGTTTAGGAGGAGATGTTTGTTTGAAGAAACTGTTTACACACGCACACACGCACAATCAGAATCAGTATTGTTTACTGGTGACACGCACGCACGGACGACGGACAAAAGTGATCCCAAAAGCTCACCTCGTCACTATGTGACAGGTAAGCTAAAAACATGGGTTAATTATAAGGAATCCATATATGAAATTTCAAAAACCTAGCACGCAAGGTTAAAAAGCGGGATGGACAGAAGGATGGACAGATGAACATGGCAAAAGCAATATGCCCCCACAACTTCTTCGAAGTTGGGGGCATAATTATTTCAGGTAGACAAAAAATTATGTATGCATTTAACCCATTGTGTACCGGAAACCCCAAAACGGGTATCCTGGCAAACAGGGTAGGTCCAGATCAGATGCCTATTTTGAAGAAAACACAAGCTGACACCCTAAATTTTGAAATGGACTCCTGCTATATATAAGGAGGAAGATTCCATTTGGTACGAAAAGGTTAAAGATAGAAAATGACTAGACACATTTACATAATATCAACTCACAAGGCGCCTTCATTTGACCTGAGTGTAATTTTACTGAAATGATGTTCAACCATTTACCACCATCAGATATTTCATTATAAGAATTGTTTAGCGATAGAGTATTGTGTCAGACCAATAATTTTCCACCACTAACACCAAATCAGGCTAAAACACAAAATGTTATATATTTAGGAGAAACTGCAACTGGTACACAACAAACTTACTTCATCACAACATCGTCTACTGACAACAGCACGATGGTCAATTTTCATCCATAATTTGTCCTTTTTGAGGAGAAATTTGGGAAACTTGTCTCTCCATTTTTCTCCAAGAGCCCACGGAAATATCTCGTATTTCATTTCTTCTTCATCTTCTTCCATGTCGTTAGCTAAATATCTGACATCAAAACAAAATAGAAAACTAGAAATGTTTTCAGAGGAAAACAATTTTCCTGACCATACAACCATTAAACAACCATTTGATTTTAAGAACTACGTTAAGGTCACCAATATATAAGGTGCAAACAAGCCATTTTGGGCCAAAACCTATCAGTTTTCGGGAGCCTGTTACCTTAAAAAAATGGTCATTAAAAAGGTCATGGTCAAGATCATCATAAGCTTATCAAATCTGATAGGTTGTAATTAAAGTTTGACCAACATTCATCAATTCTTAAATGAAATAAGGTTACCAAAATCTAATCAAGTCTTTGGTAGGTTGCAATGATATATTGTACCAAGCTTGACCAAATTTCATTCAGTCCTTCATGAGATAGGGTGCAGACAAGCCAAAATTCGCTGTCTTTTAAGGTCTGTACTCTAGAAAATATGGTCAAGGTCAACAAAATCTTATCAAATCTTTGGTAGGTTGCAATGATATACTGTTATCAAGCTTGACCCCTTTCATCCATTCGTTCATGGGATACATTTCAGACAAACCTAAATTCAGTCTTTGGGGGCATGTGTCCTTGAAAATAAGGTCAAGGTCACTAATCTAATCAAAGCTTTGGTAGGTTGCAATGATATATTGTACCAGGTTTGACCCAATTTCATCCATGAGAAAGGTTGCAAACAAGCCAAAATTCAGTGTCTTTTGGGGTCAGTGCCCTTGAAAATAAGGTCAAGGTCACCAAAAACTAATCAAATCTGCTGTATGTTGTAAAGATTTATTGTACCATGTTGGACCAAAATTAACGGATTTGTTAATAATAATAATAACAATAATCAACCTATTTACAGAGAGTAACACATTTAGTAAAAGTACTAATCTTCCATGTAGCACTCTTTTCCTTGGTATGAACCAATGTGGATAAAGTCTCTTGCTCAAGGAAAGAACACTTGGCACTTGCAGGGATCGAACCGGCTACCTCTCGATCTTAAAACCGATGCTTTACCACTCCACCAAAGACGCTCCATGAGATCGATTGCAGACAAACCATTTTCGACCAAAAATTGATTGTTTTGTTGGGGCCTATGCCCTTGAAAATGAGCTGAAGGTCATCATAACCTAATGACTATTTTCCCCCATCCCAGTGATATAGCCATGCAAGTTTGGTCAGAATCCATCTATAGGTTCAGCAGATATCCTTAGGACTGCCGGGCATTTTTGAAACCATGACTAAAATGGGGGTAGGGGAGAACATTTCGCCCTAGAACCCGATCTTTTGGTTCATTTAGTCTTGTCTAGCCCGTTTTCAATAGGAGACAAAATGTACTGTTCGGTATGTGAAAACAAACTTTCTGATGACGTCATAGGTCATGGCGCAGGGGTCACGCTATGCTAAAACATGCTCACGGACTTCTTTTTTTTTTTTTTTTTTTTTTTTTTTGGCGTTTTTCTCAACCTAATTTTCTTCTTGTTTTCTATCATTTTACCTTATGTACGTTTCACTCTTTTGTACCTTTTCTCGACATGTCTTTGTTTTGGCCGCACTTGTTTCGTACAGACAGCACGCCGTCTCAAAGAACATGGGGCAGAATGGCAATTTCAGAGGCTAATTTTTTCGACTTTTTGCCAGGTTTGGAAGCCTCTGGTCCTGTTCCAGTATCTCTTAGAGGATTGATATGCATGTTGCAAACAGTTGTTGGAATACCCTATTCAAAAACACCCTTATCAAAAGTACGGTTGAATATGGGAAAGAATGAGGGTCGTTCAAAAAGTTTTTGGCAGCAATTACGCAAAAATACGCTATGGTAGTGGAAAGGATATGGTGAAGTTATTTAGAACAGCGGAACTAGCCGTTTTAAACTTGAAATCTTTATTTTTCGACATATTTTGTTGAAATATGAGGAAATCGGGGCAATTTACAGGGATTTTCACTTTTTCACCATATCCTTAGGACTGCCGGGCATTTTTGAAACCATGACTAAAATGGGGGTAGGGGAGAACATTTCGCCCTAGAACCCGATCTTTTGGTTCATTTAGTCTTGTCTAGCCCGTTTTCAATAGGAGACAAAATGTACTGTTCGGTATGTGAAAACAAACTTTCTGATGACGTCATAGGTCATGGCGCAGGGGTCACGCTATGCTAAAACATGCTCACGGACTTCTTTTTTTTTTTTTTTTTTTTTTTTTTGGCGTTTTTCTCAACCTAATTTTCTTCTTGTTTTCTATCATTTTACCTTATGTACGTTTCACTCTTTTGTACCTTTTCTCGACATGTCTTTGTTTTGGCCGCACTTGTTTCGTACAGACAGCACGCCGTCTCAAAGAACATGGGGCAGAATGGCAATTTCAGAGGCTAATTTTTTCGACTTTTTGCCAGGTTTGGAAGCCTCTGGTCCTGTTCCAGTATCTCTTAGAGGATTGATATGCATGTTGCAAACAGTTGTTGGAATACCCTATTCAAAAACACCCTTATCAAAAGTACGGTTGAATATGGGAAAGAATGAGGGTCGTTCAAAAAGTTTTTGGCAGCAATTACGCAAAAATACGCTATGGTAGTGGAAAGGATATGGTGAAGTTATTTAGAACAGCGG